>OY776130.1:75386203-75988703 GCA_963675135.1 Galeopsis tetrahit | reverse complement strand
ACCCTAAACCCTAAACCCTAAACCCTAAACCCTAAACCCTAAACCCTAAACCCTAAACCCTAAACCCTAAACCCTAAACCCTAAACCCTAAACCCTAAACCCTAAACCCTAAACCCTAAACCCTAAACCCTAAACCCTAAACCCTAAACCCTAAACCCTAAACCCTAAACCCTAAACCCTAAACCCTAAACCCTAAACCCTAAACCCTAAACCCTAAACCCTAAACCCTAAACCCTAAACCCTAAACCCTAAACCCTAAACCCTAAACCCTAAACCCTAAACCCTAAACCCTAAACCCTAAACCCTAAACCCTAAACCCTAAACCCTAAACCCTAAACCCTAAACCCTAAACCCTAAACCCTAAACCCTAAACCCTAAACCCTAAACCCTAAACCCTAAACCCTAAACCCTAAACCCTAAACCCTAAACCCTAAACCCTAAACCCTAAACCCTAAACCCTAAACCCTAAACCCTAAACCCTAAACCCTAAACCCTAAACCCTAAACCCTAAACCCTAAACCCTAAACCCTAAACCCTAAACCCTAAACCCTAAACCCTAAACCCTAAACCCTAAACCCTAAACCCTAAACCCTAAACCCTAAACCCTAAACCCTAAACCCTAAACCCTAAACCCTAAACCCTAAACCCTAAACCCTAAACCCTAAACCCTAAACCCTAAACCCTAAACCCTAAACCCTAAACCCTAAACCCTAAACCCTAAACCCTAAACCCTAAACCCTAAACCCTAAACCCTAAACCCTAAACCCTAAACCCTAAACCCTAAACCCTAAACCCTAAACCCTAAACCCTAAACCCTAAACCCTAAACCCTAAACCCTAAACCCTAAACCCTAAACCCTAAACCCTAAACCCTAAACCCTAAACCCTAAACCCTAAACCCTAAACCCTAAACCCTAAACCCTAAACCCTAAACCCTAAACCCTAAACCCTAAACCCTAAACCCTAAACCCTAAACCCTAAACCCTAAACCCTAAACCCTAAACCCTAAACCCTAAACCCTAAACCCTAAACCCTAAACCCTAAACCCTAAACCCTAAACCCTAAACCCTAAACCCTAAACCCTAAACCCTAAACCCTAAACCCTAAACCCTAAACCCTAAACCCTAAACCCTAAACCCTAAACCCTAAACCCTAAACCCTAAACCCTAAACCCTAAACCCTAAACCCTAAACCCTAAACCCTAAACCCTAAACCCTAAACCCTAAACCCTAAACCCTAAACCCTAAACCCTAAACCCTAAACCCTAAACCCTAAACCCTAAACCCTAAACCCTAAACCCTAAACCCTAAACCCTAAACCCTAAACCCTAAACCCTAAACCCTAAACCCTAAACCCTAAACCCTAAACCCTAAACCCTAAACCCTAAACCCTAAACCCTAAACCCTAAACCCTAAACCCTAAACCCTAAACCCTAAACCCTAAACCCTAAACCCTAAACCCTAAACCCTAAACCCTAAACCCTAAACCCTAAACCCTAAACCCTAAACCCTAAACCCTAAACCCTAAACCCTAAACCCTAAACCCTAAACCCTAAACCCTAAACCCTAAACCCTAAACCCTAAACCCTAAACCCTAAACCCTAAACCCTAAACCCTAAACCCTAAACCCTAAACCCTAAACCCTAAACCCTAAACCCTAAACCCTAAACCCTAAACCCTAAACCCTAAACCCTAAACCCTAAACCCTAAACCCTAAACCCTAAACCCTAAACCCTAAACCCTAAACCCTAAACCCTAAACCCTAAACCCTAAACCCTAAACCCTAAACCCTAAACCCTAAACCCTAAACCCTAAACCCTAAACCCTAAACCCTAAACCCTAAACCCTAAACCCTAAACCCTAAACCCTAAACCCTAAACCCTAAACCCTAAACCCTAAACCCTAAACCCTAAACCCTAAACCCTAAACCCTAAACCCTAAACCCTAAACCCTAAACCCTAAACCCTAAACCCTAAACCCTAAACCCTAAACCCTAAACCCTAAACCCTAAACCCTAAACCCTAAACCCTAAACCCTAAACCCTAAACCCTAAACCCTAAACCCTAAACCCTAAACCCTAAACCCTAAACCCTAAACCCTAAACCCTAAACCCTAAACCCTAAACCCTAAACCCTAAACCCTAAACCCTAAACCCTAAACCCTAAACCCTAAACCCTAAACCCTAAACCCTAAACCCTAAACCCTAAACCCTAAACCCTAAACCCTAAACCCTAAACCCTAAACCCTAAACCCTAAACCCTAAACCCTAAACCCTAAACCCTAAACCCTAAACCCTAAACCCTAAACCCTAAACCCTAAACCCTAAACCCTAAACCCTAAACCCTAAACCCTAAACCCTAAACCCTAAACCCTAAACCCTAAACCCTAAACCCTAAACCCTAAACCCTAAACCCTAAACCCTAAACCCTAAACCCTAAACCCTAAACCCTAAACCCTAAACCCTAAACCCTAAACCCTAAACCCTAAACCCTAAACCCTAAACCCTAAACCCTAAACCCTAAACCCTAAACCCTAAACCCTAAACCCTAAACCCTAAACCCTAAACCCTAAACCCTAAACCCTAAACCCTAAACCCTAAACCCTAAACCCTAAACCCTAAACCCTAAACCCTAAACCCTAAACCCTAAACCCTAAACCCTCCTGACATTTAAGAATGTCTTAATAGATTGATACTTATTATTACATTAACTTAGAAGACATTTCAAGGAAATGTCATGATAAATAAAATGTACTAAAAAAGGATATATATTGACAATTTTAAATGTCAAGAAATACCATTTTTCTTGTAAATATATTAATAGATGATGACTCTCCTTTTTTTTATTGACAATCTACATTGTAGGGGGTTGGTTTTTTATTGACGTAACATTTTAAAAGTTAAAACGACTTTCGCCTCTATACGAGCAGCACCACAACGTATAGAGTTTTACATTTGTTCCTCATTTTCTCACAAGAAATAAAGCACATGTTTAACATATTATTACAAGCATATATATATATAAAAATAAAAATATATAATTTGTAGTTTGAGTGAAGCCGGAAAGGTGAAACAGTTTTCTTGTAATTAGTGATGCAGGGTGTACTGGTGTATCTTTAAGGCTAAATTTAACCTCTAAAAATAGCATTACTCATCACCCGGAAAGGTGAAATTTAACCTCTATAAATAGCATTATTTATAACCTTATTACTATTATTGCCTCTCTTTTTTCACTTTTTCTTTGCTTGTGTGTGTGTTTGTATGCTTATATTTTAACTCTTGAAAGTTACCCAATCCTTGAGTCTGATTCAATGCTCTCTGAAGAATGTTGATTAGATACAATTAAACTTGTGAGAATATCCAATCATTATATATTAACATAAACTTTTATACATAACATCACAGGTTCTCCCCTTCTTCATTCACACTCTCTCTTCCCCTTATTTATTCACACTCTCTCTTCCCCTTCTTCATTCACACTACACAAATATTTAGTGAGAATGATCAACGACGGTGATTCAAAATCCAAACCAACGACCCCGAACTTGCTTCCACCCTCTACCACCCTTGATTCTAAAGAGATTGATATTGACTTCCAAGTCCCTTCCGGCTGGGAAAAATGTCTCGACTTAAAGGTATTAGTACTAGTAGTAATTTCCCTTTTTTTGTAAAAGAATTCCAAACATCAGAAAACTGTCTAGACTTTAACTTGGAATTTTCTAATAAATTATAGGAGTATTGTCTAAATTAATACCGTCCACGACTTTGTTTATCTAAAAATCTACAATTAATATGAATAAAGGCTAAATAAATTTTCATGAAAACGTATATACAACGTGTAAAAAAAGAAATTACTAATAAATTAAGGTAGCAATTTATAAACCAAAATATAAGCATATGTCCAATAAATTCATAAGTGAAATTTAATTAATAATTAATACAAAATCATACCTTGAGTGTATATAGTCTACGTACTAAGCATCCTACAAGCAGCTGTGTGATGGTTGTGGTTGTGGAGAAGGTGAATGTGAATGTGATTTTTTTTGCTTTGGCTTGATTTTGATTTTATATTACAAAAATTGTATAAATTAAATAATATGTTGGTGAATTTAAAATGAAAATTAAATTATTGACCCCTCCATTGAACAAGGTGAAAATTTCAGTCAAAAGGATGTTATTTCAGTGAAAATTTTAAATATTTGACTATAAAAAGACTTTGAGTGCATTCCTCAATACTACTATCTATATATTAATAAAGTAATACTATATTTTATTACAATATATTTGGTGGGATGGACAAGTAAAAAAGACGATTTGAAACTCTTCAAGCCACCCTACACATTTTCATTATAAATAATGGATTTATGAATTTGCAACAACCAAACAGTTTTACATGTAAAAGGGAACCAAAACAACTTGCTGCTCATAAACACGCGATAAGAACTCTGCGTGTATTACGTTGTTTGGATGCAATTCTAATAGTCCTCCCTCAGTATTCAAAGTCAAAAACAAATTTGAAAACTTCATTTTAAGAAAATAATGGAATAGTTGCAAGACTTCAACATATACTACGAGTATAATTTAAGGCCAGTCTCTACCAAAAAATAAATTGCCTCAACTTACGGTGACAGTGATCTCCAAATAATGTTTTCATAAAATTACAACATATGTGAAACTAGAAACTATCACTACACATTACCTCGTGCTCCTTCCTTAAGTTTCTTATCATATTGGCCGGAGGAGTGGTAGAAGCATCTTTTTAGGAACTGCTCCATTTTTTCAGCACAATTTTCCCTACAGTACAACTCTTAAAAAATCATCACACAATTAATTGCAACCAAAAACTAAAATTATGCAAGTAAGAGTCCTGCTAACCATATCTCAGTTAGTTCTGGGTCCGACATCTTACTACGGGCATAAGTAAAATGCTGCAACCAAACGTGTGATTTTCAATATTCATCAACTCAGTAGTAAAAATTTAGCACAATTCAAGTTAAATACTACTCCATTTACAGGTCAATAATTTGTTGGGGCAAAGTGAGACCTCAAAAGATAGATTTGAATCATTCTAATTTTTTTTTCTGACGTAAGGTAGTACTTTAGCACACATAACCCATAACCCTAACCCATGTTGTCTTCATTGCTTTTTTCAATTTGTTTGTGTTATAGTAGCATATTTCATTTTCTGGGCATGCAGCTCTGAAAACTACTTCAAAAGGTCTTTGAATTTTGTGTGAAGAAAGATGGGCATTTATTCACAGTTGTCCTTTTGTGTTCCTCTTCCCCTCTTGTTGTCAAATATTTATACAGCACCTCCCCTTCTTCATTCATTCACTCTCTCTCTTCCCGCCCTCTTCATTCACACTACACTCTACACAAATATTTAGCCAAACCAACTTTTCATTCAAAACCTAGCTAGCTAAATCTCCTCATCACGATCATGAATACTAGTTTTTTTCAATTTAGTAATGACAACTACTAGAAGTGAGTTGAAGTGGTTGATGTCATGGCTAAAATATCCGTATTGCGAAGACAAGTGCAAGAAACACGAGAAGCAATATCAAATAGCATACTGTACGATCTGCATGGAGCCACCCGTATGCAATATATGTTGGTCGAAAAACGAAAGCCAACACTGCGGTCACCCATTTCTGAAGGTATGTAAAATTCGAGAGAGGGCTGATATTGATATAGATGAGATAAGCAAATTCATAAACATTTTAGGTATCCAACAATACAAAATACACGGTGCTCTAGCAGTGTGCCTTGATAAAAGAGAACTCAACTATATCAATATGTCTCGGAATCACATGGAGCCCAATTGTAAAGTTTGCAAAGTTAAGCTTTGTGAACCCGAGTACGATTTTTGTTCAATTGCTTGCAAGGTACGTACGTACGTATATACTTCAATTTATTATTATTATTATTATTATGTTGTTGTGTTGTTGTTATATAATATTCCATTAAAGAACTTAATTAATTTTTTTGACAGATTATAATGAACACGACTACTGTTGTGGCTGAAGAGGAGACAAAGAAGAGGAGAAAAGGGATTCCACATAGATCCCCATTATTTTAAATTTGAGAAAAAAAATATTCAATAATTTGTCGATATTGTGTGCTTGGTACTATATATGTCTTTGTACAAGGAAACTTATTTATTAACTAGATTGTAGTATATGGAAATCAATTAGATTGTATTAGGAAACTAATTTATATATTAATGTTATTGATATTGCCTTAATTTGAACCTGATTTTTTTTAAATTTTTATTTCAATGGGCCGCAAATGACCCTTCGTTTTTTCTTTTTTGGGCCCCTATATTTTCAATGGACCAAAATGATATATAATTATCTATATATGCAACCTAATATATTATTTTCCAAATTAGTATTATTAGAAAATTACAACAATGAAATTTATTAATTTTGGACTCCTAGATCACATCCTTTTTCTTTTTTTGGACTATTGAGTGTGAAATTGGAGATGGCTGCAAACTTGCCATTTTTCCTCATGAGCTAGTGTGGTCTTCAAAAAAAAAAGTATGGTCCTATTTATCATTTTACATCTCTCATTTAATATAATATATACGTATATGTCAATTCCCTATGAGAGGGAATATAATATAGGTCTATATATATATGTGTATATCCTTCTATATCATTTCACCATTCACTCACCAACTAAAGCAGGGGTTGCATATATAGATAATTTGTCGATATTGTGTGCTGAAAATTAAAAGGGTTACCAGAAAATCTTAACGGTGACATCATTCAAAGTTAAATCATTTCGAATTGTTGGATTCAACCCGTGACTGAAATCATTCATACGTGAGCTGAATTGACTCTCGTAACAAACAAAGATGAGCAATAATTTGTAGTAACTGTAGCAGAAATAGACATCCCCTGAAATAAATAAATAAGATAAGATTTCTTACATGCAAAACAAGAAAAACACCTCATATTAATTCAGTAGACATGTGTTACCAAATTATATATACGACATTCCATTTAATTTGCACATTCCCAATATATTCCCCTTTCTATTTACAAGACATACATATTTTTTAACTTCATTCTCAATCTTTCTATTATATCTCACACACACACACACACACACATATATATATATATATATATATATATATATAAATAAAGTCAACATACTTTTTACCTGAATGTAATAAACAAGTAATAATACTCCACAATTTTAAAGTAGCCTAAAAAAAATTTAAGTTTGTCATGATTCTCTTCAACAAATCCATTGTTTTTCTTATTGTTAGGAACTCTTGTATATTACCATGCAAATTATTTCCACCGAATCCATTGTTTTTCTTATTGTTAGGAACTCTTGTATATTACCATGCAAATTATTTCCACCGAATCGATACAAATATTTTTGCTCAATTGGGTGTAACTATACTTAATTATTATTTTCCGTGAAAATAATACTACTATCTATATATTAATAAAGTAATACTATATTTTATTACAACTACTCCCTCCGCCCCAATATAACTTGCACAGTTTGATGAACACATTATTTAAGAAAAATAAATTTAGTGGTTGGCGATGTAAAATAAAATAGGAGTATTTTAGGTGATTTAGTGAGGTGTAAAGTGAATTTGGTGGAGTGTAAAATGAGTGACAGTTTTAAAAGTAAAAAGATGCTGGAAGAATATTAATTTTATGGGGGATATTTCCATATTAATAGTGTGCAAATAATTCTAAAGCGTCTCAATAAGGAAATTGGGCAAGTAATCACGAAACTAATGGAATAATATTTTTAAAAATGCATTTGAGTACTATTAAATATTCCAGCAAATAAGACCGTAAAAGATGATTAATATTGTGATAACCTTTAGGAATGAAAAATTCAAAGTATTAATTGTGTACCCAATAAAGAAGAGACTGTAGGCAACTAAATTGACTTTACTTCTATTTGTTGGTTTGTGATTACATTGAAAAGAGATATTGGATTAGATTAAAAGTAGTGTTGTACATTTATACGCACACCAATTGTTTGATAAATTGTTGTTTGAGATTATCTTAATATAAATTGATTTTTTTTAACTTTCTTTCTTCATGTCGTTGCCGTGTGTGCTTTTTCATTTTTTTCCCCTTCCTGATCTTTCCCCTGTCTAATATTTTCTTCATGTTCTAAAGTTTTTTTTTGGCACGTTTCTTAAATTTTAGTTACGGGTATAAATAGATAAATACACATTTTTTGAAATTATGATGTAATCAATTGAAATAATATTATTACTCGCCATTCTTAAGAGTTGGTTCATATTGTAGTTCATATATACATTGAGAAATTTATACACACACAAAACATGATCAAACAAGCAATTTCTTTATCTTGAAGAGATATACTACATTTAATGTACACAAAATAGATACCCTCACTATATTAAAAAAGAGAGGATACATACTGTTGTTGTTAGCTTGTATGGAGGTTTATTTTTTAAAGTACAAGATATTTATAGTATAGGCTTAGTCTCTGTTACCCACTATGCAACACTTAGTTTAGTGTATAGTGTGAACATAAAATGTATTCTAGCTACTAGATGTTAGAAGAAGGAGAAGTGAAGTTGTTTCTATAATTCATTCATATGAAGAAAGTGTACCAGCTAATTGCTTTTAACTTATGTCAGAAATGGTATTGCATTAGTATCCAAAACCAATAAAGTGAGTTTCTATTCTTAATAATTTACTAATGTTTTCACAAATCCTTGTTAGACGAAAGTTCAATTGTTTATCTAAGAATTCTATAACCATATTGTGGCTTATATTTTTTGGCAACTTGTATTTCACTGGAAGTTCAAATCGTTTTAGATTCTTACTACGTGTATGCTTATCTAAAAAAATTAGGAATAGTAATTGCACCTGGTTCTTGGTTTGGGTTTTAATTTCTGAGAATTAGGGTTCATTTAAGGCTTAGACTCCAAATCCCCGACCAATAAAAATTTAATTTATGCAATTTAATCTAAACTTTTAGATAATTACAAATAATTCATCAACTTTCAATATTGTTGCAATTTAGACTTCTTCACAACTTCATTTATGCTCGAATCTAACGTGACTTGGTGACATGACACATACTTCATGAAATAACATTATTATTAATTCGATCTAACCTAAAAAATTACGTAAAAAAATCTATATATGTCTATGAGAATTAACGTACGTTGTATTTAACTAGTACACACAGGGGCGGACCCAGGATGAGTAACTAGGGGGTCAATGTTAACATTTCAAAATAATTAAATTTAAATTATACACTAATAAGTTTGTATATATAATATACTATTAAATATCATTAATCAAAATATAACATTAAACTATAACCTTTTAAAATTTAGAACGTCTTACTTTCATGTTGCGGAAATCATCTATAATTGAATCTATGTTTAAACCTCTTCACAATCTCCTTTTTAATATATATAAAAAAAAAGGTGTCTTTAAGAAATTCATTTTTCCCTTTTACGAAGCGTAGTCTTGATTATTTATAACTGAAAAAGACCGATGTATAGTTATAGTAGAAGACTACATTAATTTTCAAATTCTAACCCTTAATCAACAATATTTAGTTATATAATTTTTTTTTATGTTTGACCTGCCTAACAAATTTTAATAATACATTAACTAATAATTGAAGAATTAATTTTAAATTAAAGTACAATCAAAATAATAAATTTACAACAAACAAAGTAAAATGAATAATATATGTTCGGAAAGAAAATGAATTTAAAAGGAGTTAATTAATTAGAAGTTGATATATTTAGAAATGGGTTGGGCCTTAGGCCCTTAGTTTATTAGGGGGCACGGGGGCCATGGCCCTCCCCACGCATAGCCTACGTCCGCCCCTGAGTACACACCAAACACTTATGTATATATATTTTAAAGTACTACTTGAAAAATAAAACACAAACTAGCTTTTTGTGATGGACGTTTTCAAATTAAAGGCGATGATTAGATTTATAACCTTTGTAGCATTGTATCTTGTATTCGTGGAAGCATAATTTGAACAATATAGTCGTTGTAAGTCTTTACACAACGTAATGATCCTTTGCTGAGATCTCTTAAGAATCGACTCTCAAAATCGTGTGATCGTCCCTATACCATTAACATTAATTATGAATCAAATTAACACCAAGAAAAGACTCAATCATTTCACATGCTTCAATTTCAACAAGCGTCGTTGCCCTCCTCTGCCGTCCCTCCCCCAGCATCCCGTAGACCCCACCACGCTGTCACCACCCATTTCTCTCCTCTCTTTCTCGCTCACAGTGGCACATGTAGGGTTTCTATGTGCCATTTTTTAAAAAAAAATCGACAATAGATTGTTGAAATTTAACACTGTTGTCGATAAATTGTTGTCGACCATAGTGACAATTTTCGACCATCTATGATTGAAAATATTTTTTTTCTTTCGACCAAATGTAGTCTTGTCGACAAATTAGTGTCGAAATTAGTGTTTATTTTTTACACTGGTTTGTCGAAAATATACTTTTTTAAAAGTTTATTTTGAATTTCTGATTTTTTTTAGGAGGTGGTGGTGGCTGCCGGAGGTGATGGTGGAGACGGCAGGTGACCGCCGGAGGGACAACGACTACTGCCCTAAAATTAGGGTTAATTTAGCTAGGGTTTAGGGTTTGAATTTTAGAGAAGTGTATCTATCATAAAATATTTTACTTAAAAGAGTAAATTTAGTACTCCATTTTACATGAATATTAAATTGAAATATTTTACTTAAAAGAGTAAATTTAGTACTCCATTTTACATGAATATTAAATTAATAAATGGGATTGGAGAGTATATTTAACAAAGCTGGAGGGGTATATAGCCTGCGCGTTGAAGTTATTGGATGGGAATTGATTAAATGAGTGGGCTCAAAGGGCGGCCCAAGAACATGATTTGAACAGCAAAATTAGGTTTTGAAATCATTTGTGCAGCTAAGATAAAAAACGGAGGACGAAATTCCAAAAACCTTTCTTCAATCCAACCAGGTAATTTGGGATTTGACTGTGATTTGTCGACTGAGATAGAGTTTCCGAGCAAATCTCCGGTTATCAGAAGTTGCAGTTCCGATCAAGTGCAAGTTTTGCTCATAAGTCTTGTAAGCGCTTGCACTGTTTTACTACTCTCCCGTCAGTTTTTTTTTTTTAAAATTAAATGTGTATTGATAGACAATCACAAAAAGTCAGTTCACAAAACAGAAAACATAATTGAAATTAAACGTGAGGAGTGAAATTGACTGAACACTGAAAAAAACCCTAATCCTAAGTTTCGTCCGCGGCCTCTTCTCTTCATCCCCGTGTCTGCGCGCCACCTCCACCAGCCATGAGCGAACCTCACCGGCCACCATAGCCCACGGTAGGCTTCTGTATTTTATATGCTTCATGTCTCCGACGGAGATTCCGGGCGTGTCGGACGGTGTAAAGGTAGTAGTTGGAGTATTCTTTGACGCCGGAAGGCATCTCCGCCGTGAATGCTGGCCTTGGAGGGTTTGTTTTGTGTTAGGTTTGGCAGAAGAACTCGAAGCAGTGATTTGGGCAAATATATCCAACTGATTTTGAGGATTATATATACATATAAGTTTGTAGTTGAACCTCTAAGTCTGATCTAGTGTTCAATAAAGTTTTGAATTGGCGACCAACTCTAATATTTTAAGGATTACAATTGACAACTGATTCTAATATTTTGAATCCCCCACGTTTGCTTGATTAGTGTAAGAATAAAATTACCAAATGAACTACTAATACAGATTGTTTGGTTTATTACTAAGAATTTTATAAATTCTGATAATTGCTTGTCTTTTGATCCAAATAAGTTCATATAACTCAGTCATTTCTTGAATATACATTTGCGTAATAGTTAATAATGCTTTTCTGGGCTGTCAGAAATTCAATTTATTGTTTTTTTTATTAGAACTTAGAACCTTAGTTTACTTTGTAAATCATTAACCATATGGGTCCACGTCTTGCTGACTTTTTTCTGCATTTGTAATATATATCTTAGCTTGATGCATCAAAGAATCATTCTAATAGTTGTTCGATGATTCACATGAGGATGTAAACGTTTTACAATTAATTATTCTTCCAGCTTACAATATCTACTTTTGCGTTGTCGTAAGTTCGTAAAGTCAACAGACATCCGCGTAGTATGTTCTTCTTTTTTATGATCTTTGACTTTAGACATTTCTGGCAATCACACCGAGGGTAGAGGCTTGCATTTTACTTCATTTTCTAATCATTTTTTAAAAAACCTGCCTGGCCAACACGGCCTGTTTGCCATCTCTATGTGTGTTTCCTGAGGAGGTGTTTGCACCAAGTATATAACAATTCCGTCTATATGATTTTATGCGTATGGCTATTTCTTTTTTCATCTTTCTAATGCTGGGAGTGATGCGTGAAGTGACAGTTCATTGATGTTAGAGTACGTGAGGAGATTATTAGAGAAGGATTTGGGACCTTGAGAAACTTGCACTGGATGAAGTTGCTAAATAATATGCTATGAGAAGTGCAAATAATTTGAAAGGATTTCCTTGACATATTTTTCGTTATTTGTTATTCATTTTGGTAACTGCCTGTGCTTTATAATGTTGTGGGGATTTGCAAACCCTGTTTTGGAAAGAGATCCACTTTATCCTTTTTTTTACAGGCTATTTAATGACCCACTCTAAGTTCTAAGATTAATTGAACATGCTCTGCCAGGGGTGCTATGTGGCACCTAACACTTTTATGGGTGCCCTTGAATTGCAGCAATCACACCCTTACCTCAAGCAAATAATCAATCTTCATATGACTTAACATGTGTGCCAGAAAACTCAACGCAAATATTAACCTACTAGTCACATACTCTTACATTGTCCTTTTGCTCGAGAACTGTGGTACAGGGTGTTCAACAAAGTGGACATTAATTGGGTTATTCCAGACTCGATTTTGGCCTTGCTTCTAAGTAATTCGGGGGGTTCTATTGGCAAAAAAGGAAAAATACTAGGGAGGATTGCTGTATCGGTAGTGATGTGGTTTATTTGGGGTGAGAGGAATAGCCGGATTTTTTAGGATAGATATGAATTGATTGATGAGATATGGGATAGAATTAAGTATAAAGTGCCCTTATGGTCTCTAAGTCATAGTGCTTTTAGGGGTAATCTTATTTCTGATGTGTCTATGAACTGGATCTATGCTTTGTAACTGAATGTGTAATCATAATAGGGACTTCACATCCCTATTGATGATGCAATAAAAGTATAAGTTTCTTATTAAAAAAAAAACCCTACTAGTCAACACTAATGGGGGCACTCCTTGTCATTCTTAAGACATGATAACATATTTTTATCATGACTTGTGAAGATTTTTCTTTCATTTTGGCTGATGGTGGAGGTTAATTCAAGTAGAATCATCATTGAACCAGAACTACAATCCGAGTTCTTATAATTACCAATCATAAACAAGTTATTATATCTACTTAAGCTTTCACAATATTTTCATTACTACTAATCCTGTATCACTTTTTTAGTTTTTAGCAGTAACAAAAGCTTCTTACCATTTGAAGTGTTAAGTTGTAGAAGAGTGGTGGGCTGAACTATAGTAGTCATGTTTCTTGAATTTGTGAATCCAACAAAATATATTAAGTCGTATCATTGTTTTGTCTTGAATTCCAGAAAATGGATGATGCTGATGAGTACAAATCTAAAACTGCAACTGAAAATGTCGACCAAGATGATAATGCAAGTAAGGAAGAAGCAAATATATTGCATAAACAGCATGAAACAATGGCCGATATTAAAAAAGCTAGCCCTGGAGATGACGAAATGATGGAAGATTCCCCTATAAAGGGTGTCTTGACCCCAAAATCTGAAGTGATTGAGGTGGCCATTTGGGATAGAGCTGATCATTTTCGAGCTAATGCTGAGTATGTATTTAATTTTTGACCTGCTGTTCATCCATCTAATGAATAATATATTTATTGTCTTTCCTGAATTAGCTGAGAGAATACCAAAGCAAGAAGATGACAGCATGAATAAATGCTTATGGACTTAGCCATATTGTTGTAGCTCTATCGTTCCTGTTAAATGTTTGATTATGCCTTGCACTTATTTTGTTTTCTAACAGTTAAAGCAAATTATGTTATATAGGAAACTAACTTTGGCTGGAGTTCGCCGACTTCTGGAAGAGGATCTTGGACTTGATAAAAACACTCTCGACCCATTTAAAACCCTGATAAGCGAACAAATAGGACAGGTTTAACATAATCTTTTATAAACTAGTTTTAAAAAAGCTGGATATCTCAAAATGATAATAGGTTTAATTTATCATATTAGGTATTAAATTCCCCGGAAGGAGCAACATCTGTGAAAGATGTTGAAAAGAAAGCTACAAAGAACAGTAAAAGCAATAAGTCAAAGATCAGCAGCAAAGAAGAGTCCGATACTTTGGATAGTGAAAGTGATGAGATGGATGATGAAATAAAACCGAGAAAGGAAGCTGCTCCCCAAAGAAATAGTAAGAAATTGCAACAGCCGAAGAAACGGAAAATCTCTGAGAAGTCTGATTTTGATGCCTCTGGCAAGAAGCAAAACAAGCTTGCGAAGAGGCAAAAACAGGAAGGTAATAATTCCAATGATGATGGCAGTGTATCAGAAGATGGTCAATCTCCAGCATCTGCAGAGAAACCAGCCAAGGTCAGTCATTTGTATTTCAAACTCCTAAATTTCATCCATCAATTTTTATGGCAAATGATTGATCTCTTACTGATGTTTAGCATTTTCACTGTAGAGGATTGAAAAACCAACTCCTGGATACGGGAAACACGTGGAGAATCTGAAGTCAATAATCAAAGCTTGTGGAATGAGGTTTGTGCACCTGTTTTGACACACACCCTCCCCCAACTTGATTTTAGCACCGTGTTGATGAGGGAACTTTGTGTTGTCATGATTGGCAGTGTTGCTCCTTCAATTTACAAGAAAGCTAAGCAAGTACCAGATAACAAACGTGAAGCATTTATTTTGAAGGAGTTAGAAGGTATTCTATCAAGAGAAGGGCTGTCCAAAAATTCATCGGAAAAAGGTATAGTTGATTTTGGTATATCAGCTTTTATGAACATTATATAGTAACCAAACATCGGGACCATCGTAAGAAAAATGAAAACATACGTGGAAAAGTAATAATTATTTAGTGTTGAAATCTTTGTCCTTGAATTCCCTCAATATTTTGATCATATTTGATTTAAAATTTTAAAGTCTTTGTTTACCTTTGGGAATTAATGGCAGTTAAGAAAAAATAACACTCTCTGACAGAGTTAAATGTCATGAGAAAGCATTCTATATTTTTCTGCCCCCCCCCCCTCCCCCTAACTCCACCCACTCTGACAGCTTGTCACAAGTCTTGATAGGCTTTCGTACCAGACTTATTTTGATAGGAAGAGGAGTGTTGGTGCATGTCAGTCACAGCCTAGTTCCATAAAAAAAGTATGCCATCTTGTGTTAGTCCTATGCCAACCAATTTATATTATGTCATATCTCTCTCTTCATGGATGCTTATCTCCGTGTAGCTGACTCCTCAAGTAGTGGGAATAGGCTGTGATGATAATGAGGCTTCGCTCTGTGCTTTATTTTCTGATGAAAAAATCCTTGCTGATGATAATTATTTTGAAATGGATAATTCTGCCAGTCAAAAGGACTGTCAAGCAGCTTTGCTTTCAGCTCGGTATCCATCCTGCTTATATTTGTGTATGTGAAGTCCTTTTTCGGGTCTACTGAACCACAGATGAGAATTAATTTTATGGACATTATTCGTTTTCGATCATAATGGAAAGACCAACTAAGTTTTTAAAATCTTCGATCTTAATGACTTGTGAAAATTTGTTTCCTTGTGGCAGTATACATATTATTCAATTAGGCTGACTTAGACATCACTTCTGTTAAAGTAGAGCAAGAATGTTTGATCTTAAGAAGTAAGTTTGAATTTGCTTAATTTTATAGCCATATAATTACCTGAAACTAAATATTTCAATTTTGTGTGCATTATTTGGACTCTTATTATTATTATTTTAAATCTTGTTGTCCCCCCACCCTGTGTGGATGGAATGATGCCATAATCTTCATGATTTCAGAAATCAAAGACTGTCGAAAGAGAAAGGATACGGCCCGAGAACTCGAAGGCATTGACATGAGTAACATTATATCCAGTTCAAGACGAAGGTCAACATTTAGTTTTGTGGCTCCTGAAAGACCTGGAATTTGTGCTAAGAAGGACAAGGTTGATTCAAGAGATGGTAAAAAGAAAGAAAACAGTGACACTGATCAGAATGATGACAATGAAGAGGAGGAGAAGAAGGAGAAAGAGAAGGAGGAGATTGAGAAGGAGGAAGATGTCGAAGAAGAGGTAGAAGATGACGATGACGACGAGGAAGAAGATGATGAAGAAAGTGAAGACTTCAATGAAGGTAAATTTGGATAATGTGTTGAGGTCCTTTTAAAATTTCCTCGGTTAGTTGCCTTTATTAATTGTTAATTGCTGAATATATGCCCAATCTTCCTCACTTGCTTTGTCAGTTGATACCTGTGTCTTTGTGTATTTATAAGAGAATATGTTCTACTTTGACTCACTGAATTGTAGCACATGAGAATGTGACAAATGAGTCTCCTCACAGAAAAACAAATTTCCCATTGAATGGAAATCAAAATGACATAACTGCAAATTGAATCTTTTGTTTCCTTACCATGACTTGAGATACTAATTTTTCCCTTTGCACCTGCAGATGATAATGAGGACAGTGACTAAACATGATATCAGACCTGAAGGCAACTGAAGCTATTCTTTAAATGTCGGTGTACCATTAGATTTTTTATTCTATTTTAATCTCTACTCATTTTTCTTAAAGTTGGGGGTAATTATTCTGGTTGGAGTCTATTTACAAGCCTATCTATTAGACCAAAATTATGCGGCAATATTGCAGTGTGATTTGGTGGAACAACATGAGTAGTAGTTGCTTTGTATACTTCAGTTTGTCATTTGTCTGCAATTTTTCTTGCTCTGTTCTGGAGTATCTCATGCCTTAATCTATAAAGCCTGCTAGCACAGGTCACCACACCTGTTCTGTCCTATTCTCAGCGGTTGTTACCACTTAGGTCATGCTGATGGACAAAGATTGTAGCGCTTATATCCATCAGTCTGCCCAAAGCTTTTCGGCATTGGAATTCTTGACTGTTTTTCCTTTAGTGTGCGGTATTAACTATTTTTATATATGAAATATTTGCATGACTGGCACAGGATATCTAGTACCTGGCAGCTTTGGCAAAATTGGAATAGGGAATTACTTTGGTAAGTTTAGTAGTTGTAATAATGTGAGCAACAAGTTTTTTTTAATGCTAATTTCTTATGGTAATAATTGGAATAGAGTATTATTACGATTCCGATAATTGATCCATAATATTCATCATGGTTTTACAATAGATTGTCCCTGGGGATATGTTTCTGCAAATTTTACTTGGTTCTTTCAGTTTTCAGATTTTAATTTTAATTCTTTGCATGTCATTAGTTTCAATTTTTTTGGTTTTTGAATGTGATCATGGTTCGGTGCACGGGGGTGGGGGTTTTCGGTATCATGAAGGGCAGCTTGTGTTTTGAATTGTACAGTTTGTACTGGAAGTAGATGGTGATGGAAAAGAATTAGCACAAAGAAAGATCTGGCTTTCTTTGCCTGTCTCTATTGCACAAAAGTTCGACACTAGATTCTATTCAAGAAGAAATGGTATGTAATTTCAAGAGTGTGTTGCCTCATATAAGCAGTACTTGTGTTTAATGAAGTTGCACATGGCTGTTTCTTGCTGTCCATAGTATTTTGCTTTTGTTCGTATCAGTTAAGCAAGCATCGACCTTCCTTGTTAATTAGTAGACTTGCTCATGGATTGAGTTGCTTGATTAAAGGTGGCCAATTCAGAATTGGCCCTGCCTGTATAGAGGCGGCAGTTGCTCTGATTATTGATTTTACACTAATTTTTATGTGATATAATAATGATTCTTTTGCTTTCCAGGGTATGTAAAAATACCTTGACTTGAGATACTGATTTTTACTTTTGCACCTGCAGATAATAATGAGGACAGTGACTAAACTTGCTATCAGGCCTGAAGACAACTGAAGCTATTCTTTAAATGTCGGTTTTTTTTATTCTACTCATTTTTCTTAAAGATGGGGGTAAATTATTCTGGTTGGAGTCTATTTGTCTATTTACAAGCCTATCTATTAGACGACCAAACTTATTCAGCAAAATTGAAGTGTGATTCGGTAGAACAACATGAACAGTAGTTGATTTGTATACTTCAGTTTGTCAATTGTCTGCAATTTTTCTTGCTCTGTTTTCTGTAGTATCTCATGCTTTAATCTATAAGGCAGCTAGATTTCAGGCAATGGGAGTTTGTATGTGCTTATTCTCGGGGGTTGCCCTTTAGGTCATGTTGATGGACAAAGATTGTAGCACTCATATCCAACTGTCTGCCCAAAGCTTTCCGGCTGTTGATCCATAATATTCATCATAGTTTTGCAACAGATTGTACCTTCGGATCTGTTTCTGCAAAATTTACTAGTTTCTTTCAGATTTTAATTTTTAATTCTTCGCATGTCATTCATTTCAAATTTTTTCGGTTTTTGAGTGTGACGATGGTTCGGTATCATGAAGGGCAGCTAGTGTCTTTCATTGTATTGCACAAAAGCTCCACACTAGATTCTATTAAAGAAGGATTCACAATTTGAAGTGCGGTTCCCAGAATCTTATGTGGAGCTTGTTTAGGGTGATTCGTTCAACCCCGATTGACTGAACTTGGCTTGTTTATACGAATGACAAGAGGGAGTAGGTAGCCCGATCACAAAATAGTTGGTGGTCTACCCAATAGAAATGAGCCTTTAAAACCCGTCGAGTCGACCACCACCAGCTTTGTGCTCCCTTCAAAGATGCAATCATCCATCTTGTTAGATTTGGGATTATATTTTTTTTAGTTCATTATTTAACTACGTTTTTTAATTGTGTCAATTTACTTATATTAGATATATTTCATATACATTTTTGTGTTTAGAATCAAGTAAGAAATGATCATTCATACATACTAATCATGTAGTCAAAATTATATTAGTTTTTGATAGTATTAGTTGTAAAATAATTATACATTAAAATTGATTTATATAATACAAACATTACAAAAGTTAAACTTTTAATGATATAAATTTTGTCATTATAGTTTATTTAGCTACAAATCTTTAAAAATTCTATCATTATTTTCATTTTTATTGTAATTAATTTTTTATAGGTAAATCACCTTCTTAGTTAGATTTTTAGTTCTCCGTTTTTGAGGCCCCTTTCTATTTTGGTGGGTTTTCTTCCCTTGTGGTTTTCTTTCTTTGTGGTGTTTGGCAATGCTTATCGCTCTTATGGTGTTGTCTTTGTGGAGTTTGGTTTTTTCGAGATGTTGGGTGCGGTTCCTGCTTTCTCTCTTTTGGATGTTTTTGGGACTTGGTAGTGTGAGTAGAATATGACGCTTGATGATTCTTTGTCTTTATTTTTTAATCTTTAGTTTTCTTGATTTGTTGATACTTTAGTGTGAGGTGTCTCGATTCGAGAAATTAAGATCTATGCTTCTTTTGTAGACAAAGTTTTCGCTCATTTCTCTACTTTCTCACTATTGGAGGTGACAACAATGACGATTGAATCTATCTGGTTTGAAGACTAGAGCTTGGATTTGACCTTTTACCATTTTTGATCTGATCTTTGTAAACTTAAAAAAAAAAAAAACCTATAACCCTGCATCACTTAAAAAATGAAGTAGGCATCTTTAATCATTAAGTTAAAATACTAATTAATGGAGAAGATCCAATAGAGTGAGATGAATAAAACAATAAATAGGAATCTTGGCAACATACTTCAAAAAGTCCAAAGCTCTGCCTCCACTATTAAATACTCCTTTTTTTTTTTTTTTTTTTAATAGATGATGTTTTAGACCTTTTCTTTTATACACAGTTAAATGATGTTTTAGAACTTTTTTTACACTGTTTGTTTCATTTATGTTCTTCTTTAACTTTAAAAAATCTTAAAATCTCATAATTTTTAACTTACTTTTATTATTTAAGAAAATTAATGTCTATTATGAAAAATGTGTATTAGAAAATTAATGTGATTAGAAACATATTTTATTATTTAAAGGTAAATCTATCAATATACACCCTTTATTAATTCCAACAAATTTCACGTAAATATCATCAATTAAAAAACGGGTGGAGTATTTATTAATCTATGAGTTTACTTGGTATTATTTATTTATTTATTAAGCCACACTACACTACACATTCATTGGGATCCTAATTAAAATGCATATTCCACTCTTAAGAGATCTTATATTTTAATCAAATAATCTTACTTTAAGTACCATCCATGTGCATGATCGATCGAGGAAGATGCTTATCAAGTTATCATTTTTCAATAATATTCTATTCTTTTTAATCTAATTTACAATAACTCTTCATCCACCCTCTAAGTTTAACTACTCCATTTAATTTTATCCCTATCTGAATAATAATACTATTATATTTTGCAATAGACACTTCAATAATTGAGAGATGAATAAAAAAATTAAGCAAAATGTAAGATATTAATCGAGTGAAGTATTTAGGAATTTAAATTGGAAATACAAAATATAATTAATATGGAGTACAAGTTAAATGCTATTTTATAAATAAATAGATGTATAAACAGTGTTTTGTTACATTGAATATTAAAGAGAAATTTTCAATTTGAGGGTACAGTCTTACGGATTTCCATATATATTACTATTTCTTTTTTATTTAACTTTTTAGAAAAAGAACATACTTATTTCACTAAAAAAAAAAAAAGACAGAATAATCTACTATGTTAATTAAAAAAATCATGACATTTTCCCACCTTTTTCGATTCTATCACGAGTTTTATAATCTTATCCGATTGATACATGACCTTTAGGGTTACTATTTCAGTTATATGTATCATATGACATTTTGGTGAAAAATTGTAAAATAATTTGAAATGCTGCGTGTCAAATGGAATTGTAAAATTTAAACTTGTGATAGAATTGGAAAAACGCGAAAATTTTGATTTTTTTTTATGAGCCCTATTACATTATCATGATTATATGTTTTTCTTTTAAAAAAAACGTACTTCCTCCGTTCTTTTGAAGGTTGTCAATTTACTTTTTGCACATTGATTAATGAATATAATTGTAGTTGATTGCTGAGAATATTGAGAGAGATAAAAAAAATGAAAAAAATAGAGAGTTGTATGAAAGAGAAAAGTTAGAGATAGATAAAAAGATACTCACTCGATTTCATAAAGATAGTTCACTGTTCTTTTTGGTTTGTCTCAAATTATAGTCCACTTTCCTTTTAATAAGGATATTTTTGTCTAAAATACTCTTATTTAATGATTGTTGGGATTAGTTAATAATATTGGTTTGTGTGAAAAAAGAAAGTGGACTATCTTTTTGAGATCGGATGGAGTAAAAGGTAGAAAAAATAATGTATTATGTCAAAAAAAAAAAGAAGGAAAAAGTAATGTTTGATGGAATAATAAAAATGATAAAATGTGTAACTTTCGAAGTGACGAGTAGTGTAATAATAATGAGGTTGGAGGTAATGGCATTTTGAGTGGCTGCGTAACCCATCACCCGACATTCTTTTGATCCCGATCGATCGACTGATCTGAATATATAAATCATTGTTAAGCCCAATGGCAGGCACCAATCCAAGGTTAATGCGATTAAAAACCACCATTAATTAATATATGTCAAGTTTAACACAAGAATGTGCACTGAAGCTTCTGATTCCTCAATACAAAAATGAAAAATAAACAAATAGTGCACCCAACGCTATATACTCTTTGATCAATAATACTGGTTCTTACTAGTTACGGAGTACAATTTACAAGTAATAGTATTAATTATTTAACAATATAATAGTAAGATTTAAATCCCAAATTTAATTATCTTTTAATTTATTTGAGATGTAAGATCTAAATCCCAAATTAAAAAGAAAAAAGAAAAAAAGTAGAGTTAGTGGGCATAATTAGTGATTAGCATCGGAATCAAGTAATATGCGGGGGCATGTGCTCCCTCCCTCTTTCTCTTACATTTCCTAATCATTATTATCACTCACTCTCACACACCCATACATGTCATCAAGACATACTTCCCCTTCCAAATCCCGATGATGCTAATTCCATCTTCTTATACTCTCTATTACCTACTCCATTCATCCCATAAAAATAGTTACATTTAACTTTATACACATATTAAAAAAAAATAATAAATATGGTCAAATTTAACTAATATGTCTATTAAAAATAATTATAGGGTGAATTTAATTAAAAATAAAATTGTCAATAAAATATTTAATACTTAAAGTAGAAGAAGAAATGTTGCTATAATTTGAAACATCTAATATATATATATATATACACAGTATATAGTTATCTTTGTGGGACAGAAGATAATTGATAATTGAATTTACAAGATAATTGATAATTGGATATATAGTTGAAATTAGAAACCGTGAAAATTTCAGGAAAATGACATTTGTTCAATTAATACTTATTACATAAAAATAATACTACTAGTAACTTGTTTGTGGTTGGCTTTTATATATTGACAAAAGTTATGTAATTAATTTCTACAGGATTGAATTGAAAAGCTAGGTAGGTAGCTCCTGCCTTTGGCCACTGATCAGCTCGATCAAATTAAAGTTAAAAAAACATATGGAATCTATCAAAATATATACTCCGATCCATAGCCGTGAGCTCAAGGACGTTGGCCTACCACCTTTGTCACCTTCCCTTTCTATCTAGCTACATATATGGACCACTACTCACCATAACCTGTTCCCTTCACTTTGTGAAAACAACCAAGCCCCCCGCGGCACGTCCGATCCTAATTAATTAAATCTTTTGAAATTTATATATATCAATTGAGTTCAAACAATTTTATAGTACTCCGTATCTTCTAATGACCGAGTTTGATTAGTTGAACAATACCTGCAGGCCAGGCCAGGGCACACATATTAATTACTCCGATCCTCTTATACTGTAAAACTAGGCAAGGTTGAATGAGTAATTTTCACACACATGCACATCTGATAGAAGAGCCACATGGGGCCAGCTAGCTTGATTTCGTGGATTTCAGCACGTGCCCGTTGCTTACACGGCAAGCTCGATTTTGTACCACACACTCATTCCAGTACTGATCATACAAAAATATCAAGTCCCTTCACACAAAAATATAATACTAGTAGTATATTCTCTCATGTGACTGTCGTCTGTGCTAGCTACAGTAATGGTTGGTTGGTAGCTAGCTAGCTTGTACAATGGTAAAAATCAATTGCTGCACCCTGGAATTCCAAATCAAGACATGGTAAAAAATGGAAAAGAATATAACTGTAAAGACGACAGTTATGGGGTAAATCTATCTATGAATGGCATTGGCAGTGTCACAAGCATAATTAACACATAGTGTTTTTATTGAACTATTCATGAATCTTTTTCCTCCTCGGGATTTTAATTCTTCATGTCACATAAATGAAATGAGCAATAATTAATTTACCTTCTCATATATATTGAAAAACACTAGCTAGCTAGTGGAGTACTATATATCCTCTTCTACTTCTCCGTCGTCGACAATTGCAGAATTAGATGGAAGATAGAACTTAAATGTACATCTGGCCGGCCGGACTAAATTAGATCATAATAGAGATTGATATGATAATCAATCACTGATTAGCTAGCTAGCTGTGAAGAATATGATCATGTTCTTCGATCTCTATGGCTTAATTTGAAGTTGAACCCACTCATACCGCCCCCCTTCCACTGGTTCATCCTTCACTATGTCATAGTTGTACCTAATTCATTTTTCATATCCACATGCACAATTCAGTATTCCATTACCCAATTATGGTATATATGATTTGATCATCGATGATATAAATATATATATATATATATATATATATATATATATATATATAGAGAGAGAGAGAGAGAGAGAGAGAGAGAGAGAAAGGAGACAATTAGTTACTACTACTACTTACTTGTCGATGAATTTTTTCTGGAGCTTCTTTTCAGCCACAGCGAAGAATTCCTCGAGTTCAGCTTCGGACGGCATTTTCTCCGCCCTAGCCGCCTCCTTCAACGGCGTCGACGTTTCTCTTCTGCCAAAACATGATGTCAATTCCCTTGCTTGTGATGAAGGAAAATCACTACCAGAATTCATTGCCGGATGAATTGAGAGAGAGAGAGAGAGAAGTGCGCGTGCGCGTGTGTGTGAATTTCTAACCGTTAACCATTACTGTTGTTCCGCATGATGGAGATTCGAAAATTTGAATCGTAGAAACGTATCTGATACATTTAAAGAAAAATCACCTCTCTCTACATGAGTCGAACGAATCACCGCCCACCGATGTTGTGAAAAACTCCACATGATTATCCTGAATTCAAAATTCAAACACCTCATCATGATCTAATTAAATTGGATCGAAATTAATTAAATTGTTTTCAGAATTAGTAATAATTACTAATAAATACCTCATCATCCAGATCTACGAACTTGGAAAGCTCAGTGGATCTGTTGCTTGAGCAACAAGATGCCGAGTCGTCATTTGCTGAAGTCTGCGATATTGAAGGTGAATTCTCCGGCGCTAAACGTGGATTTTTGAGCTGAATTGAAGATGTTGAAAAGTCCGATTCTCCTCCAATGCAAATTAGTTTTCTCTTTCTTGGCACCGCCTCTATCTCCGTCGTCCGACGTTCCATAACCAGCTGCAGCACTTGCGAATTTAGTCAATTATTAACTGCTATATAAGTGAAATTGTATATATATTCCTTGTGGTCTCGTGTGCTGGCGGAGAGTTATCTGTTCTTTTGCTGCGCTTTTTCTGTTACAAAAGTAGTTTTTGTAGAGAGAGAGAGAAAGTGAGTGAGTGGAGGTGATGATGATAGAGATGCTTATGGGCATGGAATTTCCTTCAGATTGGGTTTGAGTAGTACTTGTTATTTTGGACTTAGACTTAACGGCGGTCGACGGAATTCTTGTATTCTCCCGTTACACAGATCTAACGGAACTTGCTACCTCTCACACGTGTCTCATTGCTACCGAATTTACCCGGTATTTTCTGCGTGACATATGACGACGTTTTCTAATTTTGCCAATTATAATTTCAATTCTTTTTTTAATCTTTTACTACTATGTTTTAATTAAGAAATGTAAGTTTTAAAATAATAATCCATGTTAAATGGGTGAAAAATGAGATAGACTATAATAATTAATAATTGACGGTCAGAGAATTGTGAAATACTAAATAAACAAGGGAATTTTTCTTGAATGTATCAAGAGTAATAAAGATGATTGAAGAAAGTAAGTGGGACCAGTGTTACTTACAATTACAAACGATCGATATATAGTAGTATTATCCACCGTGCAGTTTTAAAGCGCTTGGGGCAATGACGCAGCTAGTGAGGTTCTAACCGAGGTGCGTTTTTTGCTGGTTGAAAACTATTTCCAAACCGTGCAGTTTTAAAATAAATAAAATTAAGTTATTTTAGAATATGTTATTTAAAAAGTCCAACAACTATTAAAAATGGAGTTAATATCAAAAACTATCATGTAACTTAAACCCTTTCCAATGCTAATTTTATTTGTACGGGTACATTTTTTCTTTCTTTTTTTGGTCATTTGGCGTTAATTTTGGTCCAAAATGATAAAATTTGTAAAACTAAAATTACACAAAAAAAAAATGACACTGCAATAAAATTGAAAAACAGAAACAAAATATAAGCTAAAAATTGAACACGGCATAATTAAGTTTTAATATTAACTCTAAATTAAATCATGCATTTTTAACGAGCATTTGAGTATGTATGCATGTGCCATTAATTGATTATGGAATTTCTAATGACACGCAGGGCCGGTAAGAAGTTGATTTCGATCCAATCATTTTTTATCGCGCGAGTTGTGTGTTACGTACAGTTAATAAAACGGCGTCATTTTTTAAATTATAACTCTCTGAAGTCAAGTAATATATATATATATATATACTCCAACTATATATATCAAATTGAACAGTACTAATTATGGGCGGGCAATTAAGGAAGAATTAATTTTTCACCCCTCTATAAATTCGGGACTTTTGAATAAAACAAAATTCTTTTATAATATTTGTTTGAATCGAATTTCCTATCATTATAACTCATGTTCAAATATATACGGAGTATAACATATGCAAGAGTTTTCACAAAGTATTTTTTAAACAACTTTACTTGAGGTGTACTTTTTGGAAAAGAGTTGGTCTCCTGTGCATAGGGTGCACGTGCACCCTATGCGATCAGTGACCAACTATAAGACACAAAAACGCGAATTTTCAACAACAAAGTAACTGCTGGCCTAGCGGTTACCTTATTTGGAAACGGGTATAAGGTCACGGGTTCAAGATACAAAACAACACTTTTCACTAATAACTATACTAATATACACCACTTTTCAATTAAAATATCCACCACTTTTCAATAATAAAACTAATAACTATACCACTTTTCAATAATAAAAATTACACTTTTCAGTTAAAATATCCACTACTTTTCAATAATAAAAATTACACTTTTCAGTTAAAATATCCACCACTTTTCAATAATAAATTTTCCACTTTTCAATAATAAATCAGAAACACAAAAACAAAACCGATTTGGGGCAAAAAAAAGAAGAAGAATTTCCCTTTCTTGATGCCTGAAGAAGACGCTTGTAAGATTTGCTCAGTAAATTCACGGTTCCGCCATCTGATAACTGATTTCACAAATTAATTGGAATTTCGATGGGGATGCAATTTCGAAAAAGAGAATGTGATGTGTGAATTAACAGGAAAGCGTGAAGAAAATCATGAGAAACGAAAGGAAATTAGGAGAATTGAAAAGCAATTTCACCATGTAAGAATCCGGCGCCGTGGGGGGAGGGTTTCCGGCGGCGGCGGCGCCGATGATGATGATGAATGTGAATAGGCAGCCTCAGAATCAGCCGTAGGAGGAGAAGAAGTTGATTCGGAGAAGAAGTTGTACGGCGGTGCGACGGAGGAGACGCCGTCGTCGATGGCGAAAAGCGGTTCTGTTTTGAGGGGGTTTTGAGTAATTTCAGCGGTGATGAGCATAGAGCGGAAACTGAGTCTGGCGCAAATGCGCTATAGTAGAAGGAGAAAGAAAAAAAAAGAAAAGGAGTAGAAAGAAGTGGTTAAAAAAAAGCGTGTGCACCAAACTCACAGGGTGCATATGAGAATTTCTCTTCGGAAAAATAATAGTTCTCTCATTAGAAGCCAGCGTTGTTGAGTACTTTTAGGATGATTTGTTATTATCTAGTTAGTGGTTAAGTTGGTTCCTATTTTCATGATGATGTATTTGTCTTTTTAAAGTTTATTTATTCAATAAAATAGTTTTTAACTTCAATTAAATGTATATGCTTTGATATCGTAATAGTGGTATTAGAGACGGGGCCATGGTTCTGACAAATGTGATGTGGAGATATTCCCGGTATCAAAAACACTAGGACGGACTAACCCTTTAAAGAAACGATATGGTAATAAGTCTCTATAGATTTGAGAAAACTTAAAAGTAAAGCCGTGAGGATTTGGTAAACCCAAAATAGACAATATCATACAAGAGGGGAATACGAAAGTGTCCAGCCCGAGAACCCCAACTACCAGAGTTGGTAGCCCGGGGGCCTTTTGGGATGGTCAACGCGGTGACCTTTCCGGTGGATTAGAGGCAATTTGTGCCCGAGCCCATTTGGTCCTTGGTTCGATGGTTAGCTAGTGTGCCTGACATTAATAATTAAGAGAAAATAATTAAATGGCCGCAAGGATATATTAGTAATGTCGACAATTTTAGTTATGAAAATTAAAAAAATAACAATAATAATATTAATAGCTCGATCGATCAATAAAACAAATATTTTTTCTTAGTCAAAATTGAAATTATATACACTTTTTATTTCCTACAAAGCATGCACGATTAAGAATCAAACTCCACACAAGGGAGACTAGTTCGTTTAATTAGGAGGGAAAAAGAATTATATTTTATTTCACTACAAAAATATATATATGGAAATTAATAACGGAATAATTTAATTTTCGACTTGCTAACAAAATTAACAACGGGATTTAATTTTTTTAATTTGATAAAACCACCTACAATATATAGACTTTAAAACAAGTTTGTATATATTTATTTGTGGAAAAGACTGAGTCAAGCTTTGATAGCTAAAGACTAATTAGATTAAAATTATGGTGATATTTAAATTTTACAAACTTTAAAGTATAATCTATCTTTCATTTTAGGTATTAAACAGCCTATAAAAGTTGAGATTAGTTAACTTACCCTAAATTTAATTTTAGGTATCAAACATTGGCTTAGAGGAGAAAAAATTGTTGACGAAAACATGAATTTACACATGCAATCAATTATGAGCAGTAGCTAGCTAATTAAGTATATTATTAAATGAAATGGTACTACAACCTAATTAATCTTAATCACAATTCTCAACTCTAAAATTGATGAGATTCTCGTACGATAAAGGGAATTGTAGCAGAACTGTGGCTAGGGGAACCTTAATGAAAGCCCAAGGGGAGAGCACTTTGGTTCTATTCAGGTACGAGAAGCTCACAGAACTGTGTGGCATTTGTAGAATGGTGACTCACTTGGACAAAGATTGCCCTGCGACATTTACTGAGGGGGGACAGGAAAATGATGTGGAGGTCAACTATCTGTCTTGACTAAAGGCATAGGGACAGAAGGGACCAGAGATCGAGGACTACGAATGGGCGCGAAGCAAGGGCATTGGGAAAAAGAAATAAGCACAGGATGCGGAACAGGGGAGGAAGGATAAAGGAAAGGCGACCCAGAGCACGACACCGCTGAAACTGAGTACAACAAAGAGACAGTCTGCTCTAAAAATCGCGACGGCGCCAAAAGAGGTATCGTCTCAGACCTTCAACACAAATCAGTTTATTACGGAGCCCGACCATGGGGGGAGGAGGAGATGTTTAACTTATCAAATAGTGTGCGGTACTATGCGTACATGAATTCCTATCCCACCTTTGGAGAAAACCTACAAAACTTGGGGCAGACTAAAGGGGGCCAGAATGCAAGTCTACAGACACAAATGGCGTTGAACTTAGGTGAGGGGAGTGACATTGGTAATTTTATACCAACGCCAACGCTGAGACAAGCAGTGCTGGGGAACCCATCTTTGTTTCATCCGGGAAAGCAGGGAGGGGGGGACACTTCGGCAGTGGTGAAAGGAGCAAGTCAACCTGTGAAGAAAAGGGGAAGAATAATGAATGGTGAAGGGCAAGTGAGCAGCGAAGCTAGCAAGATAACCACTGAAGGGAAGGGGGACGGAGGTAAGGCGAAACGTACCAAGAGTGAGGAAGAGCGCGAGGCCAACTTCGCGAAGGCGGTAGCTGATTCAGGTCAGCACCGCCGTGCGAAATGATCATCATTGTTTGGAACGCTCGGGGACTCGGGGGTAAGCGAGTGTTCCACAGGCTACAACAATTGGTAGCCGACCATCGCCCGGATCTTTTGTTTATCGTTGAAACCAAAATATCAGTGAAAGCATGTAGTAGTTGGAAATTTGTTTTAGAATTTAACTTTTGTGTTGGCAATGATGCTAAGGGTAGTAGTGGAGGGTTGGTTTTGTTTGGAAAAGAATCTATTAATGTATCATTGATATTGTACTCTAAGGGTCATTTGGATGTTGTTGTTGATTATAATACCCTACAATGGAGATTTACTGGTTTCTATGGTTCCTCTATTACTCATTTACGTAAGCATTCTTGGGAGTTGTTGAGAAAAGTAAGGAGCACACATATGGGGATATTAAAGCATGGATAGTTGGGGGGGACTTCAATGAGATCATGTTCTTGGATGAAAAAAAGGGAGGGAGAAGTAATATTCAAAGACCTTACAGCCAAATGGTTGATTTTAGGGAAGCATTGAATGGACTGGGACTAAAGAATTTGGAGGCGAAAAGCCCTTTCTATACTTGGTTCAATAGGAGAAAAGGGGAGGAGGCTCTATGGGAAAAGTTAGACAGGTTTGTGGTAAATGATGAGTGGCTAGATCAGATTAAGTATTGGGAAGTGAGGAATCTGGACTTCTATGGTTCAGATCATCGTCCAGTAAAGCTTATAGTGAATGAGAAAGGCAGTAGGGGGGGGGGGGGGGGGAGCCGAAGAAGCACTTCTTTAAGTTCGAAAGAGCATGGTTAGTGGAGGATGATTATCAGCAAACTGTGGAGAATGGATGGCATAGAGGTGAGGGTATGAATGTTATGGACAAGCTGAAAATGTGTGGAAAAAAGTTGGATATGTAGGGGCAGATTCTGTGAGATTTATAAAGCGAAAGATTGCAGCCTGTAAAGAGGAACTGAATATGCTGTTGAATGAGGAAAGGATGCCGGTGAATATGGATAGGGTTCGGCAGACTGAAAGGAAGTTAGAAGTCTTGTTGAACCAAGAAAGCATGAAATGGCATCAACGGGCAAGGGTAAGCTGGATGAGGGATGGGGACAGAAACATGAAGGTTTTCCATAGAAAAGCGTCACAACGACAATGGGCGAATTGCATTAAGGGCTTGGAGGATGGAAGGGGTCAATGGCGAACAGGGGAGGATCATAAGGAAGATATTATCCAGGAGTATTTTGGAAAAATCTTTAAGTCAAATGAGCCGAGGGAGGAGGACATCCTAGAAGCCATGACAGCAGTTCCAGTTGTGGTGGACGAGAGTATGAGCAATTTTCTGAGTATGCCCTTCACGGATAGGGAAGTTAGGGAGGCGGTGTTTCAAATGAACCCAATGAAAGCACCGGGGCTGGACGGTTTTTCAGTAGGCTTCTACCAACAATCCTGGGAGGTAGTGGGAGGAGACGTAACAAGGGCTGTGTTGGAGGTATTAAATGGGTGTGCAGAGGTGGCTGATTGGAATGAAACATGGGTTACTCTCATTCCAAAGAAACAGGAACCAAAGGTGGTGGAGGACTATAGCCCATCAGCCTCAGTAATGTGCTCTACCGAATCCTGGCAAGAACTATGACAAACCGTTTGAAACAAGTTATGAACAAGATTGTGAATGACAACCAAAGTGCCTTCACGCCTGGAAGGCTGATCTCAGATAATGTGATTTTGGGGTATGAATGTATGCATTGGTTGAAGAACAATAAGAGCAAAGGGGGTTATGCGGCCTTAAAACTCGATATGAGTAAGGCTTATGACAGAGTCAAATGGAGGTATTTGGAGGCCATTTTAAGGAAGCTGGGTTTTAATGATAAATGGGTTAAGTTGGTGATTAAGTGTACGACCACAGTGAGGTACGCATTTAAGATTAATGGGAGGGTAACAGGGACACTTACTCCATCTCGAGGCCTTCGGCAAGAAGATCCCCTATCGCCTTTCCTCTTTGTCTTGTGTGCACAAAGGTTATCAGTGATGATGCATGAGCTAGAGAAAAGAAAGGAGATAACGGGTATACGTATAGCGAGGGGAGCACCAACAATGACCCATCTGTTTTTTGCAGACGACAGTCTCCTTTTCTTCAAAGCTACAGCAGGGGAGAGCGCACAAGTAAAAGAAGTGTTGAGGAGGTATGAGAGAATATCGGGGCAACGAGTTAATTACGACAAATCAGCGGTGTCTTTTAGTCCGAATACAAGTCCAACCAATATGGGGGCAGTCCGGGATGAGCTACAAATCAGAATGACAACTGGCCACAAGCTCTATTTGGGGCTACCTACTTTCTCCATCAGGGCGAAGAAAGTGGAGGCTTGGAAAGAATGAGCTTTTTCTGAAGGGGCCGGGGGAGAGAGGTATTAATTAAATCAATACTTCAAGCGGTTCCTACATATACAATGGCATGTTTTCGAGTACCAACATCCATATGTAAGGACATTGAAAGGATGATAGCGGACTTCTGGTGGGGCCTGAAAAAGGAGGGAAAAAAGATACACTGAAAGAGGTGGGAGGTATTATGCAAGCCGAAGGAGGCAGGAGGTATGGTTTTTCGGGATATGGTTCTTTTTAATAAAGCGCTGCTGGCGAAGCAATTGTGGAGAATTCTGAAAAATCCTTCTACAATCTTAAGCAAAGCTTTAAAAGCTAGGTATTTCAAACATACAAGGGTTTTGGAAGCATGAGGAGCAACCCTTCTTTTGTTTGGCGGTCTCTCTATTGGAGTCGGGATTTATTGGAACAAGGGGCCTACTGGAGAGTGGGGGACGGCAATACGGTTAAAATATTTAAAGACCGGTGGGTACATGGACTGGGCGGGGGGAGGATTGTGTCGAGAATTGCTAGCGGGTCGGTAGTAAATAGATTCATTCAACGCATCGGGGAGTGGAACGAGCCGTTGATACGATCGGCTTTTATGCCGCTGGAGGCAGAAGCAGTACTAAGAACTCCTCTGGGAGGGGTAGATGTGTCGGACACGCTGTACTGGAAACCAAATCCGAAAGGTATCTATTCGGTTAGCTCAGGGTATTGGCATGGAATTGAAACGGAGGAAATTAACATGGGAAAGCCAACACCTTCGAGTCCAAGGGGGAGGAGGGGGTATTGGAGCAAGGTGTGGCACCTAAAGGTACCTCCGAAAGTGAGGATCTTTTGGTGGAAGGCGTCTTTGGATATACTGGCTACGGAGGGCAATCTTAAGGCGCATCATGTCCCAGTTGAGGGTCGGTGTCCACTATGTGGGGTGGAGGGAGACGCAACTACCCATGCACTTTTCTTTTGCTCCTATGCGAGACAAGTGTGGAAGGAGTACGGACGGTGGCAGGCCATGAAAGGAAGGGAAGACATGCAGGTATGTGATCTATTGGAATGGCTGGAGCATTGGGGAGGGGATGAAAGGTTAGAAGAGGTGGCAATGTTAGCATGGGGAGTTTGGAAGGAACGGTGCACCAGCATTCATGACGACAACGACCATGCATGGGGGCGAGTGGGGAAGATGGGAAAGACGTCGAGGCTCAAATGGGTATTAACTTACCTACAAGAGTTTCAGAATAGCTCGAAAAGGAGTGGGGTGACGGGACGGGGGTGGCAAAATCAGTTAGAAGGGGCTTCAGTTGGCTGTTACAGGCTACGTGTTGATGCTGCGTTCAACGAAGAGGACAACCGATTTGGGGTGGGAGTGATTATAGGGAACCCAGATCGAAGCTTATGGGCGGCGGTTGGGGAATGCATAGAGCACCCGGGGTCGGTACTTGGGGCTATTGACCGTGGTCTGAGATGGTGCAAGGAGCAAGGCCTGGAGAGAGTCGAAGTGGTGTCTGATTCACTCGAGGCAGTACAAATTATTCGCAGAAAAGAGGGAATATGGAGTCCGGAGGGGTACGTTCTGGATAGGATTCTTAAAAGTGTAGACGACTTTGTAGTGTGCGAGGTCAATTATGCATCCAGAACGGGGAATATGGCGGCAGATAAACTAGCAAGGTGGACCGCGAGCACTCGCTCTACTCGAGATTAGAGAGGCGAGAAAGTTCCTCAGTGGATAGCCAGAATAGCAAGTTTCTAATTTTTGCCTTCTGTGGCCTTTATGTAGTAAGCAGCTATGGTGTGCTTCGATGTCAAAAAAAAAAAAAAAAAATGGGAATCGTAGCAAACGTTATTAATCATTTCTTAAGTAACATTATTATATAAATTAAAGTTAACCACTGTGATGATTTATGCATGCCGGTGTTTGGATGGACCATTCTTTAATCCATAGACAAGTTGGTGACACAAGATAAATATTTGAACCACTTTAAAAAAAAGTGACATATTTAATTCATTTAAATAAAATAAAATAAAAACACACACACACAATCGAATTTAAGTATTTAACATTAGCTAGTTATAGAACAACACTTGTTTAGAATATAATTAAATAGCTAGTAGGTTAAATTACAGCTCATTTTAAAGCTAAATTTATATGCAGTCTATATATATATATATATATTATAAGAAGTAAAAACTTAAAAAAGTTGTTTAAAATGTGATCATTTAGCATAAGAGTTGATATATCAACTAAAAGGTGTTTACATGATATTTAATTAATTCCCACTTAATTAATTGACTTAACAATCTATTATATTTTTGTTTAGATATGTCTCCATAAGATTTGTAGGACTTTAATTGGGTCGATCTGCATGTGTTTGAATCTCAATTAGATTAGATTTTAGACGATTATTCTCGTAGTCAAGAGTCCATTTATATATAATTAGGATATTTGGTTGCATATATATATATAAAAACAAACATATATAAAGCAAAATCATCGAGCTAGGAAATACTAGCTACTTGTTATATATATATTTCTCGTTCGATCGATGATTTTAATTTCTTTGTATTTGAGTAATTAGTTATAAAAGAAAATGATCACTTTTACCTACCTACCTAGCTATGATATTTGTTTTTTCATAATTTCTTACAAACAATTATATATACATACATTAATTTCTCTTTTGGCCGGAGCTAGGCGATCGAGACAAAATTACTTGTTATATTTCTCTTTGATTATATATCAATATTCTTGAAACTTAATCAAATTATATTTCTCTTTGATTATATAACTTAACCCTAATTAACCTACTTCTATAGATCTATAAATACAATCAGTGGTGCTTCATTAATTCATGAAAGCATATTATATTGCTGTTAAATGGGCCCCACCCCAGTACGTGAAAATGGGGTGTTTCAAACTTTAAAAATTAGTGGTGGAAAATGCAATTCCAATTCAAACAAAGATTATTGGGAATGGGATATATCAATCAATCAAAAGATCATCTTTTTTTTCCTGACTTTTTTCACGGCATCATATAAAATTAATTCTTTTTTTCTTTTTGAGTCATTTGATGAGCTAATTGAAATAATAATAATAATAATAATAAAATTGCATGTATGTGGGAAGGATCGTGACATATATGATTTAGTTGTGGTGTATTTTGTAATTAATTTTGACTGTCTGATCAGAAAGTGAAAAAGGAATCTCGATTACGTAAAAATAAATAAATTTGTATGTCCGATCGAGACATGGATGGACCATGCATCCATATTATTTAAAGCATTTTCTTTTCTTTTACTTTCTCTAAATCTAATCCTTTCAGCTTTCTCAACTCCTAACTTTAATTTGTCTCCCTACCTCCATTTATTTACAGGAAAAATATATAATCAAATATATTTCTAATTTATAAATCATTTTCGATACATATATAAATAATGTATAATCCTAATAACATACATAAATAATTTTTAACTTTTTCTGAAATAATATATAGTGCATGTATTGTTCATAAGTCAGTCAATATATTTCACATGTACTTATACTAAAATCTAATTAGTAATTTTCCGTATAATTATATGTTCACTGTTTTATTGAATTAATGCAAGCCTTGCCTTATATATATAAAAGGATAATATCGATAATTATATAAACATTACCTTGAATTTGTAATATCTGAGCAAATCAGAAAAAAATTAAAGGAATATTTTTGTTTACCTATTTATTTAATCACTTATTTATAGGACTCGACTATGATGAAAATAATAAGGATTGATCATTCATTTTACCTAGATGCCAAAACTATTGAACACGAATGTACTCAGTCGATCACACATAATCCAAAACAAAATAAAATAAAATAAAATAAAAAAATAATGGGGGTAACATTGTCATAAAGGTACGTTTGACATTTTATTAGGTGGTCCATATATATATATATATATATATATAATATTGAAAAGAAAAAAGAAGAAGAAAAATGAGCCTTAACTTTCTCTAATATAGAATAGTGTGAAAAAAGGAGCAGCTAGGACCATGAAACATGAGCTATATGATCGATCAGTTTTACACTTTCGTGCGTGGTCCTAGCTATTTTATATATTTATATGTTAATATTATACTAAACTCCCCTACCCCTACTCAATAATATTTCTTCCAAATTTCTCAATTATATGATTAATATTCCTGATTTTTGGTGGAATCCACTCTTTGATTGTTCCATTTCAATTTGGATGAGTCATCTCCTATTCAATCTCTCTTTCATCCAAATACATATGCAAATACTCATTCATCCTTATAATACACTTATTTTTATATAATACAATCACTTTCTTTACAATCACTCATTCTCTTTTCTATTTTTCTTTTACACAATCATTTTCTTTATACTTTTCTTTACAACGTTAAAACTAAATTCACGGATTATTCCAATTCACTTTTTTTTCAATCTCCGTCTTAATTTAATTCACCATAATTTCTAACCAAATTTTTTTTAAAGTTTCACGACAAGTCTTAATTTTAAAAAAAAAAAATTGCTAGTTGGATCCCCCTTTCGTATTATTTATACTATGACTAGGTAGGATGCACCTCAAAAATTGAGGTGTTAACCCGGACATTTGTGTTTAAATTATTACTTCCTTCGTTCAATTTTATTATGTCCATTTCTTCGGATACAAATTTTAATAAATATTGATTAGTTTATTCATAAAGTAAATAAATTGAAGGTATGATAGGGTATCGTGGAGGTCCATTTATAAATAAATGATTGTTTATGAATAAAGTGAATGACAAAGTGGGTAAATAAGTGATGGTAGGAGGGTGGAGATAAAATAGTATGAATAATATTGTTTCCAGAAAGGGTATGAGCATATTAAAATTGGACAACAAAAAAAGAAAAATGAAAATAATGAAATTGAACGTAGGGAGTACATATTTGTATTTTTTAAAATAAAAATAGATGTTTATCAAATATAGCTTATAATATATGCAAATATATATTTAAACATACTTATTTACTTTTAAAATTCTAAAAGAAGGAATCAATTTTTCTTGTTCGTCCAGCCTACAAAATTTCAGGATCGACTCGGATAAGACAATTAAGTAGCAAAAACACTTACACAATTTTTCAAGACTTCAATTCTTCTCAATTTTGTTACTCCCTTCGTCCCGTGATTGCATGCACACCTTTTTTATTGGGACGTCCCAAAATTATTTGCACACTCTTAATATAAAAATACACAACAAAATTAATTCTCTCAATCCCAACATCATTTTATTTTTAAAATTGACACTCATTTTTTGCATACATTTTACTTTACACCTCACCAAATCACCCAAAATACCCCTCATTTATCTTACTTCACCAACTATTAAATTCATTTTTCTTAAAAATTGTGTCGGTCAAACCATGCAAATAATCTCGGGACGGAGGGAGTATTTATTATTCATTAATTTTTTCCATTTTCAGATGATTATAGATTATAGGCCCAGATAAATTTATAAATATAAATATTTTAATTTTATTATCAAATATTCACTCTATTCCACAATTGTTTGCACCCTTTCCTTATTCGTCCGTCTCGCAATTTTTTGCACATCCCAAAAGGAAAACCTTTTCATAAATCTAGCCCTCACAATATTCACATATTTACACAATGCCATTATTTTCACCCTCAATTCAATCATTCATTTTACTTTATTGATAAAAGTTTACAAAATGACCCCTCAACACTCCACTCATTACACTTTTTTTTTTTAATATGTGTGCCCATAAATTGGTGCAAACAGTTTTAAGACGGAGGGAGTATATAATAATGTTAACAAAATTAAATTGACCACTAAATTCTGGTCCGCCCCTACCAACAACCAACTAAGTACTCCCTCCATTTCGAGATTATTTACACGGTTTGACTGACACAATTTTTAAGAAAATAGGATTTAGTGGTTAGTGATGTAAGATAAAAGAGGGGTATTTTAGGTGATTTGATTAGGTGTAAAGTGGATTTGATGAGGTGTAAAGTAAAATGTACTCCCTCCGTCTAAGAGGAACTTGCACCCTTGGTATGGCACACATTTTAATAAATGTGTAAGAAAAAGTGTAATGAGTGATGTTTTGAGGGGTAATTTTATAAACTTTTATGAATATTATAAAGTAAAAGGTAGATTGAGTGTGAAAAAGTAATGGCATATGGGTAAATATGTGTATATTTTGAGGGTTAGGGTTATGACAATATTTCCTTTTATGAAATTGGTATGGGGCATCCATATATGAAAAATGTGCAAATTCCTATGGGACAAAGAGAGTTTGTAAAAAAGAGTGACAATTTTGAAAATAAAATGATGTTAGAAGACTATTAATTTTATGGGGTAATTCCATATTAAGAGTGTGCAAATAATTTTGAGACGTTCCAATATGAAAAGTGTGTAAATAATCATGGAAGGAAAATATATTATTGGATTAGTTTGTAAGGTCACGTGTAGGCATCATTAGGACTGCAGAGATTGTTATTATCTAAAATATTAGAATATTTTATCTCAAAAGACTGGGTTTAATTATTTGTTGTGATGAAGTCATTCACTACAGCCGGAATTGAGATAAGTAATATGCGCAGCTTTTTTTTTTTTTTTTTTACCGACAACCGGTGGAATACCGGACACATTCAATTTATCCACACTTTATAGATAGTACTAGGTTCGACAGCACCTCAATTCTTGAGGTGTTAACCCAGATTTTAAATTTTGAATATCTATGATTAGGGTGATTAGGGTGCGTAAATAAATTTTGTTTTGTTTATTATTTAATAGTTTTATTGAACCCTTTATTGGTTAATTCATTAATGTAATATGAAGACTTTGAGTGAAAAAATGCGTTAATACTTGTTATTAAGGATCAGTTAAATTTAAAAAAACATTGTTTATTTAACTTGTTATTAAGGGCCAGTTAAATTTAAAAAAAAAAAACATTGTTTATTGGTTAGCTTCATCTGTGAGAATACTTGTGGATTTGGGTCATACAACCCGTTCTCTGATTCTTGATCTAAGCCGGTCAAAATATGTATAATAAAGTTGTGCTATTTGTTTTCTTGATTTTTGTATCTTATGGTTGTGAAGAAATGAAGGTTATGAGGACATTATTGAATGGAGAGCAATGGATAAAGAAATATCTTGTTATTCAATCTTTGTCAAGAGGCCCTGTTCCACCCTCCAGGCCAGCAGCAGCCCATGTACCTACATTCCCGACGGCCTGAGCCGCCGCCGATGTGTTTTGGCGGAGATTTAGTGATCAATTTTTGTGGATCTTGTGGGTTATTTATGACTCCAATTGAAATCACAAAATACACTGCAAATGGTAAAGTAAAATTGTAAAATCATAAAAAAAATCATCACTTGAAGTCTAAAATCTAAATGTTAATTTTCTGCATTTATATGGTGGGGGAAGACCAACATTCAGAAATCTATCATGATTCCTAAGCAATTTCACAATTCATCGTTATATATTTCATAAATAAACAATATACAAGAGATATCAAGACTCTAGCTAGGAATTTACTTGTAATGGGGGCTTCTCAATATCTCCTCCTCCGGAGCTACATCCGAGGCCTGGAAAAAAAAAACTTGTCATATAAAATACTACATCATATATCTGAGAATGTAAACAGAGTATCTTGCAACTAAGTGAAATTTCCTACAAGTTAATGAGTTATAAAATTTTCTCCAGATTTAATCCACCCAGCTAAGTGAAACGAATATTGTGAAAACCATAACAAAGTAACTCTATAATTAAACTTCATATGATGCCTCAAAACAGAAAATATGAGTTTGAAACAAATTAAAAGAGAAGCTCTATACATTTTCCTTAATTGAATACATTTACTAAATTTAACTAACCTACCTCTTTTTTTCTGAATTTCAATTCATAACCTTAATCAACTACATTTTCCTTCAAGTAATGTATGCTAGTTTAAATTTGGACTTATCCACAAAGGTTGATACTTTGACACATGGAGTAAAGTAACTAAAGTAGAGCTCATGAATTTGTGCATCCTTTTCCACTTCAAGTTTTTTTTATTTTGTCATCAAAGAGAAGTAGATATTTGAACTTTGTCCTTATCTTTGTGGCTAACCAATATTGTTTGTCTGTTTCAGATGAATTAGTCTGTATACAAAGTTAGAGGGGAAGCAATCCCAGGCGGCAAACACTCGGTCTCTCACTACTTCATTGCCATTAGCAAAATGCTGATCCATTTTACCAACTATAACATCTATCATTTGTTGTATCTATAGAGTCCTAGAATTTACAAATATCTGCAAAATGCTTTTATCTGTAGAGTCCTAAAATTTACAAACATTAACCATAATTCCATTTTAGTTATGATTAAGGAATGCAAAGAATGTGAGAATTAAACTGCAAATAAGAATTAGATCAAAAATATTAACTTTATTAAACAACAGGACACTTGTGTCGGTTGTGTGAAATAATTTACCTATGAAATATGTCAAATTATGCTAGGCAATACAAAAATACTTTAATTTGATCCAACTTGACAGCAAACTTTTATCCTAAATTTACATTAATTAGTTGTATACAAATATTAAAACAAACAAAAAGTATGTGAGCACCTAAATTTACGATAGAAAATCAAGGGGCAAGCAAGAACCACTAATCTTTTAAACTTTTTGCAACAGCAAATTGATTGTTTAAACTGATTGAATGCGATATTAACACCTTAGAATCCATAAGGTTTTTCAACTCGTCACATACAGACGGTAAGATGCAAGAAGGTGAGATACAAACTAACAAATTACAAGAAAATTACACCAACAAATTGCCTTTCTTGAGCAGCATAAAAGTGGACGAAGATATACAAAATTTCAAACTAACAATTAGTGATTATGTTGATTTTGTAAGAAAAACAGGGGATTAAAATTTCTAAGGAATACACAATAACATATATCCTCAAACCCCTCCAAAAATACTTGAAAATTAAACAATGAAAAATAACAAATATAAATTTTGAAAGAAAATCACATCGAAAGGCAGTGGCTGCACTTTGTTTAGCCCAAACAATTGGCTTGGGGAATACAATACAGAGATGATCTATGAATAACTTTCACATGATATCTATCTATAGTTCCGAACAATTAAGAATCTGCCCCTTCCCACGTGCCCCGCTTAAAAGCATCATCAAGAATGAACCAAGCCTATCCTATCCCTATCTAATGTCTAGCAGCGTTTGAAACCATCAAAATTAAATTAGAAAAATAGTACTAAGCAGAACAATTTATCAAAACACACTGCATTCAGCTTCTGAAGAATAATATTATTAGTATTTTCCCAGCCGACAATTTATCAAACAGATGGCGTGCATATAAATACTCAAACTAAATTGTCAAACAGATGGTGTGCATATAACTCAAACTACAATAGCCTAGCCTCTTTCCCTTCATCAATAGCTTCAGATACAGAAAAAGAAGAAGAAGAAAATTGTGTGAGTCTTAGAAAACAAGGAGCAAGCAAGACTAAACAAATTTATAAACCCAAATATACAAGATTAAGGGAGAGGACACAAGAGATGCCTGAAAACTGACATGGCGGTTGGCAAGGTCATTGACGGAGGAACAGTGGGAGAGTAGGAATTCAGGAGAGCGGCAAGATGGGGTTAAGGGAGCTGTGAAGTGAGGAACCTTAATGAAGGGAGAGAGAGAAGAGCCCGGAGGAAAGAAAGGCAGCTGCCAAAGCAATTGAAATATTAAATGCTTGAACATGCCAGAGAAACAAACACGTATGCACTTTGTAACCTGAAACCTACATAATACCGGACCATTTCAAATTATTCACGCTTTATATAAGGGTAAGATAGATAGATATAGATTAGCATCATGCTTGATTGTAAAATGTAAATAAAATCAATTTTTGAGGAGTTTTGATGAATGATCATTTTTCTTACATATTGAAAGGGGCACCATCCTCGAGTATTTTCACGGAAATTCCCAATTAAAACAATGTCGGATCCCCATCTCATGTTTTTTACTATGATTGCATCACACTTAATTGTAAAATGTAAATAAAATCAATTTTTGAAGTTTTGATAAATAATGATTTTTCTTACATCTTCGAAGGGATACCATCACTAATTTTAAAAATGTTACAAAAAGTTCAAATTTTATAAAATTGCTTGCTAGATCCACTTTCCATGTTATTTATACTATTCAAAATAAAGTTTCAATTTTTTTTTCTTTGACATTTATTTGTTACTCCAAATAACTTTTCTAAAGTTTTTTCTCTTCTTACTCCTGCAATTATTTAATCAAGTTCTTAATTGCCAACTTCTTTAACTATTGAACGTACCATTAAATAAACATTGCGTGTTCAGTTGAATAACTTCTACAAAAAAATATTTTAGAGTATTTCACGATACAATACAAGGGAGTAACTGTAACTCTTATAACTTAGTCTTCAATCTGCAATTAGGTAAAAATTAGTTTGTGCAGCCAAATTGTAGCATACCGATTAAATAACTCCAACAATATAAACAGAAACCGAAGGCTATTATTTCTTGAAAACTATGGACCTTCACAAAGAGTATATTCTAAATACATATAATATTTAGCTAGGCATCCACCCTCTGATTGGAAAAACTTGTCTTCAAAAACATCATTCCTTCATCACATACGGAATGAAACAGCACTTAAGTTGTCGTAATATCACTCCGTTCCATGTTCAAATCTCACAAAATAGTCACACAACCAGGGAAACGAGCACTCGACAAATTTTGGATGATGCTTTTATCTATGTTTGAGCAAGGGCTTTTTGTTTTTCCCAGAATTAAGAAAGATGCCAAAATTCACAATTGCCACCCTGTGAAGATGATGCATAATTCCTGAGTATTTACAGCAAATGTATGTAACCACACTGCAAAGCCAAACCGAGGTTTAAGTAACTCAAAATAATAAAGGCTTAATTGCAAATTAAATCACCACATTTCGCTTAATCTAGACATTTGGATAATTGCAAATAAATCATCAACTTTAAATGTTGTTGCAACTTGCAAGTTAGTCATCTAGTAAACTCTTTTGTGTTTGAATTTGACGTGGTTTGCCGACGTGGCACCTGACCTCCTTTTAATGAAACAACATCGTTTCTAATCCGATCTAATCTAGAGACATTAGATTCAGACACAAAAGGGGCTGCCCAGAAGCCTAATTTGCAACAATATTTAAAACTGGTGATTTACTTGCACAATTATCCAAAATTTTAGAAATATTGCAATGAAGTGAAATGTGTGATTTAATTTACAATTAAGCCAATAATAAACATGTGTAATTACGCGATTAATTATCTAGTGTTCAAGATTCTCTAACAAAAAGTCAAATCCTCAACCAAAAGTTAAATGCTGAGAATTAATATGAAAGCAACTGTCCATTGCTTTCTCATATTATATATATAGCTTAATTTACAATACACAGGTTCCGTCCAAAAAAATAAAAAACAATACACAGGTTAGTATTAAGTTTGTAATTTGGATATTATTAGTTGTATATTCACTCAGATTAGATTTTCCTTTTGCACATGTTCAATAACTGATCAACTTAAACTACAAAAAATAGTGGTGGCATACTATGGGCTAGTCGTCTAGGTTGAAATCTTCATGCAAAATTCTATCAATTTAATTAAATTGTTGCATCTTTTTTGTATTATTGGTTTTTATTAAATTCCAAATTGTGCAGAAAGATCGATTAACAAAAATTTAGGCAGCACAAATGAAGATAGTAGTATCACCTTTCAAGATCGATCTCTCGCATCACCTTCCCTGCACAATTCTGTAGTTAAGGATAAGGTCATCAGGTTTCTTCCATATGTATGCCCGAACAGTCGCCAAGCTCATGTCTGGACCCAACACCTGGATCATTAAAAAAAAAAAAATAAGTGACTCCATCTATAATTGGATTAAGAGGAAACACAATCCAACAATGTTCAATAATAAAAATGAATTGGGAAGAAAGCATCTCACTAAAGCGGAGTTGATAAACGTCATTCTTTGACTAACTAATTAATTAATACTCCCTCCAATCATATATACTCTCTCCGCCCTGCTATATATTACCAATAACTTTTGAGTACACAGATTAAGAAGTATGATAAGATAACAAATGCAGTACAAGTGATGTGATAGAAAGAGAGAAAATAATAAATAAAGTGTTTCTCAAAAGTAGAATGGGTAAAATATATGGTGGGACAACACAAAATGGAAAAATGGGTAATGTATAGTGGGACGGAGAGAGTTACTGATATTATAGGACTTCAAGGTGAAAATAAGAATGCCTATAAAATTACAAATATATCTTCATTGAATTTGGGATCAGTTACTTAGAAACAAACTCACCCCCCTAAAACATCAGTTATTTCAGATCAGAGGGAGTAATAATAATCAAATAGATAAAGTGAACTTGCCTGATTATTGCAAAGGATCTCTATAGAAGGCCGAAGTTTTTGCCAAGGTTTCAGACCCGAACGAAAAGAACTGTCTCCGACAAGTGGAGGAATCTGCCCTCCAGGCAAACTCGGAGCAATAGTTCCATCGGCATTCAAACTATCAACTGGCTTATCAAGAACCATCTTTTCAATCACATAGTTAACAACCTATAAAGAAGAAAAATGTGAAGCAACATAAAATAAATCAGCCAACTGAACTTTTTCTAGTTGATATAATGATTTTAGGGAAATACTCCGTAGTATTCAACATGGTGTCAAATGAGAAAATACTACTCCCTCCGTACCAGTAAGAGGCTTGTTATAATGATTTTAGGGAAATAGTATACAGCATGGTGTCAAATGAGAAAATACTACTCTCTCTGTACCAGTAGAAGGCTTGTTCCTTTTTTCACACAAATTAAGAAAACATATTAATAAGGTTGGAATTCTAATTTTTTCTCATTTCTTCCTATTCTACCCTTACAAGAGAGATGAGATAAACATCAAATGTTCATTTAAATGGATTATTAGATAGAATCGTTTTGGTCGAATGTAAATAGTAAATAACTTAAATAAGGAAACAATACTATCTTAGTGGTACATAAAAAAAAAAAAAAAAAAAGGAAAACAAGCCTATCTTAGTAGTACGGAGGGAGTATGACTAATCAGATCCATTCGTAGAGTTCGAACTAACCCATAAATACTTAGAACATATATTATTATTTTTTCTTCAGGCATTTCTATTCGATCTGATGAAGAAACTCAATTCTAGAGTCAAAAAACCTAAGAAATTTTGAATCTCAAAACATCAAAAGGCGTGGATAACTTTTGGCCAATAAGATTAGTTTCCACTTCAAATGGTAATTACCCTACTCATAAAATCTCCACACATGTTTATGCTACTTCTGAAAACAAACCTTAAGCTATCTAGTGGAAATTCTTACTTTGTGTATCCTCAAAATGCGAGGAGCACTGAGTTTTCCCTGTGTAAGTATCTGGACATTAGCACCTTCACATGGATGCAAATAAAAGCTACATCTGAAACAGAGAAAACTAAAATTACAAAAGATAGGGAATAAAAGGTAAGTTTTAATTACATTGCAAAACAAAAATATTGAGGGAGAGAAACAGAAGAATGTGATAATGGCATATAAGTTTGTATGAAAATAAGTACCAATTCAGAAAATCTCTAACCCATGATTGGTTTAACAAGGCAAAACCAGATTCACAGAGAAAATGCAGAAGTAACCTATCTAATAGATCAGTTTTTTTGCTCGAAGTGCATGAATTTCAGTTTCTTCAGTCTCAAAACAAACTGTGGGCTAGCACCTGTGGACAATTTATATATGTTTCTGAATATGTGGGTGCACAACTATTAGGAGAAAGTTTATGACCAATTTAAATGCAACTTCAGAGTTCCCACGTCACATTTGACATATTCTAAGCTTCAACCAAAATATACAAAATAAATTAGGTTTAATTGCGGCTAAAATCATGATCTTAGCATTAATTGCAATTTAATCTAGACAGTTGGATAATAGCAAGTCAATACTAACTTAAAAGAATTTTGCAAATGAAACTTCCGGCAGCCCCCCTCTTGCCCAAGTCCCACGCCATTAGCCCCTAAATCACAGTATACAATTTTACACCACAGTATATCACAGTATATTGTAATTTACGGCCTAATAACGTCGGGCTCGGGTAAGAGGGGGCAGCCCGGAATTTTAAATTAAAAAAAAAACTTGAAACTGTAAATTTGTGCTTGCTTTGCAATTATCGCAAAGCACGTGATTTTAGCTGCAATTAAATGAGTAGCAGAATTCCAGAAAAGCAAAATTCAAGCAAGGAAGAGAACTTCACTAGGAGATTACTTGTTATTTTCCCTTGGAGGCAGGCGATTATTCAGCACACAATCAAGAACCCACCATGGAAAATCTTTCTCATCTTCAGTTCCATCTAGGTCAGTAATTTTCTTTCTCCATGGACCTCCCTGAGAGCCTTCTGTAACAATGGAAGGAGGGGAAGCCACCGAAAATTCAAAGGGTGGATATACTGCAGAATCGTTTTCTGAATTACCATCTCCTTCAACTCGAGATAGTGTTAAAGTTCTCATAGGCATTTCTTTTCCAGATGTAAGTTCTCCATTTACTGAAGATTGAGATCCAAATCTCTGCCTTCTTTTAGTTAGCCAATGTGCCAAAAGCCCTTTTAAGGTTTCCCTCGCCAAATTTACCTGCATATTTACAAAGGTCAATTACACTTATAGTTGCAATGATTAAAAAAAATTTTGATGTCTCGGTATCCCGTCCAAGGACCGACTAATCTGGGGGGGCCAAGTCCACTTGCATGTAAGAGCAAAGCTCTGTATGGACTGGCCCCTTAGGATGAATGAAAGAAAACGCAAGGTTAACAGCAAACAAAAGCCTTGCATGCGTATATTATCATCACAACAAAGACGTGAAAAGCTACAAAATTGTTCAAATTAGTAAACAAAATCAACCCATCCAAGGATATAGAAGGTGTAACTAACAAAAGTCACCATACGTTGCGAGAAAGGGAAAAAAACTGAATTATATAAAATGATATTATTAAATTGAGGCAAACATCAGAGAGAAAAATTCAAAATTTGTCCAAATAAAAATTTAAAGGCTTAATCGTTGTTAAAATTACCACCTTTCGAATATTGCAATCTAATCTAAATGTTTGAATTTTGGCAAATAAAACCTCATTTTGAAAAAGAAATGCAATTCGATCTTCCAGGCAGATTGACTCTTGCCTGTTTCTGACGTGTGATGACTTGGCAATAATTTAAGTCCCAAACGAAGTTGTCCACCCTAATTACTACCCAAATGGGCAAGAGTCAATCTACCTGAAGGTCGAATTGCAATAATAATAATAATAATAATAAATGAGGTTTTATTTGAGGATTAGTCGGTCCAAGGACCGGATACCGAGACTTCAAAAAAATAAAATAATAAATGAGGTTTTATTTGACAAAACTCAAGTTTAGATCAGATTTCAATTTGCAAAAGGAGGTTTTATTCAGAACTAACTGTACACAACAATCTGAGCAGAAATGGGCATATCTAGCACAGAGGAGGAATATAAGAGTAAAATACAACAGTAAATACCTTGTCATCCTCAGGTTTCCCAGCAATAGCTAGATCAGCTGAGTACATTTCGGCTGAAAAACATTGTGGTGTATCTAGGTGCACCGATAAACTCCCAAGCCTTGTATCTACCGTGAACCAGGCTGGAACACTCACCTGAATAAGCTGTATTAGTCAAAGGATGCAAATGGAAATATAGGACATGCTAACAGAAGTATGACGCATACCATCTCAAACAATTCTTCTTTCTTCTTCTCAAATGAAACCTACATTGACAGAATTAATAGACTCAAATATCATGGAAACTACAAAAGTACGAGTAATCTAATATACAAAAGTATGAGTAATCTAATATACAAATCGAGCAATGTTTCAGCAGAATATAAATTATTAGGTCCAAGAACACCACTCACTTCTCCATAGTTCTCGGTGACCAAACCTCTCGTAATTTCCCATAACTTAACGGTACCATCAGTGTCCTTCGAAATATCAAAATGAGCTATCAGTTTAGAAAACTAAATTTGAAAAAATGAGTAACAGCAGCAGGGAAATTGAAAAGGCAAATTATGGGGCTAAAAAAGTAGTCAGTGTCAAATTACCTTTGTCAGGACATGTCTTCTATTATTTAAGATCTCATGCTGCACTATAGCCGACGTTCCCTCAATGCTTAGAGATGGTTCTCTATATACGGGAACCTAAAGAAGTTTAAAAAGTCAACTGCTTGGTTTGCTAAATTTGCCCGAGACCAGAATAACTTTTTAAGTTGTACAGAATTCCAGATTAGAATGATAACAGATCATAACAAAGAGATAAGGAACACGTCCTTGGGTGAATAGTAAATAGTGAACTTGCTATATTCACAAGTTTACCCTTTATTCATGGACTTATACGTTTTGCAAAAAAACTACAACAAATATCTTATCCAAAAACACCCAAGATAAATAAAAAAATTCAAGGAATAATTAGGTAAGCAATCAACCATTTGCGGACTGCTTGCAAAAATATTATGGCTTTCTCCTTCACAAGTCGTGCCTGGATGAACACTCCCTCCCCCACCCCCCAACCCCCACGCACACACACTCAAGTATATCTTAGTTCAAGAATTAAAAGAAAACATATTCAAATTAAGCTTTTGCTCAGAATAATTCGATCAGAAATGAGATTTGAACAGGAAACAACATTCAACTAATTCTTACATTGAACTCGATGTTGAAAATGTGCATTTGAAGCACAAGAAAAAGAATGTGTGACTCACAGGTGTTGAACCTTCTAGTGAAACCCTTGCCCTTGAAAATGACAAGTTGCCAGCTAAAAAAGAACCACCTCTTTGAAATACTTTCAGGGGATTATGTGCTTCAGCTGGCCATCTATGTACAGAAGAATCTGTCGTGGCTGCCCATATACCATCATCATGTAATGCTAATTGCAGTATAGGGTGTTCTTTCGTACACAGCAATACACTCTCTCTTGTTGAAATATCTGTCAGATACAACTACATGTACAAATGAAAAAGATTAAATTAAAGATGAGCAAAAGCAGCATATATGGAGGGGTCCAAGAACTTCATATCAGTAAAGTGAGCCAGGACTCACAGAAAGATCTCTTCCACCACTATAAACATGACTAAATGTTGGAGTGCTGGCTAGTGCCCAAACAGAGTCTGTGTGCACCGCATAGGTATGAAGGCACCGTTGTTGAGCAAGATCCCAATATCTATGAAATTTTCAGCATAAAAAAATTATTAAAGAGGAGACATTTCATATGGGCATATTATCGTTTATAAGTACACGTGTCTCATCACTAAAGCTTCAAGGGGTAATCGGTATAAGCAAAGAAGAGTCATACCTGATCATAGAGTCAGAGGAGCCAGATATGCAATATCTGAAAATTATAAAATGGACCCGTCAGTCATACATTCTGAGATTCTGACTTGAAATCAGAGATAACAGTAAATGCACGCTGCAGGACAAGAAGTCCTCCATGAGTAGAAAAGGAAATACATAGAACTAGAAAAGGATCAAGCCATAAACAAAGCGGATGCAGCTTGACTTAGTTACTTGAGACACAGACCACCTAGCTAATGGAGTAAGAATTGCACTTAGCCCTCTCTCACACACACATTGGTGGGACCATGAGTAGGGGGGTTGGTGGACTGCAAAACTTTTTTCACTTCAACGAAAAGCAAACATCGTAATCACAGAAGCAATTACCAACAAAAAAATGGATGAAACCTACAATAAAACTAATTCATAAAATCAAGGCTAGCATGATATAGGCTAAATCCATGTCTGCTCGAAACACTTAAGTCTTAACAGATTGTCATCACACAATTTTAAAGAACAAACATAATGACAAGCTGAGGTTTTAAGGCTAAACATGAAATTTCATATTAAAAGTTGATATCAACTCAACATAAGCACCGACATTCATTATTACTGACCATGAAGGTGTACAATCTAGAATAGATATTGCATGTCTACCACAAAAATACGTCTTAAAATGTGAGCTCAAATGCCAACGAAGTCCCCAGCAAAATGACAAGCTTAATGGAAAACCCTTCAACGAACCTGCCCGTAGGGTCCAACAGTAGTGCCCTGATATTATCCGTATGTCCTCGAAGCTTCATGGTCTTTGAGCCAGTCCGTGGATCCCAAACACGCACAACCTATGAGAAAGTCGCCGTGTCACATAGAAGCAGTTACACAATGTTGAGTTAAACTAAACAATAAATCAGGATGTGAACTTAATTGAACAACAGAGAGGAAATAAGCATCTGAGGGCACAGTTCTCAACAGCAGCCAACTAAAAACAAGCAATCCATCAAACTGCCAAACAACCAGAACTTACTTTCTCAGTTCCACCAGAAACAAGAAGTGTTCCCCGGTCATTTGTGGCCAATGCATAAACTGACTCTTTATGGCCTTTTGCGGAAATAGGAGCATAGCCTTGAGATTGAGTGGCATGCACAGATATGTTACTGCTTGAGTTGATAGGACGAATACTTGTATTTGACAAAGATCCCAAACCATTAGTACTAGTGGAACAATCATCTGCAGTTGCATCATTTGATTTGGAAACAGGAGCTAGTGCAGCTTCAATATCCCATATGAACACCTCCCCACCAAGGCCTGCAGAGGCAATGACATTGCTCTACAATGCATAATACAGAAGAAATCATAAAATGATTATTATGTCTGGCTACACTCCTCAAAATAAATAGAACACTGGAATCAAGGTATTGTTAATGTGCACGGAAGAAAGATTACATTTTTCTCTGCTGCTGCAAGGCATGTGACATAGTCAGTGTGTTGATGAAACGTCCTAACACATGTTCCATCAGACAAACCATTCCATACCTAATATTATCACCAAACACAAGAATATATCAACTCATGGTCAGAACAGATACAAATCCAGGCATAAATAAGTGCACTCACCTTAACAGTGGCATCTGAGGAGCAAGAGACTAATGTATTACCATCCGTCAGAACAGCATCATTAACCTGCCAAGCCAACATTTCCTAGGCTAAAATAGACATCTAAGAAGCTCATTCCTTAATTAAAAGAACTCCAGACCCATGAATGTAGAATTTTTATGAAAATGTGAAGTCCTAATCTAGAACAGTATTGTTATGTTTAAAGGAACCATTTCTTTAAGAACCTGAAAAAAATTATATCTTCAAATCTTGGTATGTGATGCTTCTACTAATCAAGTATAATGTGTTAAAGCCATGCTTATTGTGCCATATATCAAAAGCCCGATACACTTGGATGATACTATACACTTGTCGTAAAAGTTCCTGGCCTAGCCCCCTCCCCCCAGCCTCTGCTTTTCTCCCGAATCAAGTAACCTAGTGCCTTTTACTGTTTTACAGCATTGATTTATAGACCTACAATCCTACATCTGGTAGTCGTACGTGATTAAAGTTCCTTTTAGGGTATGTGATTAGGCAACATTAATATTGCAAAAAAGGAAAATGATAAGCAACAGACTTAAACAAAGACGAGAGCAGTTAGTACCCAATCAACATGAGACTCAAATGTCGCAGAGAAAGTAGCACCATTTTCAGATAATGCCCATCTCTTCAACGTGCCATCACGGCTACCCGTGAAGAGGTAATCATGTCCATCTTGCTCCGTTGAGTTCAACACAGCCAAGCAGTTTACGCCAGCACAATGCTGCAAATAATAACAAATTTAATAGTTAATATAATCAATATCTCTTCAGTTATGCAGATATGTTATCTAAGGCATGGTTAGTGATTCATATTGTTTGGTAATAATATGCCCTATTGAATACTTTGTTTTAATATAATGATCATAAAACAATGTGTGGTGTATATCTATTCCTCTTGTACAATGTATAAGTCTTGTAACAAAAAGTAAGTTCACTTATATCAGAATCAAAAAATCATAGCAAGTGGAAGTACATAGTGGAAAAGAGAGTACATGTAATTACACTTCAGTTTCACATCATATCAAGTTCTCCTTGAAGTCAAGATAAAAGAATTTACATACAAGTAGAGATCAATTTGTATAACAGTGCATAATATTGCAGACAAATGAACTCAAAGTTCATCCTGAGGAAATATAGAATGTTTAATGCAGAAGTTCGGTGCCATTGACTAGGATTTGGTCAAAACCAATAAGAAAATTGTGCAGCCCTAACAGCTATTCTTCAATTCAATACAACTTCACAAATTGTTGACCATTAGTGTACAATCAAGAAGAAGATTTGTTCATTGTTGGTGCTCCCCTGATGAGAGTGAAACTATCAGGATGAATATAAGTGACATGATTTCGGTGCAGCACTCTATCAAGGTCAAAAGGTACACAAAACCAAAACTCAGCACCAGCTTCTCCTCTTACAAACAAAAATAAAATAGTGAGAATGTATTCTTCACCTTAGTATCATCTGCATCGTTTAATACATAGGTTAACCTCTTTTCTTTGCGATTACGAACTGAATTGGACGTGTTTCCTGAACTGCCAACACGGTGCATCGCGAGAATCGCTGAAGATAATAGAGAAAACCATAAATACAAATTCTTCTTCCTGTTGATAATGTGATGAATGCGGAAATTCCATTTACTATCATATGAATTAATTTAATAATAAGTACCAAATCCCCAAAAAGAAAGTTTAATAAGCAAAAGAACAGTGATTTTTCATCTTGATGAAGCGTTCAAAGCAAGAACTTCTACTACTTTCCAACAGATTAATTTCAACAAAACTGAAAGCTTTTCAAATACAAAAATAAAAAATAACAAGTAATGGGGAAGATACCCAGAACACGCATACTTTTTATAGGAGACTATGAGTCAAAGCTTTGAGAGGGAATGATATAGGGACAGACCTAGGTACCTAGAATCAAGACATTTTCTTGCCCTTAATAATTAGGAACTACTCAAAATCGTTTTCTTAACTGCTGTTATACACAGCCCCTTATGGAAGTCAAATATGACTAAAGCTGGCTTGTGAACCCCAGCCATGCCATCTGCTGGTTCCTGTTACAGCTTACCCTCCAGTTTACTCCCTTTATCACTCATCAAGGGAGAAAAATGAATATATAGTTTGAGCACATCAGCCAAATGCATCCCAGTCAGACCCAGAAACAGAAAAATAGCATGGAGCAACCTTCACAATATGTTGATCATGATAAACACTCAAGAAATTCACTACTATTTTTTCTTTTTTGAGGCTTCAGCTGCCTTGTGCATCCTAGTTGGGTTCAATAGTTAATCTGATAAGTTGTCAACAGCACATTTGATGTTGATTGTTAACTGTTTTTGCAAGTCATGCCAATCTTTATGTTTATTTTTAGTACTTCTGTTCAAAGCTTAATGCATCATAAGCTCCAACTGACAGGGGCATGTAAAAGGGTATTTGTACTACTATATTAGAGGTGCGGTCATTATTATAAATACTGGAATGGCAACCAAAAGTACCTATGTAAACCTCAAATCCTAGTATCTACAAGATATTAAAAACCATAATAGGGTTTTCTAACATAAAACATAAAAGCATCTCTTCAATCTATTCTACCTAAATCAAATCAAATTCCATATTTCCATTTGTTTCAGCTAATTGTCAATTCCTCTACTTCAATACACTATCTCCAAAGCTTTGATCCTACATGACTGAATTCAGTCCCCAGAATAGAAAACTAAACCCCACAACTACATTTCAAAGTTTCTGAACAAGAAGAAAAGGTACTTTTCCCATAGCAATTATTTGTTCTCAAGGATCATCCAAAGTAGGTAATGCAACCAGACGGCTAATTAACCACTACATGCAACATCATTCTCAGAAGAGATATTAATACCAACACTATATGCAAACACAGCCTCTAAAAATATGGAGATTTAGAGGTAGATTTTGGTAAATTGCTCATAGTAGCTGTCTATTTTCTAAGAGAAATAGCTCAAAGCGAAATAGAAAGAAAGATGTCAATAGAAGTAAAAGACTTTGATCTCAAAGCACTTGAGAAGTAGTGCTTCTATTGCCCTCGTCTTTTATAGGTTAAACGCCTCTTTTTAAAAAACAGCTACAATTATTCACCATAAAGTGATAGCTATTCAGTAATAACATGCGTCTATTGGCAAAACAATTTAGTGACAATTACTTAGTAAATGCAGCTACCTGGATATAAAACAATATTCCATGACAAAAATGGGAACAAAATCATTTACCTGCAAATGATGGCCTGGCCTGAGTGAGGCGAGTGAAGGAGAGCCAGACTGCTGAAATAAATTAAAATATAATGAAGCAGACTAAAGCGCATAAATTAAAACCTAAGCAAACGCCTAACAAAGAGAAATACAATGAGGAAACTTAAATCTAGAATCAAAATTACAAAGTCAACAATGATAAAAGCACACTAAAGCGTATAAAATACGTAGATTCCAGACACCGAATAGCCTACCCAAGTTCCTAAGAGCACAGGTACCACGCGAATTTAATTTGATTTTTAAAATATAGAAAATCCTGGAAATATTTGCCAGAAGAAATGATCGCAATTGAACGTGCCAGAGCGAGTGAGATAAAAGTGCGAAATAATAGAAGAAATCGAAGTGATGATGGAGGAATTGCCTTGTTTGTGGGCTTCGGCGGCGGAATTTCCAACTGGGTGAGAAGTGAGCCCTGGAAGATTCGTCCAAGATAGAGAAGAAGCAGCTGCGCCGATTAAAGGATGAAACTGAATACTTAGAGGTTGATAAGCTAAGAGATGTTCGACGGTGACGGCGGCGAGGAGGAAGGGCGGTAGATGAGATAGGGGAGGGGAGAATTGAAGGCGAATTTCTTTAGAGGAAAACCAAAAATAAAACCCAATTTCGTTGCCTGAGCCTCTCTAAAAAAAATTATTTTGATACTCCATATATTTCCTAAATTAATTATTACTAGTGTCTCACAATCTCAAACTAAACACGAAGTCAACATTTTCTAGTAGATAATCACATTTTCTTACAAATGATCAAAATTTGTATAAAATTCAAACCATTTTAAATGATGGATATTAATGAATTTAATGAGAAAAATATACTCAACAAGACTAAGTTTTTTTTTTTTTTTTTTGAACAAGACTAAGTTTTGTTAGTATTGTCCAAGTGTATAGAGCAAATGGTCTAAAGGAATTGATCAACACTCAATAAAGGGATAACCGTTGAGTGCGAAATAATATGATTTGATACTCTTCTCCACAAATGCAATATTAATGTACAATATGCGCAAGTGAAGTGTGTGTTCTCAAGTAGGATTGTTAAAAAAAAAAAAACGGACCGGAAAAATGATCGGAACCGGATCGACCGGTTAGATTTCGGCTCGGTCTCCGGTCCGACAAATTTTGGATTCCGGTCTTCCGGTTCTGTCCAAGACCAGAATTTTTCGGTCCGGACCGGTTTGGATCGGAATTTTTTTTTTTTAATTTTTTTTTTTTTTTTTTACTAGAGCACTCTCAATTATTTTTCAAAACCAAATAATTGGTGAAAATGTGTTGAGATCTATTACATTTTTTGCAAATATATAATTTAACAAACATGTTTAATATATTTTAGGGTCAAAAGATCATTAATAATAATGTAAATAAAATTCAATTTGGCGTAATGAAGAGCAAACACTTTAATTTTCATACACAAATTCATCAATTTTGTTCTTGATTCCATAAACTTAAAAATTAAAAAAAAAAAAAAAATCGGTCCAACCGGTCCAAACCCGGACCGGACCGGAATTTACCGGTCCGTAAAATTTTAAAATTCCGGTCCCGGTCCGGTTCTGGACCGGTGCACACCCCTATTCTCAAGGGCGGATCTTCACTAAGGTTTTGGTGGGCTATAGCCCACCCTAATTTTAGGGATTTTTTTTATTTATTATATTTATTTTAACAGACAAACAAATTTAAAAAATCAACTTCTGTGCATAAGAGAAAGTTTACCAAAAACTAAATTCATTTTCATTAAATTAATTGTAAATTGGGATTATTTAATTCTTTACCTAATTTGAAATTCAAATTAAATAACAAGCCTTAAATTAAATTTGCAATTTCAAACTTCTTACGTAAAAAGGCATATCAAATTCGAATCAAATGACTTCCATATAGATATCTTTAATAATAAAATGTGTTTACATCTGTATTTTTATTTTTTAATTGTTGTTGTTTCGTTTTTAACGAAGTATTCCTGATATAAGCTTCAATAAAAATTTTGTCATTTTCAAAACTAAATACTGATCAATTGGCTGGAATCGATGTTGATTTTATTTATAATCAATAAATGATTTGTCTAGACTTGAATTGCAACATTGCAAATTTGATATGTTTTTCTCAATAAAGTTTTCATTTGATATGTTTTTTTAAAAGAGTTTTTAAAATCTGTTAACTATGTACTATTTCAAAAGTTAATCGAGACAAACAAGGTGGAAGCGCATGCTTTTGATTACGAGATTGATTCATCTTGTTTTGAGACTTCCTGTTACCACGGTCACGATCGAACGAACATTTTTAGTTATGAAACATGTCAAGAGTGTTTTTCGAAATAAAATGGAAAGTGATTATCTATTAAATTTTATGGATGTCTATGTTGAAATAAAATTGTTTGAAGACATTAATTCTGATTCTATTATCGATAAATTTCATCGACGACAAAGTGGGATAGCTCAAGTGGTTAGAGCACCACTACCTAGGCCACACCACAGGTCCTGGGTTCGAGTCATGGGGAGGGGAAAAAAGGGATTAAAAAATTGTAGAATGCAACTTATGTAAACAATTTTTTTATACGTGTATTCATTTCCGACTTTCAGCCCACCCAAAAAAAATGAGTATATCTTTATCTTGAAAATATCATATGATTTATGAGCTCTGATTTTACCGACAGTTCGCCAAATTTTTAAAATTAATTACTCGAATTTTATTTTTACATAATTATCCTTTTCAACAATTAACTCACTTCTCCCCCCTAATTCACAATTAAATACGCAATTTATTATTCAACATTTTTCAACCCTAATTCAAGAGAGAATACAGAAAATAAAATTTGTATTGTTTTTTCTCTCTCTATATATGTGCAAAGAGAAGACGTCGTCACTCTTGTTCATGTTTATTAAATTAATTGAACAATCGATATCCTCTATAAATATAAACGGGTTTTCATTTTAAAAAAATCCTCAAATCTGAATTAACTATGGAAGTGGGGAATGAAGGTCGACGGCAGAAAGGTGGAGACGACGGCGCATTTACAACATTTACAATTGAAAGAGAAGAAGAACTGTGTTTTTTTTTAAATTTAATTTACTTAATTTTTAATTATTTTTACTTTTAGATAAATTATTGACTAATTCAAATCAGAAGAAAAGGGATATACATGAGATAAAAACAATACTTTCTCTATATTTTAATTATTTTATATCTATTAATTTATATTATTAGTAGAGATGAGCATACGATTTTAAATAAATAATTATTTATATAAATTTTGTTATTAAAATAATAGCATATTAATTAATTTAATATGTTATATAAAATATATATTGAAGGGTATTTTAGTCATTTAAGATAAAATATATACATTATTTTGCATTTCATTTTAGTATATCAATCATGAGAATGGAATCAAAGAATTGTTTACCATTCTTAATCAATATCAATCATGAGAATGGTCATTCAGACCTCATTCCATTCAAAACTTCATTTCATTTTTGAGTTCATTCCATTCAACTTTAAATTCATTCTATCATACCAATCATGCCCTTAGAGGTTGATAAGCTAAGAGAGGTTCGACAGCGACGATGACGACGGCGGCGAGGAGGAATGGCGGTAGATTAGATAGGGGAAGGGAGAATTGAAGGCGAATTTCTTTAGAGGAAAACCAAAAATAAAACCCAATTTCGTTGGGTGAGCCTCTCTCTAAATTATTATTTTTTTTTTTTTTTTGATACTCCATATATTTCCTAAAATAATTATTACTAGTGTCTCACAATGTCAAACTAAACACGAAGTCAACATTTTCGGGTAGATAATCACATTTTCTTACAAATGATCAAAATTTGTATAGAATTCAAACCATTTTAAAATTATGGATATTAATGAATTTAATGAGAAAAATATAATCAACAAAAGTTTTTTTTTTTAACAAGACTGGGGGTGTATTGAATGATTTATAAAATCCACGGAGTTTGAATGATTTTTTTTATTAATTTATATGAATTTTTATAAACTTGACAAAATTGTGGAATATACCATTTTTTTATTGAGTTATATAAATTTTCATAAATTACGAGGTTGATCCGGTGATTTTGCTGCTCTCTGTGACTTCATCGTCGATTTCCTTTTTGGCTCGTTGTTCGAGGATTTCTTCTGGTCGCTCTGCAATTCCGGTAGTTGCTTTCCAGCTTCGATTCAGCGTTGTTGTCGGCGTGAATCGATTAAAGGCGATTGTATGCTTGCTAGATTTGGTTTGAGGTTGTTGCTTCTCTAATGGTTGTCGATTTGGTGTCGCTGGTTGATCTGTCTCGGCGATTCCAGTTTTTCAACTGTTCTTATGATCGATTTCACACAGTGAAGGTGCGATGTCACGCACTTGTAGCTCGGCTGCAATTTTTCCTGAGTTTCGTGAGTTCGGCCGATGAACTTTTGACGGTTTTTCCTCTCCTCGTTTGAGAGTCCGCTTCCCTCTCCTGGTTTGAGAGTTAGTTTTGGCTATGGAAGATCAACTTTGTGAGTTGTCTATCCTGCCTGGGTCACTGCCTTATTGGACAATTTTACGTAGTTTGGTTTATTTGTATTTTTGTTTACTTTGAACTTTGCTTTGTTGTAAGGGAAGTATATATTTCCTTGGCATACATTTTGGTATGCTTTCTTTTCCTTTTTCTTTTATACAACATACATTTTTTTATTATAAATTTCGAAGCTGGAACTATTGATGTGATGAGTTTTTTTTTAATGTAAAGAGTTTTTTTTAATTAATATTATATATATATAAATATATAAAGTATTTTACCAATTAAAAATATATATATATATACTATATAAAGTTTATATATTAATTCAGAGCGGGTCAAATACCCGCGGGTCGAACATTAGACCCAGACCCGACTCATTCTCAATACGGCGCGAATCCGACTTGACCCAAAGCACATGGCGTGTGGCGGGTGTCCGCGGGTCGAGTCAATAACTTCTAACCTTTCGTCTTCAGAGTTCTCTCGGAGAATCCGTTGAAATCTCTAGTTTTTATAAGAGATTTTGGATAGTTATTTATTTATATTTTTTGAGGAGAATCCAACAAAATCTACATATTATTAAAATCTATGAACGGTTGAATACCTAAATATTTTTAAAGACTTTTTAAAATTCGTATTGGATACCTCAAAAATTTTAAAGACTTTTAAAAATTTAAATTGAATACTCCCAAACTTTGAAAGTCCAAATTTTTTTACAGAATCCACGATCAATACACTCCCCTAAGTTTTGTTAGTATTGCCCAAGTGTATAGAGTAAATGTTAGCATAAAACTTTTACACTACTCAACTCAGGGTTACTCCGTTGATGGTCTAAAGGAATTGATCAACAATCAATAAAAGGATAACCATTGAGTACGAAATAATATGTGACTTGAGACGGTTCTCCACGAATACAATATAATGTATTATATGCACAAGTGAAGTGTGTTCTTCAAATGTATTGTGTACTCTTATGTTAAGTCACATAAAAAAACATAAAAATAGTCGATAATTAGTATAAATATAAGTACATCTTTATCTTGAAAACATCACACGATCGTTTAGCTCATATGATTTATGAGCTCTGGTTTCACCGACAGTTCGTGAATAGACCTCGACCAAATTCTTAATTAAACTACGCAAATGTGGGTTTGGATACTTTGTCATTTCATGGGCCATGAGGCCAGGTTCTGAATCCATATATTCGATCCACAATCGGAATATTAAGTAGCATGGACCCAAAATCATCATAACATATGTCATTTTTTTTATAGGACGACACATTTTATTCGCATCACTTTGTCTGCTGCTAAAACTACTAATCAAAAATCCATAAAATATAATAATCGATATTGCAATCGGATCTCCATTTTGGCTTTGTCACTACATATGAATTATGTTCACCTAAATTATCTTTTTCAAAGTAATAGGAGTACATTTTAAATATTTGTTTAACCTACAAACATATTTTGAAAGTTATTGATTTTATTGATTACTTTTCTCAGAATCATTAAAAGGTACTATCAAAGTGTGCTAAAAATATTGGTAAAGTCTGTTGTGCACCTGGTCTAAAAAAAGTGTATGTTATTAAATTGAAAATTACAACACAATATTATTAAAAAGTGTAAGTCACTATGACTAAAAATATTATTATACAGTTTAATAATTGAAAAGTGCAACACCATTTACTAAAAAGTGTAAGTCAATAAAACTGAAAAATGCAACATGGATTAGGGTGCACAACATGCACTTGAGTCCATAGCAGACCAACCCTAAAAATATTTTTAGTCATAGTGACTTACACTTTTTAATAATATTGTGTTGTACTTTTCAATTTAATAACATACACTTTTTTTTAGACTAAGGTGCACAACATGCACTCGAGTGCATACTAGCTTTACCTATTTTTAATTGCGAAAGTCCGATGAACCTATTTCATAATTTTCTTCTATCATAAGTAAATTATTTGTTTCAATCATTCCTGAAATGAAAAAAAAAAAATTGTTGCAGCCATAATTCATAAAGAATTTCAAATTTGAATATAAATGAGTTTAGGTGGCGTTGAAATTTTCAATGCGATTAAAAAAAGAAAAAAAATTCCCTTTACGCCCCAGATATGTTGTAGAAATATTATCTTCATGGTGGTAAAATTATTAGAGTTTACCTTATTACACATATATATATAAAAAAAAAAAAAAAAAGACAAAATTTGTTAAACGTTGCATAAGAAAATAATTGAAGATAAACAATAATAGAAAGAGAAATAGTTTTATTTCAAGGATAGAAAGAGAAAAAGGGAAATAGTATTAAACACACAAGCGTAGAGGTTACGGCAAATTACTTCAAAACCAAGACAGGGCATATAGGTTATATATTTTCCCATAAATTAATACTCCGTATTGTATTGTGAAATCTCATTTTCGCGATTTCATTTTAGTTGAATAAGATAAAAAAAAAAAACAATTTATGAATGCTTCCGCTTTGTTGATAAAAATGATACTCCCTCCGTCCCACAATAACTTTCACACTTTCTTTTCAGGACGTCCTACAATAACTTTCACACTCCTAAAATGGAAAGCCCTTTGTAATCTCCACCCTCACAATATCCTCAATTTTTCACAAATGTCATTATTTTTTCTCCACACATACACAAAAGTCAACTCAATCTTTACTTTATACATAAAGTTTTACAAAATTATCCCTCAAAACTCCACTCATTATTACACTTTCTTAATTTACGTGTCCACTACATATGAAAGTTATTTCGGGACAGAGGGAGTAATTAATTTGACGTTGTAAAATAATTAAAATATATACAGACCAACTTAATGTTGAAATAGAATAATCAAAAATCAATGGTAAATATTTTCAAAAAAATTAATTAAATATAACTAAAAGTCTAAATATCGGAGGGGTTCCCCTCATGTACAAGAGGGTCCTGTTCCGTGTGATTCAAGAATTCCCCGCACAGAACCCCTCCTGCACATGAGGGAATCTGAATCCCTAAGACGGTGTTTGTTTTGGGATTGGCCAATCCGGATTTGGATTGGCCAATCCCAATCCAATTTCTTTCAATTTATTTCAATTCAAATACCAATCCACCCCTATAATACACCTACACACCTATTTTTATACAATCAAATAACTATCTCTCTTACTTTTATTTCACACACTCATTCTCTCTCCTATTTTTTTCTCTCCCTTACTTTTCTTTCACTACTAACATGGATTACTCAAATCCCAATCCAATCCACCCCAATCCAAATCCAATCCACCCCAATCCCAAACCAAACACCACCTAAAAGTCATGCTAATATTTAGTTTCTCCTTTTGCAAGTAAAAACATTAGTTACATGCAATTCTGGTATTTTATTCTTAAACATCAGTGCATACTTTTATTAACAAGAAGTTTAAAACTAAAACATTGTACAACTCCGTTCGAAAAAGAAAAGAAACAAACGATTTAACACAAAAGAGGCCGAAATTAGGTGGGCTAAAATCTAGTAATTCGTTATTGGGCCAGACTATTTCAGGTCCAGTTTCTTGTTTTTCATACAAAGGGGAGCTAATTCTATACGATATAGTTTGGGTGGAACTATGACCATTTTTAGAGTTCTTAAATTGTTCACAATCTAAAATTTATTTCTAAGTGTATATAATATTACACAAAAACTTATATGAATTTTTTTTATAAATAAGCAATAATTCATAGGTAAAAATATTAACATAGGTGAATTTATTTTTTAAGTAGATAATTAATTTTAGGTTATAGGACTTTTGCATCCATCTCATTCACTACTCCATATTTTAAGGTGAATTTTTTTATTTTATTACATTTGTGATTTTATTGACATTCATGTGGATTATGAGTATATAAAAGTTTTTTGATCCTTATAATAATGTGGATAGTTCTCCCGACCTTTATAAACAAGGATATATTTGACCTACTTGGATAAGCCCACGATCTACAACGAAAAATATTATTTGTATAATACTCCGTAGTTATTAATTTATACAATGAGCTGAAGTAATGATAAAAGGCCTAGATGTAACTAGTCCAGAATTAGGAAAAAAGAAAATTAATATCTTCCGCTCTAATACTGGATATAGATCCTCCTTTAAAATTTATAAAAAAATTACTAAGGGGTGTTTACTTTGAACTTTAGGTGGTTTTAAAAATCGGGTTTTTGAAATTCTGATTTTTTAAATCTCGATAAATAGTAATATGAGTGTTTCTTTTGGGTTTTGAAATAGTGAAGAATTTAACTTTATGTCAAATCAAGTTGTAAGATTGAATGAGTTTGTATTATTATATTATTCTTTGATGAGATTATAATGATTAGTTAAGTGTGTAATGATTAAATGTATTATATTACTGTATTATTATATTATTGTTTTTTTTATTGAAGGAAATTATTATATTATTGTTGAGAAATATTATAATGATTTGAGTAATATTATATAGATATAACTTTATGTCAAATCAATATATTTAATAGGGGTTATTTTGAGTGAATTTTAAAAATCGATTTTTAAATTTCGAAGTAAAACGGATTTTGAATCTTGAAATTCAAAATATGATTTTTAAAACAAAAAATAAACATACCCTAAAACAAATATGGAGTATCCATTTCTATCTATCCTCTAATACACATAATTATGTAAATTAAGGAGTGCCTATATATGTCGTGAATTCAAAGCAAAGAGTAATAATTAAAGCACGAAGTTTTCCCCAAATAAATGCTCTTTTTTGCTCATCATCACCTCTTCTAGTTATAGGGTCTTGCCTTTTTTTTTTTCATACTTGTTTGACTTAAATAATACTCTCTTAGTTCATAAAATTTGTTGGATTTGATTTTAAATTTTATTTTAAAAAATTTATTACTCCCTGTGTTCCAGGAAAGCTCTCCATGAGCTTCAGACACGATTGTTAAAAAATACAAATATAACAAGTAAATGTATTAGAGATGATGCGATGGAGAAAAAAAATAATATAATGAATTGTAAGAGAGAATAGTTACCCAATAAATTTATTTATTATATTAGTATTTCTTAAATTCTGAAGCTCATGGGGAGCTTTCTATGGGACAGAGGGAGTACTTTTCCTATTTTTATCATTAATCTCCCTAAAATGCTCCTATATTATCTACAATATCTATTTTATTTTATTTTGGAAATATATTAGACATTTTTTTTTTGGAAAGATCAAAGAATGAGTAGAAAAGAAATGTGGGAAAAAGAAAAGGAAAAGAGAAAAATTAATGAAGAATAAATTTGTTAAAAAAATATATTCCTTAACTCTATACTACAAAATGAGAAATGCAACAAATTTTATGAAAGATTACTAGTTCAATTCATATACTACTACTGTTTTTTTAAAAATTTATTAGTTTCTACTTAAAAGATTCGACTATATATATATATTTTAATTGACGGGATATCTATGCTGTTAAAACAAAGAGATAATTCATAATACTATCAAACTTATAATAATTTATACTTAAACAGATAAATTATTAAAAAATAGTGCAAATTAGTTGACACGAAATAAATTAGTTGACACAAAAGTTTGTCAAAAAATAAAAGGTTTGTATTGTGTCACTGTCATTAGGCTGGACTAGAAATGAGTAGTATTTTCTAACATGATCATTAGTTAAATGGGAATTTATACTAAAATATATCTGGTTCAGTTAAATATTAGAGAGAAAAAAGGATCGAGTAGGTAAAGAAAAATTCAAAATACGAATCATCACTAGCTTATTTAATGTTTAACAAATACTACCAATACTGTACAAAATATTACTAGTATTATTGCTTAAAAGAATATTACAGTACTCCATTATTTGCAAAATAGAATCGGTTAATTGCTAAATATTACTAGCTCCTCGTAATATGTTGTAGATTATTTCCATTTTGATACAATGGGAATAATCCGTTTCTTCATTCGATCCAATGATAATTAATCGATTTCTAATTAAATGGAACATTTACTCAAATATTTCATTCCGGGGCATATTAATTCATGAAAAAAACATAAATTAATGAATACTACAAATCATTTTCGAACCACTTTTTCCGTGAAAAAAGATAGTAGTATATCCTAAAGAATTGAAAACATATTCACAAGTCTGGCATCATCTTTTTCACAAATATAATAATCAGGCCGTATTCATTATTACTAGTATAAACTAATATTGCATTGTTACAAGAGTAGAACCATTCAGTCATATATAAAACAAGTTGACTTCTTTTTCTTTTTTAAATCTTTAAACTTTTGTCGAAATCCCTAAAAATGGATTTTATGATTTGGAATATTACCAATCAAAAACTCTGTTAAATAGTTGAAAATGGCAAAATCATTTCACTCCTAAAATGCATCATGTCTTGCAGGTACTGTGTTTCCATTTATATTTTATAAAATACGAATTCTCATGATTTGTTTATAAATTATTTAAAAGAATTTTTATGGAACAATATTAATTACTTTTATTGAACATTATTAGTTATTTTAATTTTAATAGAACAGTAAAACAAAACACCTCTATAAACAATTTGATTGAAAATAATGATACTACTTTTATAATTTGTTCCTATAACTAATACTATACAATTTTTGAACTAATACTATGCCTCTATTTTAAAAAATTGTTTTCCATAATAATATTCCATTTTTTGCTTGGTCCAAATGGATAGATAATAAGGAAGCACTATAGTTACAGTGTAGATGTATTTTAGTACTCCATTATTGTTACCAAACGCGGTGTGGACCAAAACAAAAGTCGAAACAAAGTTTGAAAAACATTTGAGCGTCAGCTTTACCCTTTGCACGCCTCAATTGCAGTTTGCCTATTTCCATTTCCATTTTCAAATTTATATTTATTCTTGTAAAAATAAATACTCCACTAATTATTATTCCATAGAAGAAGGATTCTACAGTAGATGAAGAATTGTAGAAATCCGAAAAAACTCGAAATTCGAAGAAGAAGAAGAAGTGGGAGTAGCAGCGAGAAGAGCGCACACCAGCTGTTTGTATTAATGCCCTCGTTGTTCACGAGGAATTTCAGCGTACTCCAAACTCCACCGTCACTCTACTCTGCTTAAATCTGACTATATTCATTTTATATATGCGTCCGGCATTGTAAAATGTATATGCAGACATGTACTTGGAGATTTATAGTTGACGAAATCTGAGCTCTTTTGGTTTTCCCTTCATTCTTGGATTGGATGTTACAATGGCCGAAGAAATCTGTCTTTTCACTAAGGTCAGTCCCTTTTCTTTTACTAATCTAAATCCATTTCATAAAAAAAATCCAAGCTTTGTTATGGGTCTGAGTTTATTCGATTTGTTATTGCTTTCTTTTGAACATTTCTAGGTCTTGTCTATCATCTTGAATCTTGAGGCATTTTGATTTTTACAGATTTTTAGCAATAGAGTTAATTTTGCCGGCTTGTCCACAGTTACTGAGAAAATGTGAGACTTGCAAACCCTGCTTAAGTGTTACATTTTAAAACTATTCATCTATATCTTTGGTGCTTTTCTTCTAGATATTGTGTTATACTTCAATGGACTAACATAACCTAGTGGTTTTAAGTTTTGCAAACTGATATAAAGGTTTGATTCATGACATCTAAATGTGCTGCTAATTGCTTCAAAATTTCCTGTTTAATGATCAAAAGTTGCAATTTTTAGCATTTCCCTTAATCTATGTGATATCAATTACAGGACACCCTAATTATAAAAACTCCAAAGAAATCTCCAGCTTCGCTGAGGATGTTAGTCCTGGTATTTGCAATGGCGTGTGGCGTCTATATCTGCTCAATCTGTTTACACCAAACTAACATTCATACAAGCAATAAATTCCTAGACGTTGAAGTTAGTCGGAGGCTTTGTCATGATAGATCTCAGACTCCATACTTGCACTACCCAAATCCCACTTCATTTAACAGGTGGGTATTTTTTTAATATTTTTTTTTCCATTTAAATCAAGAATTGGTAAGATTGATGTGGTTTTACGTATAGCAGGGCTGAATGTGCCTGTAATCCTGTTCGACTTTTTGCTATTCTGTCTATGCAACGATCTGGAAGTGGATGGTTCGAGACTCTGTTGAATAGCCACACAAATGTGAGCTCTAATGGGGAGATATTTTCTGTTAAAGAGAGGAGAAACAACGTCTCGTCTATCTTGACAACTTTGGATAGAGTTTACAATTTGGACATATTTACTAGTGCGTCCAAGAATCAGTGCTCGGCTGCCGTTGGCTTCAAGTGGATGCTTAATCAGGTGTGATTTCAGATGCATTGAACCGATACTTTCCATCACATGAACTAATACTTTCAAATGTTTTATTTGTCACTATGGATTTCAGCCCATACTTCAAACACAACCTCTAAGGGCAAGAAATTGTATTTCGTATGACGGGCCTTTAATTTTGTAATCTTAAATAAAATATATCTGCGTATTAGTACGGTAACTAGATGTTGGAGGTGAAATATCCAGTTGACCAATTAGACTCTGCCACACGGTCAAATCAGAGTCGTCATGTCAGCATCAATTTCCGGAATGAAATGTTGAATAATTTCCAATTCTTGAAAGTCGACAAGACTAAATTAGACTAAATATGCTCAACTGTACATGACCCTAATGCAGGGGCTGGTGGAGTACCACAAGGAAATCGTAGAGTACTTCAATGAAAGGGGTGTTTCCGCAATATTCCTTTTTAGGAGAAATCTGCTGAGGCGGATGGTTTCGGTGCTTGCTAATTCTTACGATCGATATGCTAAACTCCTTAATGGGACCCACAAGTCCCATGTCCACTCACACGAAGAGGTAACTCTTTCCCCGTTCAACTCCCACCGAATCTCCGTACATGCTTATAGGATCTGATCGTTCGACCTTTTTATTTTGTAGGCTGATACTCTTTCCAAATATAAACCAGTTATCAATGCAACGTCATTGGTGATGGATTTAAAGCTCATGGAGAAGACTGTCTTGGAGGCATTGGAGTATTTCAGCAGCACAAGGCACATTATTCTATACTATGAGGATCTCGTAAAAAATCGAACTGTAAGTTCCTTCCCATATTTGCACCCCCAAAATTATATACTCCCTCAGTCTCATAGTCATATTGTTTCTCTTTTGGGTTTTAATTTTGTTTCAAAATGGTTGTCGTTTTGACTATTTTTCCATGTTTCTCCCTAAATTTCCCCTATATGTATCCCTAATATCTTCTTTAAATTGGAAAATATATTTTTTTGCTAAATTTTCTCCTTTTGATGAAGGGTAAATTTGTAAAAAAAAAAATGATGTTCCTTAATTTTATTCAAAACAACAAAAATGACAAACAAAATGAAATGGAGGAAGTACTTAAGTACACACATTTCTTTGTCAAACTTGGTCTAGAAGTTAAAAATACTCCTCAAATGATTTTATATTTTGAAAAACGCCGTTATGGTTTTCAAAGATCATATCTTCCCGTTTAAGTCCATTTTTCTTCTAGTAATCTTGAAAATTGGATTAGAGCCTAAATTTATTTAAATGATTGGAATAGTACTCCTCAAATGACTTTCATGAATTGAAAATATTCCAATAACTTTGAAGTGTTTGGCATTTTAGTCAGGTAACTGACTGTAGGACGTGAATTATCTTGTTGCTGCTGACTTGACAGTCTGATTCCTCCTACAGTTGGTTACCAGACTGAAATGTCAAAAAATTAAAAGTTACTACAAGATTAATTTCAATTCGTGAAAGTTAGCTAAACTGAAACCGAAATAGGGATAACATACAAAGCTAAAAGAACTTTAATCCCACCCAATATCTGGTTCATATCGTTGGAACCAATGACGGAGGCATAAACTCGGCTTAGGGAGATCCAATTAAAATTGATATTTTTTAGATTTGATCTCATATTCGTATTCTCGTAACATATAATCAATTAGTAAAATTCTCGACCATCTTCCCATAACATAAAAAATAACTTTAATTTCTGTATGTGAACATCTTCCATTTATTTTTGCTTGAGTTCATCAAATATTGCTAATGTTTGGAGTATAAAATACACATATAAATTATCATTAAAAATATACTCCATAAAACTTGTATTTAATTTTCTTTCGATTTTTTATTAACCTTTTAATATATATATATATATATATATATATATATATATATATATATATAATACATAAAAAATGAAATGGGAGGAGGGTTGATATGAATCGGACCTGGATGCCGATAATCCAATCAATGTATTTGACTTGTGTAGAAACTGGTGGATGTTCAAAGATTTCTGGGATTGCCAGAAATGAAGTTGACTAGTCGACAGGTGAAGATTCACCGAGGATCATTGTCGGAGCATATCAAGAACTGGGCGGATGTTGACAAGATTCTCAGAGGAACAAGTTATGGAAGATTCCTCCACACTGACTACAACACAAGTTAGAGGTCGCGTGTTGTATTAACTCACTCACTCTCTTACAGATCGATCGAAGATGCCCATTTTTTAGCCTGATGCAAAAATCACTTCAGGTCATTAGACCAGTTTGTTTAATTTTAGTTTTTGGTTGAGAGTGTTTGTTTGTCCCAGTCCTCCAAGGCATGTAACTTATGTACAGACAGACAGACATTGCAGTTGACCAAACAGGGCTTTGTGCATGATTTTCTTTCTTTCTGGTGTAATGGAATTAGGTTTTTTACTAGTTAAGAATTGTTGATTAATTAGGTTAATCAAAAGCCTAGAGCTGTATGAGCTTGCTAATTACTTGTGAACTTAGAAATCGTTATTTGAATGGACTGAAATAAATGGACACTAATTGCCCTGCATCATCAACGGATCTTTTTTTCCCCTTAGTATTTAGAATATAAAAAGACTAAAATACCCCTTATAGGTATTTATTAGGGGTATTAATAATTGGTGAATAAAACAAAGATTTGATATTAACAAAGTAACAAATCATGTTGGACACATAAAAAGGAAGCTAGGGAGATAAATTTCATAGCTAGCTTCTATATTTATACACAACACACATCTAGGTTTTATTTTCGTATTCTTCATTAATACTCCCTCTGTTTTTTTTATAAAGGATGTTTTAGACTTTTTTTTCCTGATAAATAATTAAATGATGTTTTAGAATTTTTACATTGTTTATTCAATTATATTCTCCTTTTAAATTTAGAAAATCTCCTAACTTTTAACTTAATTTTACTGTATTATTTAAGAGAATTAATATGCATTATAAAAAATATGCATTAAAAAATTAATGTAATTAAAAACATTCTTTATTATTTAAGAGTATACTTGTTAACACATATCATTCCAATAAATTAGTCTAAAATATCATCTATAAAAAAAATGGAGGAGAGAGTAATATATAGTACATTAATATATATCGTTGAATACATTTGAAACTTAAAACTATAATCTTGTTTATTACATAACAAAGAAACTATTTGGGAAATTTTCTTCAAGAAAGAAAAAAGAATCCCTCGTTTCGATTAACTTACGTGGCCCATTATTAATTCAAATTTGGGCTATCCTTTGGGATTTCAACAAAATCTTTCAAAATTAAACAGCTTTTGCCACTTATTGTTGTCAAACTCTACACAACAATTTCCAAAAAAAGCGATTATATAAGTTATCTGTAGCAATTGTTGTCATCCAAATTAACACATAATAACATCCATCTTATTCCAAATAATATATAATTAGGATTAATGCAATATTGTTGGTAGTCATCTGATTCTATCTATCAGAAGAGTAGCTAATCGTCTGATCTTGAAGTTCAGCAAAGTTGAGTAAGGTGTACTCAGCTGATAAGGTTTAGTAGTCTGATCTAGGAGTCAACTAATCTGATGAGAGTTTGGACAACTCTGCTGATACAAGTCGTCTGAAGTCAGATCAGTAGAGTTGGGTCTCAAGTCTGCTGAAGCCAACTCAGCTGATCCCAAATCAGCTGAGACAAGTCTGCTGAAATCCTAGTTTTCAGAGTTAGTTTTATTTGGTTATTCTGTTAGTTAGTTAGTCGGTTAATGATAGTTATCAAATGCATTGTACATCTATAAAAACACCATCTAGTGCATAGGCTGTGGGTTAGATAATTCAGAGAGTTTTGAGAGATCAAGCTTTGTGTATACTTGTAATTTGAAACTTTCATTTGAGTTTAGTGAAGATAGTCTCCTATCCTCCGTGTACGTAGATCATTTGATCGAACCACGTAAATTCCGTGTTCTTTCTTTTGAGTTCTTTATTGTGCATACAATTCCATAAGTATTTAAGCAAAGTTTGCAGAATTACTTGTTCAAATTAACAAAAGTTTTGGTGAATCTAATAATACCTTTTAGTATATTTTACTATATAATAAAAGTTGTGTGTGCAATAGGTGTATGTGTAATAGTGGAAAAAGGATTATTTTGGTTCAATTTTTAAGTTAAGTCTTAATATAAGTACTCATTTTATAAGTGTCTCAATTCAAAACTTGATTTACACATTTATTTTAACTTAAGGCCCACAATTTAAAAAAGTAAATAAAGTCATATAAGATGATAATTAAAAAAAAAAAAGAGAATTATTTTGAAAAAAAAAAATGTAGATTTACATAATAAACAGATATATATGTTGATTTCGGAAAAAAATGTCATATTTTCGGATTTTTAAAAAAATAACAGACAATATTTCGGGAAAAATAATTAAGTGGACTGCTAGATTGTAAAAAAATGTCAGATTTATAAAGTAAGAATTATCGAAAAGAGAAAAAAAAAAAAAAAAAAAAACAAAGGCAATATTTCGGCAAAAAAAATTAAAATTTTGACAAAATTTTCTAATTTTATTTCAAAATATGTACATATTCTTTGCAAATTCGATTTGAAAAACTAAGTTACGAGTTTTTTTTACTTTTAAAACCAGACTTGAAAAATCTAAGTATGACTATTTTTTTTACTTTAAAAAAATAGTTGGGCCTTAAATTGAGACAAAAGAATTTAAATTAAGTCTTAAATTAAAAATAAAGTAAAATTGAATCTTGAATTGAGACACGGGTTATTGAGACTCAACCTAAAAATTGGTTCTTCATATGAAATTCTTTCCATGGAAAAATAATCAGCACCTCACCAATTAATATTAGGGCCGTTAAAATTAAATTGAGTTGCGTGGAAGATGCAAATAAAATTAGGTTTTGGTGTGACTTGTATATATGTCCCAACCCTACATGTAGGTTGTACAACATATGTGTAGGATTAGGGTTAAAGTAGTAGTAGTAGTCACTACGCATATAAAATAAAATAAAATAAAATCAGATGGTGTTTATTAATCTATATATCTCTAAAAAGTGCAGTGGAGTAAACTATTTAATGCTACTTTCGTTTTCAAAATAGATGGAGTGGATGAATGATAGTTCCAAAATTTAAGGAAGCACCCATTACATTACATGCACTTTTTCATCGAGGAATAAGAGTCAAAGGGGAATAATGGAGGGTTGAGGAGGAATCATGCATACTTTAATTTGAAAAATTACCAAACAATACAGTGCCCAAGATTTTATTTAATTGGTGCCGCCTCCTATACAATATTAGCTAGCTAGTATTTCCTAATATGATGTGACTAATCTTATTCTTCAACATCGATCTTTTTTAACATTATCAAAATTATACTGTATATCATAAGAATATATATATATAAATAAAGAGTGACGGACCCAGAAATTTTCGGTAGGGGGCCCGATTAACATTATTATATAAAACTCATTATTTTCATCAAAATTTCACATTATAAAATTGTCAATACGTCACATTTCATTAAATTAAATTGATAGGATAAGTTGACTTTTGCTATGTTTTGGTACAAGTTAATACTCACTCCGTCCCGTGATAACTTGCACATTTTAACCGATTCACTTTATAAAATAATTGAATTTAGTGGTGTAGAGTCAAACAAATTAAAAGGTAATTTGCACAAAATTCCTCATAGTTTGAAAATGTTGAGCGGAATTTTTTCATGGTTAAAAATTGCACGAATCCCCTTTGTGCTGCATTTCTCTTTTTAGAAATGAACAAGAGTTTTACCTATTTCCTCCATTTTTCGTATAATTTTGGACGAAAACGAAAACATTGAAACGTTGCTGTTCCAGATCGACTGTGTGTGATGCTGATTTGACAATGGAACATAAAGATGTGCGGTGAATTTAAGTATTAATTAAGTAGAATTAATAATTCTGATCTGTGATGAAGATTCTAATTAGGTGTCACGTCAACAATTAATCTTTGTGATCAATGACCATTATAATACAAATTAGTAGTTAATTAAAAAGTTGGAGAACCATATTATTAGACATGAACCTAGCTATATATATAAACGTGAAGATATGTAATATAAGCTGGTTAGAAAAGAAGTCCAAGACGTAAAGAAGATACATGCACATTAATCCGGCCTTGCGTGTTGAAATATTATATTTATATATCCACTATAAGCAACTCTAAACATCCGGACCAATTTTATTAGTAGTATATATATAATTGAATCAAAAATGTCTACTAGATATACTGTATATACGTACTGTACATATGTTAGACCCTAGCTAAACACACAAGTCGCATTCAATATCAGAGAATTGCCCATTTTTTACGGTTAACAACGAAGTCTAATAATATTTGGTAATAGCACACTTTAATTGGCTTTCAAAAACATTAGCAATAACTAACTAACATTAATGTATCCGGTCATTTAGGAATATCGAGCTGGAGCTGCAGCTGAGGTGGACAGCAACACTCAGGATTTAGAGGCTGGTGCATCATTGAAGCCGCCGACCAACGACGCTCCCTGTTCAGGCGGCCTCGAATCGCCCCACAAAGAAACTCCGCAGGGTGTCTAGGGGGGAGCGTATCCCATCAATAAATATCGGACAACGCTATCGATAATTTCGAGACTAGAGTCTGCGCGGACTACAATGTCAGCTCTTCGACAGGACTCAATAATGATATGATCTGTGTCTCCATGTTCAAGGACAGATGGGGCGATACTTTTGACCCACCATAGATCCTTCATCCTGTCTCAGATTCTCATTTTGATCAGTCCTTTCGGACTCTTTAATCGTTTTACTTAATAAGTGATTTTCGAAAGTGTACCAATTTCGATGCACCCCAACCTCCGATTCGACTTGAGAACTTATAACATTTATTTATTTTATTTTTTCCTTTTAATTCACTAACTTTTTTATTGTCATTTAGGAATATCAATTAATTGAAAAAATTTAATCGTTATTAATGTATTATTGGACGGACATTAATTTCAGGAGAATTAATTAATTAATTTGTGGAAAAGCTAGTCACGAATGACATGATACATGACTTAATTAATTACGTACCGTCTATTTAATCTGCACATGCATCTCCTAATTTAATTATCAAATCTAGCTAGACCAAATTAATAAAACTGACTAGTTGATTTCGACATGCAGCATCTTGAATCATGGTCTACCTCAAATTGGGAATAATAATTAATTTTGGGATTAATTCAATGCTTAATTAATTTCAAGGTATATATATATATATATATATATATATATATATATATATAAACACAATTAAAGCTGAAGCATGCAAATTAAATTAGAGTAGAAAATACTACTATAATTAATTCACTTGAATTTGTCAATGAAAAAGAAGTCGACGTGAACCATCCACATAAAGAACAGATCGACATAGTTAAGTGGCCTACTATACACACATTTATAATTACTAATTAATATCCTTAATTGCCTTTTTTTCAGCCGCCTTTATTTCCTCTATTTTATTTTATTTATTAGAATATTAATTATTATACTCTTAATTTTATTTTTCTCAAAACTCATGATTTCAAATTAATATTACTAGCCGTAAACAAAAGCAGCTAGCTAGCATTTGAGCACGACGAAAGGTCATCAGACACCGATGGACCTTAGCCTCCAAACAATTCAGTCCATATTGATTTTGATGTATATATATAATCACTATATATTAATATAATCATTTTTCGTGTATATAATTGTACGTTTACAATGCCTTTCAAAAAAATGTGCTTAATTACAGTTAGCTAGCTAACTCTTTTAATTCGGGAAGGGTCCCTATTGCGCAGCCCTGAGATTTTTTAGGTCCGGAGCAAACAAGAAAATAATGGAAATGGTTGGAGAAGGAATATTACTTTTTATAAAGGATTTAAATGGTATTTTATCACTCATTTTGCTTCTAATAGTAACCCTGAAAAAAATTAGCATTAGAATGTAAAAAAGAGAGGTGCAAAAAGCATCTAAGGGAAAAAAAAAAAAAAACACTTAAAATAAGTATGAAATGTGTGTATATGAACCGTGCATGAAACATGCATATACATATATTGCACAAAATTTGTACGTACGAATCGTGCACAAAATGTGTACATGCATAACATTTGTATAATTTTATCACACATGTATCTTTTGTGAAACTCATTTATATATAACATTTATTTCGATAGATTTCTAAATTAAATAATTATTTTTATTTTAGAAAGTCTTTTAAGTAGGATTTTATTTTTTCTATGGATCCATCGATCTAAATGATGGCGTTAACTTTATTTAAATTATATACATACATTTAGAAAGCTAACTAGCTAGCTCATTTAGTTAGTTATGATTTGAATTGAGTAGCAGATGTTGCTATTAATTAATTAATAGTGGAGTATTTAAAATGAAAATAATTAATGATGATGAAATGTTTTGTAGAAAAAGAAGTGGGGTTGATTTTGATGTTTTATACTAGTATATACTAGTGTGATAGAATAGTTAGAAGGCAAGTTGGAAAAGCAAAGATTGTGAACCATCCATCCACATAATAAACATTATTCATTCATTACCGACTTTCTACGAGCTAGAATTACTACTACATTGCAAATTAATTAAGATCTCTCGAGATTCCTAGTTAGTTGAAAAAGCAGCTTGGAGAGATTGGAGTATATATATAAATAGCACATGCATCCAATATATATATATTGGCCAACACATCCATCCATCCATCCATCCAATTATATCTCTCTCATTAAGCTAGCTAGCTAGTACAATTACATTTTAGTTAATTAATAGTTTGAATGGCTAATTACCAGCAGCTTAACCTCCATTTGTTTGTTTTCATAATTGTAATTGCAATTGCAATGCAAACTGATGAGGCAAGGCAACTAAAAGGTGCAGCTGGAGGCATGGGGAATTCAATGGATCCATTTCACCAAAAAATCGCAGACCTGCAGTACGAGACTACACCAGGACATAGCCCGGGAATCGGCCATCCGAATCAAGTCGACTACTCCGACCTAATTAAAGGCCCGGGTCACAGCCCTGGTGTTGGTCACCCAAAACCTTGATCCACCTACCTACCTAGTATATATATATAGATGATCCAAGGTTAATTGTGTGTGAATTATATAATGTATGTCTAAGAAAATTAATTTAGTATTCTAAATTTGTAACCTCATCATATATATATATATATATATAATCAACCTCAAATTTTTCTTTTATCTAGCTAGCTTCATATTAATAAATTAATATTATAACTATACTTGATAAATATACATATGTCATGAATGAATTATTTATCCTTGAAATATATATGCATGTCTAGCCTTATTCTGTACGTGTCTAAGCTTGTTTTTCCTCTACAGACTATATGTTAAGTTTTATATAAGTACTACTAATATTTGTATGAAATTTTCTGTGTACGTAAGCGCGTGTTGAACAAATCAAAAGCTAGCTAGCATATTGGTTAATTTTATAATTACTGTCAATTCTCCAACATCATATATCCCACCTTCATTATAGCTAGTAATATATGAAATTTTCAATTTTGATCCTAATTTGGCTTAATTTACAAGCTCAGTCCTCTAATATTTTTCAAAATCCCTTTTACCGCAAACTACCAACTTGGCATTTAAAATGTGCAAGGTTGAGCGCAATTTAGAATTACAAACTACACTACAAAACACACATTGATTAGAGACCGATTTTGAGACTGTAAAGGCAGTCTCAACACACGTTAAAGACCAAATTTAATTGGGACCAATTTATAGGGGTCCTTTATTTCATTGGTACCTAATATTGAGAGACCGAATTTATGACACAGTCTCAAATTATAGACCGATTTGGGTCGGTCTCTAAATGAGAGACCGGCAATTCGGTCTTAAAACGGTCCCTAAACATGAGTCGGCCCGACCTATTTTCGGGCCCTAAAACACAAATCGATCTCTAGTCTATAATTAGCGACCGAATATTCGTTCATACTATTATATATATATATATATATATATATATATATATATATATATACTATTTCCACACATGTATGTAATCGCATTGAGAAAATCAACACCAACTTAATCCGTCAATAAGTTACATGCTTAGCACCAAAATTGCAAAATACCCAAATCTAGCTATAATATTTTTTTCAAATTGACATTCAAGAGTCATCAAATGAAATAAATTTAGATTGTTAAAATGTGACAAGTTTAAGTACTCCATTTTCTAGTTGACTCATGGACGAAAATATCAAAGTATACAATATATTTCAAATAAATTTCATTCTTAAATTATACTCCATAAGCTGGAAAATAGAAGATGAATCATTAACCTCAATGAGTTGGTTTAGTGATGTAGATTTGAGACTGAGGAGTGCGCTCTTCTCTAGGTCTCATGTTCGCGCAAAACTCTGGCTTTAAAGTACTCTAACTTTAAACGGGAACCTCGTGGCAATGGAATTGATCTCCATGATTAGTCGGTCCTTGAACTGGATTCTCGAGACTTAAAAAGAAAATTGATCATTAATTTATAGTTTAGGATCCTGCACCAACTAACTTTTGTCTGGGCATTCAATATTTTTTAACTCCATAAGCTTTGGAGACCACTAGTGTATAAAACTCGAATCTTTGACATTGATTGCCAAATCCTTCTTAATTTAGCGCACAACCATAAATTAATTAGTAAGACCATCAACCCCACGATGTATATATACTTGGGAATTAATTATATATACATAACAAAGGATATAAGCATAGTTTGGAGGAATCGTAATAATGTGATATTCAACAAGAAAACATCGACAGTAGAAGAGATTTCGGATAACATCAAATTCAGAAATTGAAAATGGCTAAAGACACACAAAATTATTGAGTCGTCTCTTCACGATTGGAAAAGAGCTCCGTGGATGTGTATTGTTGATTAAGCTTTTATCAAACATTGTGTATCATCTAGATATAGGGGTGGGCATTCGGTCGGTTCGGTTAGGTTTTGACCTTTTTTCAACCGAACCGAAATAACCGAAGTTTTTAAAAAACGAACCGAACCGAATTACAAATCGGTTGGTTCGGTTCAGTTCGGTTTGAACCGAATTTTTCCTGTCTAAAATTAAAAAAAAAAGTTAACAAAAAAATTCAATTCTACATAATAATACATATTCTGTAAATTCAAATCTCACACATAAATTCAATTCAAACAAATCCCACCTAATAGAACATTAGTCATCGGTCATAAAAAATCCCACACAATAAAATCTCATTACAAATCCTTAAATATTGGAGTACATAAATAGTTTTAAAAAATATATAAATATTACAAATCTTTATAAAATATATAAAATATGTTGCTAAATTGCTAATTAACCTACTGTCAAATAAATTAAATAATATGCTATAGAAATATAATTAATATGCTAATTAATAGACTAATTTAGTAATCAGCTAAATGGGCATTCAAAAATGAAAAATCTAGAATCTGGAGTTGGCCGAATTGCATACTTAAATCAGTTAAATGTGCGTGACTATTTAAATGGCGGAATTTAGTAATTAGTTTATTTATTTTAATTACTAATTTATAGTTTGGTCGGTTCGGTTTATTCGGTTTTCGAAAAATATAAACCGAACCGAACCAAAAACCGAAAAAAAAAAAAAAAAAGAACCGAACCGAATCGAAAACCGAATAAAGCGAACTATATAAACCGAAATTCGTCGGTTCAGTTTTCTCGGTTTTTTGCCCACCCCTATCTAGATATCGTCATTGATGTATCGGATTTGTGAGTACCCCTGTACTCAATAAGTACTCAATAAGTGAAATAAGAGCACTATTATTACTTCTAAAAAAAATGGATATAAACTATAAAGACATTAATTAATATATGACTCGAAATTTATCTTCTCATGCAGATGCTTGGAGTGACATAGATTCATTTAGTCAAGGGTACATGTATTTACAATTGATTCGAGAGTAAATTGGTAGAATTTTATTTTAAGAGAAGCCAATAGTTTAATTAATTTTAAGAGTTACATACATATATTGTATCATAAATTAATAGTTTTTTTAACTGCGATTTTAAAAAATTCAAGTCACCTGTCATCCTCCCTTGAATCCATAGTAATACTAGATTGTTAAATCGGTCAAACCTTTTTTTTTTCTTTTTTCTGTTTTAATCTCTACTGAATCGATGGACCTTTTATGTTGGGATAAATACGATATTGGACATTGCTTGTGCCTAGACTATCTCTATTTTTTCCAAAATTTTCTAATATAAATTCACAATTTCCGATCCAAAAAAAATCCATAGCTTTGTAAAAAATTGTGTTATTAATTACTTTCTAGTCTAGTATAAATAGCTTTGTAATATTAATGTATGATCGAAAGTGGCCGCCATTTGTGAGTCATGATTATTTATGAGTCAAGTCAAATAATCATGACTAACTCCATTAATCAATAATTATAAAATTAATTAATTGCCCACCACTTCCCAACATAGATTCTAGCTATATATATATTTTGTTCCATTAATTAATTTCTCGATCTTGTTAGTGCTAACGATATGCTTTTTAATGAGAAATGATAAAGAAAATATATATATATATATATATACGGAGTATATAGCTCTTGAGTAGGTAGTGACCAATCATTTGTACCGACCAACCCTTGATCTTTTTTAATTAAAGCCTACAAAATGAATTACCGATTAACTAATAGGAGTATTATTCTAATTCATCCAAAAACAATTATAGTCTGCCGACATTTTATTTATAAGGCGGCTGGAAATTAAATTAAAATGAATAATTCAAGTAATTTATATATATCACCTACTTTCACATCAAGTTTTAGCATATACTCATCTTACAATTTTTCACTTTTACAATTTACTTCCAAATTACCAAAATAAAATAATACAGCATTGCTTTTAGCATATTCCGGCATAATGATCAACTAACAATGACTATGTTTTAGTGTTTTTCAGTCGATATAGAACTAAATTGATACAATTTAATTACATACGAAATTAAATGAAAAAATTAATGAATAATGTGATAAATTTGGCTTCAATCCGTCTATTATGTATTCCCTCGGTCCGTTTATAAATTTTTCATTTTGCCATTTTGGTCCGTCCACCTATAAGCTTTCCATACCTTTTTTTGTAAGTATTTTTTCTTACACTTCACTTTATATTGTACTTTTTCTCTCAATCTCTCTCTCTCCCCTCTCAATCACATCACTTGTACTATATCTATTATTTAATCACTTTTCTTAATCTATGTGCCAAAAAGTAACGTGAAGCTTATAGACGGACGGAGGGAGTAATTAATACTCCCTCCGTCCCGTGATTACTTGCACACTTTCCTTATTGGGACGTCCCAAAATTACTTGCATACTCTTTATATGGAAATACCCCACAAAATTAATAACCTCACAACATCATTTTATTTTCAAATTTGCCACTCCTTTTTTCCATACATTTCACTTTACACATCATCAAATTACCTAAAATACCCCTCCTTTATCTTACATCATCAACTACTAAATTCACTTTTTTTAAACAATGTGCCGATCAAACCGTACAAGTAATCTTAGGACGGAGGGATCGAATAGTAAGGTTTGTGTGCACCAATTATATTACACCATGTAATTGGTGCATATATAACTAATATTTTTCATTAAAAACACTAAGAGTTCACTTGTTTTAAAGGGATGGATGGATAGATTGTTACTCGTGTGACACAAACCAGTGTCATATGAACCAAAACGCGGGATAAATAAGATAAATCAAAGTATTCATACCTATTTATTCAATAAAGCAAATATGACCTAATAGTATTCAGTAAATTACTAATTATTAAGGAGTGATTGTCTCACCCCTAGTTAATAGCATTTATTGATATTAATTGTATATTTAAATATTCAAATGTATATCCCTACAATCATGTAATTAGTTACTTTGTATATCTTCACTATAAATACAAGTTGTATCTCCTCACCACAGTTAACGGTGATCATATCTCATTATTCACATGGTATCAGCTTAAACACGATCCAAAAACCCTAACCCTAATTTCCTTCTCCATCTCCGTCGCCGCCGCCGCTTCCCAAATTGTCGAGCTTGTCCCCCTCGCCCTTCTCCCTTCAATGGCAGACTCTTCTATCCCTATGAATGTCCTCATTCATATGGTAACGGTGAAACTCTCTTCTTCCAATTATCTCCTATGGAAGAAGCAGGTTGTCCCGATGCTCACTTGTGCCGACCTTTATGGCCTTGTGGATGGCTCCTCCGCCCCCCCTGCCGACACTCACCCGACCTTCGTTGCCTGGAAAACAAAGGATCAGAAAGTCCTTGCTCTTCTTCTCTCCTCTCTCACTGAAGAAACTCTGGCTGAGGTTGTTCAATGTGACACAGCCCGCGATACTTGGCTTGCCTTGGAGGACGCCTTCAGCCACTCCTCCCAGTCCCGCATCACTCAGCTTCGTGAGGAACTCATTCTCCTCAAACGTGATTTCCTTCCTGTTGCCGATTATGGTCGGCATTTTAAAGCGTTATGCGACCAACTGGCCGCTATTGGTAAGCCCGTCGACAAATCTGACATGTCGCACTGGTTTCTATGGGGCCTTGGTCCCAAATTTAGTGGTTTTGCCGACACCAGAATGGCACTCTCGCCTGTCCCAGCTTTCCGTGACCTACTGCATCAGGCTATTGCATTTGAGATCATGAATAAGCCTGATCCAGTTGAGCCTGCTCCAGCCGCGTTTTTTGCTCGCCCGAATCCACGCGACCATACTGGTGGTCGCCCTTCTGGGCCTCTTCGTGGTGGTCGCCCCGATTTTTCTGGTGGTCGCGGAGGGCGTAAAACCTACGTTCCCCGCTGTCAAATCTGCCGCGGCGAGCACTACGCCAGCAAATGCCCTCAGCGGTTTGTTCGCGGACCAGCTCCTCGCCAGACTGGTCGCCCATCTGTCCGACGACCCATCCGCCAACCTTGCTCAGGCCTTTCACTCGGCCTGCTCCGTCTCCTCGCCGACCTCCTCAGATTGGTATGTTGATTCAGGAGCCTCAGCTCACATGACTCACAACACCTCCCATTTGGACTCCTCGACACCTTATTCTGGTAATGGTCAAGTGGTCGATGGTAATGGCAATTCCTTACGAATCTCTCATGTTGGACATAAACTTTCTAAGGATATAGGTCTCCTGGATGTTCTTGTTGTTCCTCACATCACCAAAAACCTCCTATCTATTAGTAAACTCACGTCTGATTTTCCAGTTGATGTTTGCTTTTCTGACAAATCATTTGTTGTTCAGAATCGGGCTACCAAGGAAGTGGTGGCTCAGAGTCGATGTGAACAAGGGTTGTACGTGTTGGAACGAGCACTCCCGACTTTGATCGCTGCTTTGAAGCCGCCTGATGTTGCTCGTGCTTCCTTTGATTTATGGCATTCTCGTTTGGGGCATGTCCCGTTTAATGTTATCAAAGACTTGAATAGATTAGGGCATCTATCTGTTAACTCACTTTTGCCGAACCCTACCATTTGCACCTCTTGCCAGTTGGCCAAGAGTAAACGTTTGTCTTTTACTATCAATGAAAAACGTGCTTCTGCTATTCTTGATTTGGTACACTACGATCTTTGGGGTCCTTCCCATGTTGTTGCTTCAGGTGGCTTTCGTTATTATGCTATGTTTATCGATGATTATTCTCGTTTCTCGTGGATATATCCTCTTCGTGCAAAATCTGAGTTTTTTACCACATTGGTCGCCTTTCACAAATTTGTTTGCACTCAGTTCTCGGCTAAACTCAAAGTCTTTCAGAGTGATGGTGGCACTAAGTTCATCAATACGGTTGTTCGCCATTTTATGGTCGAGCATGGCATCTCGCATCGGGTGTCATGTCCCTACACCCCCCAGCAAAATGGTCGCGCCGAGTGCAAACACCGTCACATCACTGAAGCTGGTCTCTCCATGCTCTTTCATTCTCGGGCTCCGTCCGAATTTTGGTTCGATGCCTTTGCCACTGCAGTCCATCTCATTAATCGCCTGTCGTCCTCTATTTTGGGTGGTCAAACACCGTATCAGGTTCTCTTCGGATCCGTGCCCCTTTATGGAAACTTCAAACCATTTGGTTATCGGGTCTTTCCATACTTACGCGATTATGCAGCCAACAAACTTTCTCCTCGCAGTCGCCCATGTATCTTCTTGGTCTACAGTAGTCTCCACAAGGGTTTCCGGTGTTACGATCCTACATCCTCAAAAATCTTTGTTACTCGACATGCTGTATTTGATGAGGGTTGTTTCCATTTTTCAGGTTCTGCCCGGCCTTTGCCGACCAGTGCGGTGGTCTCATCCTTCTTGGATGTCGAGCTGGAATCCTCGGATGACTTTTCTCTTGAGTCCACTTCTCACACTCCACCGTGCTCGGCATGCACCACTGACCCTGGCGAGGACACCCCTCATCTGCCAGCCATTGTTGAGGAGCCACCTGCTTCCCCTGCACCGGCCGAGAACCCACTGCCGACCATTGAGCCTACGGTGGAGCCTACTCCCCCTGCACCGGCCGAGCACCCACTGCCGACCATTGACCATACGGTGGAGCTTGACTTGTATCGTTTTTAACACTTTTTTAAGCACTTAACAATACGATCCCCACAAGCGTATGGGTTCGATTGTAGTACGTAAGTACGACCAAGTAGTTTGTTCGTTCCAAGGATCTAATTGAGTGTAAGCGAATCCCTAAAGTTACGAGTATGCATGCTATTGTAGTAACTAAACGTGTTTGTTGGATTTTTGGAAAATAAAACACAAGTATTAAACTAAATTAACTAAGATAAACAAGAAATAGACAAAAGTAATAACAAGTTATCTAACTTTCGAGAGAAAGTGCAAGAGAAGGGTATTGCCTCGGGTGTTTCCGTTTTATGGGTAATTCAATGAGTTAACGAACCAATTGCATGAATTAAACTATGGTTTTGGATTAAGCTAAATGCTATCACTCGTGTGTGTAGACCAATCCCTTGTGAGGCTTAGGTGAACACGTGCATTAATTAGCAATTATATAGTTTAATCAATACCATAAGCTCCTAAGATAGTGTCTCATAAACACGTTCAACACGGTTACTAATGTTTATGAGACGCCCTCTCACTAATCTAATAGACGACCTCTAATCGACTAGTGTCTAGTGTCGTCGATCTAAGCAATCAACCCCCGGTCGGTGTAGCTAATTACTATGTTAATTCTAATCGATTAATTCAAGCTCATACACACACTCTTAATCATTCAACTCAATACGGTCGTTGAAGTCGACAAAACTAACAATGCTAGCTAATAGGGTGAATTAATCAATTGAATCATGAAAATTACAACACTAGAAACATATACACCCAATTCCTAAGCTAATCATGCAATTAATCTATAATTACACTAAACACCCATCAAAACATTCACACCCAAGACAATAAGAGCTTAGCCCATGGTTCTAGAAGAGAATCCCATGGCTACAACAACAAATAACATCAAACTAATGGTAAAATAGCAAAAGATTGAAGAAATTAAGAAAATACTAAATTGAATTGCAAAATAGAATAATATCACCTTGATCATGAGAATTTAGCTACAAACCGATGTAATAGACGATGCCCGAAGATAATCGTAGCTTGATTTGAAGTAAAAACCACTATTTTATCTAATCTAATGAAGAAATTAAACTAATTTATGAAGAACACCTACTACTATGTGAGTGTGTGTGAAGAAAACTTGTAAAAGGAGTAAGACTCCCTTTTAAAACTCAAATTTGATCTATTTATAGTTGGGGTAGAAGTCTTGAATTAATTTTGCAATTAGGCCCTTGAAATATGGAGAAAATTGGCCAAAAACCCCGAAAATGGGTCCACCCGGCCGGGTGGGTAAGTGGCGTGGCCGGGCGGACCAGTTGGGTGCGCGAAATGGGCTGGAACAGGTGGCCTGGCCGGGCGGGAAAAGTGGCCCGGCCGGGCCAAAACTTCGTAAGTTGATTTTGGCAAAAAATACGCGCAGGGGGTGCACTTATCAAAAAGGTGGGTGCAGATCACTGGCCGGGCGGGTCGGCCCAGATTTCGTCCTCTGTCTTCGTCCCTTCATATCTCGAGCTTCCGACCTCCGATTGACTTGATTCTTTTTTTCATTCCACTCCATTTTTCGAGACGAATCCAATGATGCAATCCTATATTCAGTCCAGTGAGTGTAAATGATGATTGACCACTCATTTTTGCGATTTTAATGCCTAATTCACATCGTATTCCTACAAAACGAGCTCAAACACCTTTCTCAATCAAATCAAGCATATTAGTGTGAAAATGCATGAAAAACCCTCAAAGTTTATCACTAAAACACATGAAATCTTATGCAATTTACAACCGAATTAGAGCGCCCATGGTCCACACACCAGATGATCACACGAGCAAAATCTGGGATCTTCAAGCCCAAATATCCGTTAAACTTGGCCTCCACTGCCTTAATTAGTGCCCTCACTGCCTCCTCGGAGCCTCATGGTTTCAAATCTGCTGCCAAGTCCCCTGAATGGCTGGCCGCAATGCAGGAGGAAATTGATGCTTTGCGAGTTAACAACACTTGGGATCTTGTTCCTCGCCCTCAGGATGCGAACATTGTTGGTTCTAAATGGGTCTTTCGAACCAAGTACAAATCTGATGGTTCAATTGAGCGGCACAAGGCCAGATTGGTCGCTCAAGGTTTTACCCAGATCCCTGGCACCTACTTCTCTCACACATTCAGTCCCGTTGTCAAGGCGACCACTGTTCGAGTTATCTTATCTCTCTATGTTCGCTTCAACTGGCCTCTCCATCAACTGGATGTCAAGAATGCCTTTCTCAATGGCTATCTCCAGAAACCGGTTTTTATGGCTCAACCCCCTGGTTTTGTCGATCCTCGGCTCCCTGATCATGTCTGCAAATTGAAGAAGACATTATATGGTCTCCGCCAAGCTCCCTTAGCTTGGTTTCAGCGCTTTAGCTCCTTCTTGCTCGGCATTGGCTTCGAGGAGTGCAAGTCTGACTCCTCGCTGTTTTACCTATTTCAAGGCTCCTCGATCATCGACCTCCTCTTGTACGTCGATGATATTATTGTCACTGGCAACGACTCATATACACTAGCTCGTTTCATTTCTCGGGCGAACAAGGAGTTCGCCCTCAAGGACCTGTGTCGCCTCAACTATTTTCTGGGTTTGGAAATCTCCTACACCTCTTTTGGGCTGTTCGTCGGGCAGTCCAAGTATGCTCGCGAAATACTTGAGCGAGAAGATCTCCAAGATTCCAAACCCATCGCCACCCCTTTGACCGCTGGTGAGAACCTGGTCGGCACTGGTGATCCATTCTCGGATCCGACCCTTTATCGCTCTTTGGTGGGCGCCCTACAGTACCTCACCATCACTCGACCTGATCTATCATTCTCGGTAAATTATGTCAGTCAGTTTCTCTAGGCGCCGACCAGCGACCACTTCTCGACGGTGAAGAGGATTCTTCGCTATGTTAAGCACACTATCAATTATGGCCTCACCTTCACTCGTCGCCCAGACTCTTTCGTGGTCGCCTACTCGGATGCCGACTGGGCTCGTTGCGTGGAAACTCGTCGTTCTACCTATGGTTATTCAGTCTTTCTAGGTGGGAATCTGGTCTCGTGGAGTGCAAAGAAACAACCCACTGTTGCTCGCTCTAGCTGCGAATCGGAGTATCGTGCCTTAGCCAACGCAGCTGCCGAGGTCGTTTGGCTAACATCTCTGCTCCGCGAGCTACGAGTTCTGTTACCTCCTCGTCCTGTTCTGCTCTCCGACAACAACAATGCTCTCTTTCTCAGCCAGAATCCAGTCGCACACAAACGAGCAAAACACATTGACATCGATTGCCATTTTGTTCGCGAGCTCGTCACCTCTGAAAAACTGTCCACACATTTTGTCCCTACACATCTTCAGCTGGCCGACATCTTCACAAAGAGTCTTCCTCGCCCGACATTCGAGTTCCTTCGTTCCAAGCTCTGCGTTTTTCCTCATCCCACGCATCGCTTGACGGAGGATATTAAGGAGTGATTGTCTCACCCCTAGTTAATACTCCCTCCGTCCCTGAAAAGCTTTCATTTGATGTAACGAAGTTTAAGGAAAAAGTATAATAATTAGAGTGTTAAATGTAATTTTGTAAACTTTTATATATAAAGTAAATAAAGTAGTTTGATTGAGTGTATGATGGACCCCAAAAGATATTGTATGAAGGGTAAATACGTGTATATCGTGAGAGTAACTATGAAAACTTTTCAGGGACGGAGGTAGTAGCATTTATTGATATTAACTGTATATTCAAATATTCAAATGTATATCCCTACAATCATGTAATTAGTTACCTTGTATATCTTCACTATAAATACAAGTTGTATCTCCTCACAACAGTTAACGGTGACCATATCTCATTATTCACACTAATATTATCCAATTAATACATTTTAGTAAAAAGACTAGCTAGTATTATTTTAAAATACATTTGAGTTAAACAGTGTAATTAGTAGGCGCGTACAATTATTTGTATAATTGGTGGCCGGGAATATATATTATCCTGAGGAAACCAGCTCCATTAACTAAACCTAGCTAGTTTAACTCATGATCGCATATATATATACCAAAATATAGATTTTAGGCAAAGCTAGCTAGCTTTATTGAGATACGAAATCATAATTATCAATGGATGATCGATAGGAGATTTACGATCGAGGTGAACTTATAATAAATATGAGTCAGATTCTGTAGAAAATGCATGTGTAAATTAATAATGTATAATTGAAATATGCAAATTAACTAATATAAATTTAATTGAAACGGACAGTTTAAAACCTTGCAATTAAATTAAAGTTGTGGAGTGAAGATATTACAATTAGTCAAAGACGACGACATTAATAGTATGAGCTGATATTCCTATAATGTACACTACTTTATTATAAGGTATTGGGAATTTGAAACTCATTTTTAATTTCATAGAAAATAAGCAAAGAATGTGAACCATCCAAACAATATGCAACTTTACAAAATTAATTAATACATGGTTAAGTGATTATAAATACCACACAATTTGCTTCACTCAAAAGCACACGTACGAGACGAATTCAGTACTTTAATTAATTCTCTCTCTCACGATCAATGGCCAGCAGCAGCAGGTTCCAAATGTTAAGTTTCCTAATAATTGTTGCACTTATAATAATAGCCTTGCCAAAATCTCAGTTTACTGCAGAGGGAAGCAGACAGCAGCTAAAGGGGCTCGTCGGCCTGCACTCTACAAAAGGTACAGTCGACGAAAATCGACCAAAAACGATCGAAAAAGAATTCAAGAATTATTATTCATCAAATCGCTCTGCAGTTCAATCGGACGACGAAAAAGATGATGCTAATAAAAGGCCCGTTGGTCACAGCCCTGGTATTGGCCATTCTATCGGAAATGCCAATTAAATTAAACACCATATATATATATAACAATTTGTATATATATAAAATATAGATTCCAATTATTATCTATCAAGGTCGCTGAATATTGATAGATCTATTATGTATGCATGTAACAAATTGTTTGCTTAATTAATTAATCTCTCTCTCTCTCTCATATTTTTTAATTTTCTATCTGCAATTATGTATGTATGTATAATTAATTAATTAGAGGTTCCTAGCCTTATATTACTAACCGAAAGCAATGGGCCACAAACAAACTAAACACAAACACAACGTTAAAAATTTCTATTAAAATTAATGTACATGAATTAATAAATAAAATAAAATTTTAATAGCATTATAGCTACAAGGCTCATGCCCACGTACATGTCGTGGTTTCGATTTCTGTCGAAAACAACTCCACTAGCTATTCATCAATGAGCTTGCCTTTCTTCCCAAAGTATGAAGTTGATAATTCGATTTCGAACTTTAATTTAGATAGATGCGGGGTTAATTAATCATTTATTTTATGAATGAGATGGGATGGGTTTGATTTACAACGCATCATTGATAGCTGTCCAAAAGCTGGCTGACAAATTGACAATGAAATTTTCGACTATCTTTGGTACTCATCAGAATATATTTTCCCCTCAATTTTGTCACTAATATCACAAAAGAGAAATGATATAATCAGTGGGTGGGTGGGTGGGTGTGGGAACTAATTTTAATTTTTTTGACCAAGGTTGGGAACTAATTAAACAGCCTAAAAGTAACATATATACATATATCGTTGGACACCTACTGCAACTTTGGATTAAAAATGTACTCCCTCCCTCTCCCCTCCCTCTCGAGATTACTTTATGAATATAAATATTAAAAAAAATGTAATAATGAGTTCTGTTTTGAGAGATAATTTTATAAACTTTTATATATAAAGTAAAAAAATGAGGCTTTATGTGTGTGGATAAAAAAATAATGATATTTGTATAAAATTGAGTATATTGTGAGGGTGATGTTTATAAAAAGTTTTTCGTTTTAAGATTGTGAAAGTTATTATGGAACGTTTCGAAAATAAAAATGTGAAAATAATTGCGGGACGGATGAAAGTAATACTCCCTCCGTCCACCAAAAGTGTGCTTACTTCTATTTATGGGTTCACAAAATATGTGATTATTCTATTTAACTAGTTAACTTTTAAATATTTTTTTACTTTATTAATTATATAATTGAATATTTATCAATAATATTTTTTACTTGTTACTTAACATATATTCTTTATAATTTAAATATAATTTTTTAAAACACATTTATAAAAAAAATGAGCACACCTTTTCTTTTATGTACAGAGGGAGTACGTATATACTTTAGTTTGAAACCCCCATGGGCAAATATATAAATATAATTACGTTGTAAAAAAGTAGTCCAAATAGTATATATTATAAGTTCAACACTTTGAGCAAATCTATGAACATGACTAACTAGACCTTTTTCGTTTATAGTAATATATATAAATAAAAGTGAGTTGATTATAGGAATTAATCTTGGAATTACTGTCACATCTCCAAGATCCCACCTTTACAAAAGTTATTAATCTTATAGATTAATTAATGATAATATTCCTATCAAAGTCTGGGTCGGTCGTATCATTCACGATATTTATGAAAATGGTTATCTAATTAATTAATATAAGTATGATCAAATATATATGAGATTTGGCTACTATTAAGAAATTAATATATAAATAAATTGATTTAACATTTCTCTACAAATTCGAACTTAAATATATATATATATATCAATTTTTTGTGTTAATAATTATTAACGAAAGGATGTTTAATAAGTGGAAAGGGAAAAAAAATACATTAAATTTACGCTCTTTGTATGAAAGGCCAGGACTGGAGAGCTCAAAAAGAAGATTCGTAACCTAATTCCCTAAGATTTGGTAGTGACAATTAGGCCCCACTCGAAGAATAATAATAATAATAGTAAATGGAAACACCCACTTTCTACAATTGTACATTTCAAACGAACGTGCAACCCATAAATCAGAATCTGGATATTAATATTAGTCATATATAAATATATTAAGAGATATTATATATATCTTGTATAATATATTTTATATATCTTGTAAATCTTTATTTCCTTACATAGAGTTGTTTCTTTAAATTAGAGATATATAGTAGATACATGTATTCTTTACATTCATCAAATGAAATTATAATTTCTCAATTCATTGTTTCTCTACATGGTATCAACGAGTCGTACGGCTAACGCCTAGATCCGACACCCTCCCTTGTAGTCGTTGTCCGACGTCCAACGTCGTTCAAAACTCCCGGCTACCACCCTCCCACTCAAGACAATCTGTCTTCTTCACGGCATAACCTGTCCAAGAAAGTATAATTTTCTTCTTCCAAAACTCACGCCTGCAGCAACTATCTCTCAATACCCTCTCTCCAATTAACTCATCCATATATTTCAAGAACACCCTTGTTCTTCCTTTCCCAAGCCCACGTGCGTGCTTCTTTTAAAGAAGGTTTGCCTTCTTCCTCACTGTGCATCCATCCCTCACAGCATAACTACCCAAATCTTCCTTAAATATTTGCTGCCACTACTCCCCACCCCCAACTCTGGTAAATACACCCCCCAGCATCTTTGCACAACCTCCGACACTGCATACTCCATTACTGTCCAGATGGGCCAGACCCACTACTCCACTGCAGCATGCACCCCAAACTCTGGTAAATACACCCCCTCCCCCCCCCCCCCCGCATTTACGCACCCACCCCACTACTACATACACCTCACCCAGTATACACACCCACCCTGCTGGTACGTACACCACATCCATCCACTCTGCTATTTCACAGATCCCCTCTCGCCCCTGGATCTTGGACTCCGGGGCCTCTCATCATATCACAACTCACCCCCATAATTTATCTGTTTCCTCTCCATATTCCGGCTCGGATGATGTCGTCATCGGTGATGGTAACGGTTTGCAAATTTCGCATATTGGTTCCTTGTCGTTTCCTCATGTTAATATGCTTAAATTCTCAAACGTCCTTGTTGTCCCACAAATGGCAAAAAACCTTATCTCTGTTTCAACCTTGTGTCGAGATAATGATGTTAACATTATTTTTGGTTCCACTTATTTTCAGGTGCGGGATGGCAAAACGGGGACCATTCTCCTCACGGGGAGTCGCGTAGATAATCTCTACGTATGGCCGACTCGAGCATCTCTTAACCCCACAGCCTCCATCTCGGAAAAACAACCATCACCCATCTGGCACGCTCGTCTAGGTCATCCGTCCTCTAAAATCCTTTCCCATACCTTATCCAAGTATAGCTTACCTATCACGAACTCAAAACTGCATTATTGTGATTCTTGCAACTGTATTAAAAGTCATAAACTTCCTTTTTACGATTCAAGCATTATATCTAGTTCCCCCCTTGAGGTTCTTTTTTCTGATGTTTGGTCGTCCCCTGTCCTGTCAATTGAAGGCTTCAAATACTATGTCATTTTTGTTGATCACTTTAGCAAATATATATGGATTTACCCTCTAAAACGCAAATCTGATGTCCTCCCCACCTTTACATCCTTTAAAAGCATCGTAGAAAACTTCTACAACACCAAAATCAAAACCCTTTATACTGACAACGGGGGCGAATTCATTGCCCTACGATCCCTCCTTCAAACTCTGGTATATCTCATCTCACAACTCCTCCCCACACCCCTGAACACAATGGCATGTCTGAACGTCGTCACAGACATGTTGTTGATACTGCCTTAGCCCTTTTACATCATGCCTCTATGCCCCTTACATATTGGCCTCATGCAGTTTGTGCTGCTACCTATATTATAAACCGTCTACCAAAACCCAATCTTAACATGTTGTCCTCATATCAATTCCTTCTAAAACAAACTCCCAACCTATCCAAACTTAGAGTTTTTGGTTGCTTATGTTATCCTTGGCTCCGCCCCTACACTTCCCATAAATTAGACCCTAGATCCACTCCATGTGTCTTCATTGGATACTCTACTACCCAAGTTGCTTATCTTTGTCTTGATTTAAAAACCAACAAAATATATACCTCTCGTCATGTTCAATTTGTTGAAAATGTCTTTCCTCTAGCCACTCCTAAAACTGCTCCTGATACACCCCCTACCTTAACAGATACACCCCCCAATCTGCCAGACACACCCACTGTTTTAATTTATCCACCCCCTGCACCCACCAATACACCCCTGGCCCCTTCCCCCAATCCTACCCCACACACAAACCTTACGAATACACCCCCTCCCCAAAATATACCATCTCTCGACGAGAATCCAGCCCCGCCACCACCCTCATTCCCTGCACCCCCTGTTCCTCTTAATACACCCACCAGCCCAACGCCCAATCCTGTTGCACCCCCCAGATTACTAAGTACACCCCCATCAACTCCAAACCCTAATTCCACTATACAAACTCTTGATCTCGAGTCACCAGATGCTCCCTCACTGCCATCCCCACCTATACAACAAGGAACTCGAATGGTCACTCGAGCCCAAAACAGTATCTTCAAACCAAATCCGAGGTATGGTCTATCTTCTACTTTATCTTCTGACACTGAACCTAACTGCGTCTCTCAGGCATTAAAAGATGTACGATGGAGGGAGGCCATGTCACCTGAATTTAATGCCCTTCCAAAAAAACGGTACTTGGGATTTAGTACCACCTGATGATTCTGCAAACATTATTGGTTCGAAATGGGTATTCCGCATCAAACGGAAACCAGACGGTTCCTTAGACAAGTACAAAGCTCGACTTGTCGCCAAAGGCTTTCACCAACGCCCTGGGGTTGACTTTTCTGAAACATTTAGTCCTGTGGTCAAACCAGCAACCGTTCGAGCAGTCCTGAGTATTGCAGTCACCAAAGATTGGCCACTTCGTTAGTTCGATGTGAATAATGCTTTCCTTCACGGTTCCTTAGCCGAATCTGTATTTATGGCTCAACCACCCGGGTTTGTTGACAAAACCTTCCCTACATATGTGTGCAAATTACATAAATCCATCTATGGCCTAAAACAGGCACCTCGAACTTGGTATTTTGCTCTTCGAACCTTCTTGGAGAGTATTGGTTTCATTCACACCAAATCTGATGAGTCTCTCTTTGTATACAACAAATCCGGTATAACTGCTTATTTTCTCGTGTATGTTGATGATCTAATCCTTACAGGAAACAACACCTCGTTCCTCACAAAAGTGGCCTCAGACCTTAGTACAAAGTTCTCTGTCAAAGACTTAGGCTCACTTTCCTATTTCCTAGGTGTGGAAGTGCTTCGTACTAAGAAAACTTGCTTTCTCTCCCAACGTAAGTATATCATTGACCTACTCACCAAATATAATATGCTCACTTCCAAACCTGTCCAAACCCCTCTCTCCACCTCTACTCGTTTATCTCTTTCTGATGGAACACCGCCCACTGATATCACCCAATATCGTCAAGTTCTTGGAAGTCTCCAATACCTCCAACTTACTAGACCTGATATTGCTTTTGCTGTGCATAAATTGTCTCAATTCATGCATGCTCCCACCACAACTCATTGGGGCACTGTAAAACGCCTCCTTCGATATCTTAATGGAACTAGAGATGTTGGAATTACCCTCCGCCCCAACCCATCTGACTCACTTCACTGCTTTACGGATGCTGATTGGGCCGGAAATACTGATGATCGTACGTCAACAAGTGCACATATTGTCTTTCTTGGACCAAATCCCATCTCCTGGTCTTCCAAGAAACAAAAGTCGGTTGCTCGCTCCTCCACTGAAGCAGAATATCGGGCCATTGCATCAGCTGCCTCTGAGGTACAATGGTTAAAATCTCTCTTTCAAGAACTATGTTTTACCATCAAAACTCTCCCTACCATCTACTGCGACAATATTGGTGCGACGTATCTTTGCTCCAACCCAGTTTTTCACTCTCGAATGAAACACATTGCCATTGACTATCACTTTGTTCGGGATTTGATCAAAACAACTCAGTTACGTGTTTCACATGTGTCTTCCGAAGACCAACTAGCCGATGCTCTTACAAAGCCTCTTGCTCGTTCTCGTCTTCAAATGCTGATGATCAAGATTGGACTCTCCTATGGTACTCCATCTTGAGGGGGCGTATTAGACATATATAAATATATTAAGAGATATTATATATATCTTGTATAATATATTTTATATATCTTGTAAATCTTTATTTCCTTAGATAGAGTTATTTCTTTAAATTAGAGATATATAGTAGATATGTTTTGTATCTATAAATACTCCACTCATGTATTCTTTACATTCATCAAATGAAATTATAATTTCCCAATTCATTGTTTCTCTACAATTAATTCCCTTCGTTTCCATCATATTTTCTCTTCTTCTTTAAAAATAAAGGTTCTATTTAAATAAATTCACAATTTTTTAAACACTTTTTCTTATTTATTTATTTATTTATTTTTTAGAGGACAATTTTATGGTACAAACCTCCCTTGGACTTGAGGGTGTGAACCATATGTAAAACCTACCAAGTTAGATATATATAGAACACATCACGTACACATTCCACGATCAGACGTCTAGCTTTCACATAGGTAGCTAGCTCTTCAAAACATGCATATATATGTTGTCTTTCTCATAATCGACGTCTTTTCATTTTTTTTCACTGATCATGCACATGCATTCTATTTTTCTTATTTTTTACAATTCTACTCTCTCCGTTGTTTTCACCGGTTTTAAGGATTGAATATTAATTCTTTATAGATAAAGTAGAATTGTAAAGTAAAAAGTGAATAATATATATATTAGTATATTAAAAAAATAATCCGTACATATTTTTATTATGTTGAAAAACATTGAACTAATGGTGTATTATTTTTCGAGAACTGCTGATAACATGTATCTAATTATAAAAAAAATATATGCATAACAATATCAGGAAAAAATTGTTGAAATGCGTGTATATTGAATCTGAGCTTTATTTTATGTTTTGCTCTTATTTTAGGTCCAATCTGTTCAAAATGTATCTCTAATTATTTAGAATATAGGAGTATAAAACAAAATTATTTCTTCTGTTAGTGGACATTTTTTTAAAAGTATTCTAGCATTCATTATCATAAATATATATTTCCTCTATCTACAATAATTTTATAATTCTCACTCTCCTTTTTTTTTTCAATTTAATAATTCTTTTTTTTAAAAAGAAATATTACTCCACTCACTACTTTATTTCTATTTCTTTCTTCATTCAAACTTTCACTTTTTACATAATTTTAAAATTTGTGTTTGACAGAATGTGAATAACACATAAAAGAGAATTGGGAGAAAATCACCGAGAGTTGGTGAGGCGTGTATATTCATATATATATACAAGTGAGATTACAAACAAACTCCCATAATTGTGGAAAGATTTGGTCAACATAAAATAAATCTAAATAAGAGAGAATATCTACACAATCAATTTATGATTCTAAATTATTCCTATTACCCCCTGTCAAGCGCTGCGTGGGATGAAGACACACGCAAAGCTTGGAACGTAGAAACTCAAAAGCGGGACGTGGAAGGCTCTTTGTGAAGATATCGGGAAGCTGTAGATGAGAGGGAACAAAACCAGTACAAATACGACCAGAGGATACCAGTTCACGAACAAAATGGTAATCCAAGTCAATGTGTTTGGCTCGCTTGTGTGCAACAGGATTTTGACTTAAAAATAGTGCACTTTTGTTGTCACACAACAAAGTAGGGCGATCAGGAGGAAGGGCTCGAAGTTCCTTAAGAAGATTAATAACCCATACAAGTTCCGCAGCAGCATTCGCCATAGCACGGTACTCAGACTCACAGCTAGAGCGAGAAACGGTTGGTTGTTTCTTAGCACTCCAGGAAACAAGATTGCCCCCAAGAAAAATCGAGTACCCATATGTCGAACGACGAGTCTCAACACAACGAGCCCAGTCTGCATCAGAATAACCCAGAACAGAAGAGTCTGAGCGCTTAGTGAAGGAGAGGCCAAAGTGAATTGTCCCTTTCACATAGCGAAGAATACGCTTAACCGCCAAAAAATGATCTTCAGTAGGTGACTGAAGAAACTGACTCACAGAACTAACAGCATAAGACAGATCTGGTCTAGTGATGGTCAAATACTGCAATGCACCAACTAGAGATCTGTACAAAGTAGGATCCTTGAAAATAGGGTCAGTGCTGACAAGTGACTCACCTGTCGCCAAGGGAGTCGAGACAGGTTTTGCATCCATCAATTCCGCACGCTGAAGAATGTCAAGCGCGTATTTAGCTTGCCCAACAAACAAGCCAGTATCAGTGGAGAAAACTTCAAGGCCAAGGAAATAGCTCAAGGAACCAAGATCCTTGATAGCAAATTCATCACCAGTGCGATGAATAAAGCGACGAAGAGCGGCCTGATCATTGCCTGTAACAATAATATCATCAACATACAAGAGGAGGTAAATAATAGAGTTACCCTGATGAAGATGAAAAAGAGATGAATCAGAACGACTCTGAGAGAAACCCAAGCCGAAGAGAAACGAACTGAAACGCTGGTACCAGGCAAGAGGAGCCTGACGAAGACCATACAAAGCCTTCTTCAGACGACAAACATGATCTGGATAACGAGGATCAACAAAGCCAGGGGGCTGAGCCATGAAGACAGGTTTCTGAAGAACCCCATTGAGGAAGGCATTCTTGACATCAAGCTGATGAAGAGGCCAACCCTGCCGAATAGAGAGAGCCAAAACAATCCGAACCGTAGCCGCCTTCACAACAGGACTGAAAGTATGGTGAAAATCAGTACCAGGAACCTGAGTAAACCCCTGTGCCACTAAGCGAGCTTTGTGACGATCGATCGACCCATCAGCAAGAAACTTCGTACGAAACACCCACTTTGAACCAACAATGTTAGTACCAGAGGGACGAGGCACCAAATCCCAAGTGGAGTTTGAACGAAGGGCGTCAATCTCTTCTTGCATAGCAGCAAGCCAATGAGGATGTTTAACGGCAGACTTGAAACCACGGGGCTCAAAGGTGGCGACGAGAGCCGATAGAAGAGCAGAAGAAGCCAAATCAACTGGATAACGGGGCTTGAATATACCTGCACGAGCTCGAGTAGTCATAGGGTGAACAGACAGCGTCGAAGCCGGAGGATGAACAACGGGATCAGGTGACGGAGGTGGAGTATGTGTGCCGGCAATGGGAATAAAAGGATCAACAGGATCGGACTGAGGTGTCTGTATAATAGGGTCATCAGGAAGTAACGATGATGAACGAGTATCGTGATCAACAGAGAAGCGGCGTGGAGGACGAACAGGTGCCGATGCAGGAGCCAGAGAAGAATCAGACGCGATATCAAGAAATGTGGAGATATCCAAGTCAGTAACCTTCGTGAGAGACGTGGCCCGTGAGAAGGGAAAGTAGAGCTCATCAAACTGAGCATGTCGAGTGATAAAGACTCGAGAAGACTCCAGATCAAAACAACGAAAACCCTTCTGAACACTGCTATACCCAAGGAAAATACATGTTCGACTGCGAGGTTCCAACTTATGTGCAGCATAATCCCGAAGATAAGGATACACACGACAGCCAAAAGGCTTGAAAGTATCGTAACTGGGGGGATATCCAAATAATACCTGAAATGGAGAAGAGTTATCGAGGACGACAGACGGAAGCCTATTTATGACATACACGGCAGTAACAAAGGCATCAAACCATAGAGAGGCGGGAGCATGAGCATGGAAAAGCATGGATAGGCCAGTCTCAGAGATATGACGATGTTTTCGTTCAACTCTGCCATTTTGCTGTGGGGTATAAGGACACGAAGTTCGATGATGAATACCATGTAAGTGCATAAAATCACGAACCTTCCCATTCAAAAACTCAGTTCCACCATCAGACTGAAATATCTTTACAGTTCGAGAAAATTGATTGCAGACAAAGGCATGAAAACGAACAAAGACATCATAGAAATCAGATAGCACGCAACGGGTATATCCAAGAGAAGCGAGAAAAGTCATCAACAAAGGCAACATAGTACTTAAAACCATCAGAAGTAGAAACAGGCGCAGGACCCCATAAATCACAATGGAGTAAATCAAGAACAGCAGCAGAACGCTTTTCATTCAACGAAAAAGGTAAACGTTTACTCTTTGCCAACTGGCAAGATCCACAAAGACTGGGGTTTGGTAAAACTGAAGTAACAGATAAACAACCATGTTTATTTAATAATGAAATAACTGAAAACGGGACATGCCCCAAACGTAAATGCCATAAATCAAAACTCGCTTTCAACCTCTTGACCCGAATCGCTGCAACCAAAGCTGGAATACCCCGATCAAGCAGATAAAGCCCCTGATTACACCTTCCCTGAGCCAGGACTTTCTTTGTGACCCGATTCTGAATCGCAAAGAACTTATCAGAAAATATGACATCGACAGGATAATCCGCAGTTAATTTGCTGATAGACAGTAAATTCTTGGTAATATGGGGTACGACAAGCACATCTAACAACTTAACATCCTCAGATAAATTAGTGTTACCAATATGTGAAATATTCAAAACATTACCATTACCAACTATAACAGAACCGTTACCAGAATAGGACTCATGAGTGTCAAGAGCGGATAACTGGTTCGTCATATGTGCTGAGGCGCCCGAATCGAGATACCAATCAGGGGTGGGATCCGAGACATTGCATGTTGAAGTAAATGCCTGAGCAAGGTGTGCAGCGGAGTTGGAATTAAGAGCATTCTGATATTTGGAGCATTTATCGGCGTAGTGTTCCCCACGACACAACTGACACCTAGGAGGTCGACGAAATCCACCACCAGTAGAGTTGCCATCCCTCCTGCCAGAATTCCTATTACCACCAGAATGTCCATTACCTCCAGAAAAACCAGAATAGCGAGAGGAGTATTGGGGCTGCTGTTGGCTGCGGTTTTGCGAACGAATAGGCTGCCGTGGATTACTCGATTGTGAAGGCCCATCGCGAACAGCAGAGAAAGCAGCAGGCGTAGGAGAGGGACCCTCCATGGATCGTAACATCATGTCAAATTGCACCGCCTGATGCAAGAGATCCCGAAACGCCGGGATCGGAGAGATAGCCATACGGGTATCGGCGAAACCCGCAAACTGAATTCCCAATCCACGAAGGAACCAATGGCTTTTATCAGAGGAGTCAATCGGGCGACCAATAGCATGTAACTGATCACAACGGTGTTTGAATTTTCGCTCATAATCTTCCACGGATAAGTCTCCGCGTCTAAGAGATAATAACTCCTCACGTAGTTGATGTGAGCGAGAAGTAGAAGCATACACAGATTCAAGCGCCTCCCACGCTTGATGAGCAAATGTGCAATCAATAACTTCAGACGCTGCATCGGGAGAGAGAGAGGTAAATAGAACACTGAGCAAACGTTTGTCCTTCAAACGCCATGTCTGATATTCCGGATTCGGAGTCGGTTCGGCAGTAGCAACAGTAGCGGCCGCACCAGCAGGCGTAACAGGTGGAATGGTGGAGGGAGGAGATGGAGATGTACCGTCAAGATGGCCAAGAATATCGAAGCATTCGGCCATGTGAATCGTTTGACGACGCCACATAAGATACGTGGACGAGTCAAGTTTTATTTGCATCATATTGATCATAGTGGTCACCGGAAGGGGATCGGTGGCAGAAGATGTGGACATCTTGTCGATCGAGAGAAGAAAGGAGGGTACCGGTCCTTTGATATCACTCACCGAGAAGGAACAGGCGCTGGATGGAGGAGCAGCGAAGAAGAAAAGAAATAGATTAATTTGCGGAAGAAAGAATTTAGGGTTTGGATCGGTAATAAGACTGATACCATGACAGAATGTGAATAACACATAAAAGAGAATTGGGAGAAAATCACCGAGAGTTGGTGAGGCGTGTATATTCATATATATATACAAGTGAGATTACAAACAAACTCCCATAATTGTGGGAAGATTTGGTCAACATAAAATAAATCTAAATAAGAGAGAATATCTACGCAATCAATTTATGATTCTAAATTATTCCTATTAGTGTTCAATTCAACTGGGCATTATAAAATTGGACCGAGTATATATTAGTGGCTCCATTATATAAATCTATTGTAGTCACCTCATGTGAGAATCTTGGATCCTTGGGGGTGGCCACATGCATTATTAATTCTTCGATCTATAAATAGTCTCAATTACTCCCACAATAACATTAATTCCTACCACACACATACATAATCCAAATATTCTTCGATCTTCCCCTACATATATAGCATCAATTTATATATAGTAGTAGTGTAATATATATATGGCCAAATTAGCTTGTGCTTGTCTGATTTTGATCATGTTTCTTTCGAATTGTGTTTTTCACATCGAAGCGCGTGGAAATTTAGTTAAAAGACATGAATGGGGGTTGCACATTAATTCAAAAGAATATAATTATAGAGTCCTCAATGAAGAAGAAGAAGGAGAAGGACATGTGGATACGTTTCGACCAACGACCCCAGGTCATAGTCCTGGTATAGGACACTCTAAACATGATTAATTATATTCATTCATTCTTTCTTTCTTGGACCAGCCGCGCATGTTTTAGTCCTTTCTCATTTCATGTTTTAATTCTTTAAGTATTTTAATTGCTATATGTACGTACATAAAATTCATGTGTAAATTTCACTTTAATTATGAAGAAGTCATGTATATATAATTACGTACTTTGCCATCTCCCACTACTTTATTTTTTTATGGAATTTTGTTATGTAAACAAAAACACTCTCTCTGTTTCATAATAATTAAATTACGACAATTATTACGAAAACGAGAGTGTATAATAATGTTGAGTAGTAGTACTCCTTTAGGAATAAAATTTCTTTAAAAATATTCATTACACGAACTAATTTTCAATGTAACTAAAGACAGACGACTGAGTCATGAACTTTAATGCCATCCATGCATGTGAGATCTAAATAAATTATAAGTGTGTCGACATTTGACATTGGAGCACGAGAGTAAATCAAACAAAGGAATATTGATTAATCTAGACGTACGGACCGTTGAGGGCAACTATCGATATAATGGAAATTAAGTCCAGAAATTAATTAATGGGCCCATCAAAAAACATTAGATTTTAATGGACTTGATCACATGCATTATACTCCCTATTTTTTGCATTTCATGATGCATGATTTCACCAATGCGTGTGATTTACAAGTTTGGACACATTAATACTACTCCTACTTAATTATATATATTTACATATGCCTAGCTACTTATGGACATTCCATTTTAAGGCATGATAAATTAATTAATTAAGAAAAAGCTAGGCATTATTATTAATAATTTTGATCGAGCAAAAGGAGCTAGCTAGCAATATGAATTTTAATTTCCCAATATATATATATGGGTGTGAGAATTTGAAGGGGAGATTAATGGGCATGCTACCTCCTTTATTTAATTAATTAACCATGATTTATTATTATATTGCATTTTTAAAAACAATATATATATGAGATGAGACTTATATTATTACTTCATTAAATAGTGTACTCTATCACTGATTTGTGTACGTACTTACGACTTTAAATATTAAGCAAAATCTCACTATAATCTATCAATCATATTCTCATTTTGAAACAAAAGTTGGAAAATGATAGAAAGGTTTCGGCAAGAATGATGCAACTATCGTATTCTTACTTTGATTTTTTAATATAACTTTTCAAGAAGTTAATAGTATACTCCATATATTATACGAGAGAGAGAGAGAGAGAGAGAGAGAGAGAGAGAGAGAGAGAGAGAGAGAGAGAGAGAGAGAGAGAGAGAGAGAGAGAGAGAGAGAGAGAGAGAGAGAGAGAGAGAGAGAGAGAGAGAGAGAGAGAGAGAGAGAGAGAGAGAGAGAGAGAGAGAGAGAGAGAGAGAGAGAGAGAGAGAGAGAGAGAGAGAGAGAGAGAGAGAGAGAGAGGGAGGGAGGGAGGGAGGGAGGGAGGGAGGGAGGGAGGGAGGGAGGGAGGGAGGGAGGGAGGGAGGGAGGGGGAGGGAGGGAGGGAGGGAGGGAGGGAGGGAGAGAGAGAGAGAGAGAGAGAGAGAGAGAGAGAGAGGTCCAATGAGCTTGGAAAAGATCCATCTTTTTGGCTGGCTAGCTAGCTAGCTTTTGCAATCCAGTTGTGCTTTTAATATATATATATTTTTTTTATTTTTTTTTGCGGTTTAATAAAGCTAAAGAATGATTAGTGAAAAAAACCCCGAGGCCCACAATCGAGAGCCACGCGTGGTTAACAATTGGGCTCATTAAAATTCTCTTGTAAAAAGTTCTGGGCCACCGATAAATGCCTCCCTTTTGAACTAATACAAAAAAAGACTATACTACTCTTATGTGTTGAGTTCACCCCTCACCCATAAATAAAAAAGTAAATCGACTTTTTGTATCCATCTCCCGCCTAAAACATACTCCGTAGTACATTATTTTTTTGCAATTGATTATTCTTCATGTTATTATTGTTTTATTTGACAATATTGTTGCATAATTGTGTAGTTGTAATGAATATATGTGTAGTGTATTTCATTTTCAAGTTTTTTTTGTATCCATCTCCCGCCTAAAACATACTCCGTAGTACATTATTTTTTTGCAATTGATTATTCTTCATGTTATTATTGTTTTATTTGACAATATTGTTGCATAATTGTGTAGTTGTAATGAATATATGTGTAGTGTATTTCATTTTCAAGTTTTTTTTTACAAAAATTGTGTTTTGCAAAAACTCAGCACTGATTCGCCAAGTTTTTTGAGATTTTTCGGAAAAAAGTTTCACGTTTAGAATAAAAAATCTGCAAATTAAAAAATAAAAAAGGGGGGTGAAAAGAGAGGAAAATTAGAATTTATAAATAAAGAGGGTAATTTTAGAAAATATGAGGCGGGTGTAGTCATATATAAGGGGTGATTACATCCAAGGGGGGTGAAAACATCATAATTGGGGGCATTTATCTGTGGCCAAAGTTCAACGGGAAAATGACCCAAATACATGGCAAATAAAAAAGAAGCCCAAAAACTATGAAGATTGGCAAAGCCTAAGACAACCACAGGCCCAATCCTAAACACGAATCCAAAAACATAGTGGGTGTTTGCAAATAAAACTATGTGCTTAAAAACACTTCTATTTTAAATAGAATCACTTTTGAAGTGTTTGTAAACACAAGTAAGTGATTAAATTAATTACTTAAAAGCATTTTTGGTCAAGCACCCCTCCCCATGCTTCTAACAACTTCTAAGTGCTTCTAATCATTACACTCACTAATTTTACAATTTTGCCCTCACAATTTAAACAATATTTTATTTTTACCCATTATTTATTCAAATGTAATAAGGGTGTTTTTTGTAAAATTATAAAACGTGATTTGTATGACATACACCACAACATTTAAAAAATTGATTAGAAGTGCTTATTTTTAAAACACTATCTACTTTCAATTTTACTACAAAAATCAATTTTAATCACTTTGAATCAACTACTATTGTTTGCAAACACACCCTTAGTATGTGATTTTTAGGGGTATACCAATTTTGATGCACCCCAACCTATGGTTCAACTTGTGAATTTATAACTTTTAACTTTTCTTTTTTTTCCCTTTTTAATTCACTATCTTTTATTGTCTGAGGTAAATCCAGAATGAAACGCTGAAAATTAAATTTAGTAACAAATCAAAGTTTGGATCTGATGTTGGATAAAATATATGAATCAGTTCTAAAACATGACATAACCCACCTCAAGAGCTACTCTAAGGCTCCGTTTGGATGAAGGGATTTGATCAATGGATTTCAAATCCTCCATTCAAATTCACTCCACTTGTTTGGATTAAAAAACAAATGGATGAATTTAAAATTCTTAGCATATTTTTTTAATTAAAATCGAGAGGATTTTAAATCCTCCCTAAAACCATGTCATTTGAAATCCATCTATTTTCAAAACCTTCCATTTGAACAATATTTTATTTTTACCCATTATTTATTCAAATGTAATAAGGGTGTTTTTTGTAAAATTATAAAAAAAAAAAAGTGATTTGTATGACATATACCACAACATTTAAAAAATTGATTAGAAGTGCTTATTTTTAAAACACTATCTACTCTCAATTTTACTACAAAAATCAATTTTAATCACTTTGAATCAACTAATATTGTTTGCAAACACACCCATACTCTCAAGAAATCACTAGTATTTGTTGTGAGACTTAGGCAAGGCAAATATTACTCTTTCAAGACAAGAATTGGTAGTATGCCGTAATTTCCAACCCACAACGCCGGTATCGGACATTCAATTCTTTTTTTCTAATTTAATTAATATTGCATCTATATTTTCTGACCAAATTAATAACAATTGATGCTCCAAATCTTATTCATTTATTTATATTTTATTATGTTAGATGTTAATGTGCCTTGTGTATTTAGCCAAAATTCAGGTAGGAGCCGAGAAACTATGAATAAATATGAAAGATTTTGATTTTTCATCACAAAATTCTTAGTATATAACATCCTGGGCCCTATTTGCTAAGGCTTTCAAATGGGCTTTTTCTCAATCAAAAATTGGTTGGGCCTGAAACTTCAAACAAGTCAACTTACAACAACAGCTAAAATTATTAAACGACCTAAGAGCTGGTTGGTTCAAATTTAAATATATACTGATAAAAATGGTAAATGGGAATTATTGAATAATGTAGTAGATCATTATAAAAATAATAATTACATTGCCAATGTTTTCTCTAATCTTATAGAAATAATTGTTAGTTGATAAATAGTGATGGTGATATATTAATTAGAGGGAATGATTGAGGAAAAAAAATATTAAAAGAGGGGGAAGTAGTTAATTAAAATTAGTTGATCATATCTTATTCTTGCTAATGCAATCTCATTTTCATATGAGTAATAATTTTGAATCAAGTATCTCCTTATATTTTTTATTCACAATAAACGAATAGTTTGTGTAGAAAGCAAACGATGAAAACATCTTTATTTTTCTCTTTTTCTAAAGGATCATAAACCCTTAATGTATATATTTTGCAAATAAACTATTTACCTTTTTTTTTAAGGTGAACAAATATACATTTAAAATGTAGTAGTATTTTACTAATGCAAAATATATGTATATATATATATTTTAAAACTATATCTCACAAGTTACACAGTATTTCTCTCTAATTTCAATCTCTCTGAGGACACCTCAAATTAAGGGGGTGTATTGGTTGTGGATTCTGTAGAATTTTTTTGGACTTTCAAAGTCAGGGGATATTCAATTCGGATTTTAAAAAGTCTTTAAAAATTCTGAGGTATTCAATAAGAATTTTAAAAAGTCTTTAAAAGTCTTTACGTATTCAACAGTTTATGGATTTTAATACTCTGTGGATTTTGTTGGATTCTCTTTAAAAAATATAAATAAATTGCACTATCCAAAATCTCTTCAAAAAACAAGAGATTTCAACGGATTTTCTCATAAAACTCTGAAAACTAAAGATCAGAAGTAGAAATGACAATATTGACCCGACCCTCGGGTACCCACCCCACCCGCGAGCTTTGGGTCAGGTCAGATTCGCCCCGTATTGAGTATGAGTCGGGTTTGGGTCGCTTTAACTCTTTGCATCAATATCGGAGTTTATGAAAATTTATGTAAATCAATAAAAAAAATATATTCCACAATCCTGTCAAGTCTATGAAAATTCATATAAATCAATAAAAAAAGTCAGTCAAACTCTGCATGGACTCTATGGATTTTATAAATCCACGTACTTTTTAAAATCTAAAAAAATCAAATAAAATCTCAATTGAATATATCCTCCTAAAATTGACTTTAATCACATCAATTTTACTTTTTTCAAAGTCATACCAAACTGACTTCTTATTGCAACTACTCTTATCATCTTAACAAACAGATCTTTGAATGTCAGAACTAGTTGAATAGAATTGAGTTATTTGATCATTCTAACACCCTCCAACATATAAAATTGAGTGTTACATCAACATGATTTTTCGAAATTAAATTTTATTATATATTCTTTTATTCTTAAAATTAGGGAATGGTATCAATAATATATAATTCCTAAAATAATTTTGATATTTATATCTAGAAAAGTGACACATTAAGGCAATAACAATAGAGTATTTGAAATGGAATCTGCCAACTATTTGATGACCCAACCAAGAGGAATCTTTGTGAATCTCCTGCGGAATTATACATCAAAGTCAACTTTGTAGTGTTCGTTAAGTAACAATCGCTATTGGAATATATATTTGTACTTCACATTGCTACGACTCATTCCACGCATATACAACTATTAAATTGGATTAACAATAATTATTCTACATTATTCATAAGGGTCCACTGCAATGTGTCTGTACCTTGTTGGTTTAAAAAATGAAAAAAAGTTGTTTGAATAATTTTGATGCAAAATTCATGGCAATCTACTAAAAAATAGTCACAAATTTGAATTTATATAAAATTAATAAACATTTTGGGCAAATAAAATTTATTCTTACATTTTACTTATACTCTTATTTAGTGTTCATGAATAATAATGATAATAATGCTTAATACCAACAATCATATTAAATAAAATGTATTTTAAACAAAAAAAAAAGTTAATATAAAAGGAAAGTAAATTATAATTTGAGACAAAAATAAAAATAGCAGATTATTTTTTGAGACGGGGGAGTATGAACTTATTTCCACAATTGCATTTGCACGATGGGTAGTTTTTTTTTTTTAATTATGTACTTCGTATTAGTTTACTTTCAATATAAACTATTAATTATATAATTAAAATTTTAATTAATATGTATAAAAATTAATTGTGTGTCAAAGACTGATGGAATATAAATTTTAATTGTGTGTCAAAGACTATGGAATAAATTGGTTAAATTTTTTAATTCAGTTCAATTACCTGTCACTAGCTCGTGTACAATTCAAATAAATCGTGAATAACCGTAAATTTGTTTATGTGCAGAAAAATACAGAAACAAATTGATTTGATCGATTCATTTATCTGCATTAATGTGTAATTAGAATGAATTCAAAATTTCGACCAATTGATGGAACTAAAATCAAAATGTATATTTATCAAATTCAAATTCAAATTCAATCAAATTTAAAGGATTATAAAAACTTTAATCCCTAATATTAATATAAATAAAAATCATGGGACAAGATTGTACTTTGGCCTCATCAAATTTGCCTATTTATTTGCCACAGGCCCACAGTTAAAGAGCTATCAATCAATATTAACTCTTTTTTATGGTCCTACCACGCCCCAACCCTACCCCTACTCCAAATAATAAAGGGTGGGTCCCGCTATACAAGCTCAATCTTATTTGAAGCACCACACCATCATGACACGTGTCTCCTCCTTTACCTGATGGACCCATTCAAGATTCATCAAAGTCTCGTCCTTACGGCTGTGTTTGATTTTGGATTGGTCCATCCGAATTTGGTTGGGTCATCCTCATCCCATCTCTCTTCATCCAAATACACATTAATTTCTATAATACACCTAAAAACCTATTTTTATACAATCACATCACCATTTTTTTTCTTTTAATCACTCATTCTCTCTCCTATTTTTCTTGCACACATCTATTCTCTCTCTTACTTTTCTTCCACACGTTTATTCTCTCTCTCCTACTTTCTTACCCACATTTATTCCCTCTCCTACTTGATTTGACATAAAGTTCTCAATTCACATCTATTTTTCAATCTCTATCCAAATACAACTATTATTCAATTACTATTCATGGATTACCCATATCCATATTTTTCTAATCCACATCCCCATCTCATCCACCACAATCCCTAATCAAACAGCACCGTACAAGTTCGAGTCACGAGGAGGAGAAAGATTGAAAAAAAAAAAAAAAGTTGTGTAACAGTCGTTTATTTCATTATTAATTGCTCAAGCTGAATTTTTATATATTAATATGTTCATGTATTATACAGTAGACCACATTAAAAAATAACGGAACACTACACTATAAGGTAGTATAAAGGAAACTCTCAAGCGCACACACAAAAATAAGTTTCCTCTTACACTCAGGCAACTGGAACTCACAAAAGATTGGTCTGAGATTTAAAGATGTAATTATATAAAATCATTTGGGATTCATTTTGAAAAATATTTGTTTGAGGTTTGTTTGATAAAACTTGTTAATATGAATAAATTAAACAAACTCAAGTTCAATTATAACAGCTCTATTGGTGAGCTCGTTAGATAGCTCATATAAATTACAATGGATACCTTAACGTTAATCTATAATTTCTACACTTAATATTTACTATAAATATAAAAATATATAATTACAATTATTTTAATTAATGAATTGTTATATATAATTTTATTTTATATTCAAATTCAAGGTTGATGGAAAGATTACTATACTAAATAAAACTCCAAAAAAATATAAATATTCAATAATTAAGTTCGAGTTTGGATCAGTAATAAATAAGTTAAGCTTAAACAGTTAAAAGTTGATCTCAATCGATTAAATCCACACCCGGGCCACGTCATCAAGGGCTGAGTTGTCAACATAATTAAATACAACTTCACTTGTTTGTTAGTTATGTTAGTTATAACTTTTTCTTGATAACTACTCAAGAGGAGGTTTCTTATCTCTTGTATATATATGACATTTGGTCATTCTACCAATTTCAACAAAAGTTTTCTAATTACTTTCACATGGTATCAGCCTAATAAGGCGAAAACCCTTCTTCCTCTTCGATGACAGACCCGTCGTCCACCACCACCACCTCCGTCTTTGATTCCACTCTTACCTTACATGCCATGACCCACCTTATCACCGATAAACTCAAATCCACCAACTATCCTATGTGATTCGCCCAAATTCATTTGTTATTGGCCACTCAAAAGTTTATTCCATTCGTCGATGGCTCTTCTCCGGCACCGCCAGCCACCGTTTCCAAAGAAGGTCGTTCGGAACCGAATCCAAACTACGCTTCTTGGGCTGCTCGTGATCAGATTGTTCGTGTCTTCTTGGTATCTACCCTCACAGAAGAAACTATGGCAGTCATCGTCGGCTGCCGTTCATCGGCGGAAATCTGGGCAAATCTGGCAACCGCTTACAATCAACCATCCAAGGCTCGTGAAATCCGCCTTAAAGATGAATTCCAAACCATCAAGAAAGGTCACCGTACGGTTGCCGAGTACGAAATCCTCTTCAAAAACCTATGCGATCAACTCTCCTCTATGGGTTGTGTTCTTGATGACACTGATAAATCCCACTGATTTCTTCTTGGTCTTAGCCCAGAATTTCATGGATTTTCCCCGTCTCAAATTAATATCTCTCCCCTTCCCACATTTTCGGATCTTCTAGCCATGGCCGAATCTCATGATCTCTTTACAAGATCGTTACATGATTCCTCCACACCTGCTCCTGTTGTTCCCTCTTTCCTCGCTCAAACTGTTCGCCCTCTTCGTCGTGGTCGCGGAATTCTTGGTCGTTCTCCGTTCCCTGGTCGTTCACAAGGTCGCTTCGGTGGTAGGGGTCGTGGTCGCTTCTCTCCGAGATGTCAAATTTGCAAATTTGATGACCACTTTACTCACTCATGTTCGCAACGCTATACTGCCCCTCTTGCTCACCAGTCCAATTGTGCTGAATCCACTTCCACATATTCATCCCTTACTCCTGCCAATATCTCAGATTGGTACCTTGACACTAGAGCTTCTGCTCATATGGTCTCCTCGCCTGCCGCTCTTGACTCCTCGTCTCTTTACACAGGTTAGGATCGTGTAGTGGTCGACAACGACTATTCCTTGTCAATCACCTACACTGGCTCGAAACTCTTATCTTCCTCCTTATCTCTCTTAAATGTTTTGGTTGTCCCTAATATTATTAAAAATCTCTTATCTGTTAGTGAACTTACCTCCGATCAACCTGTCACTGTTCGGTTTACTGATTCGTCTTTTGAAATTCAGAATCTAGCTACAGGGACCTTACTCGCTCAGGGACGACGTGAAAATGGTCTTTATATTTTGGATAATCCTGCTCGATCCTTTGTTTCTGCTATTCATACTAAGAGAAATAATAGGGCCTCTTATGAACTTTGGCATAATCGTCTTTGACACACACTTTAGCAATGTAAAACTGCTCGCTAGTATAGGACACATTTCTGTCACTTCTGTTCTTCCCAGCCCTGTATCTTGCACTCCATGTCAAATTGCCAAAAGCTCCCGTCTACCATTTACTTTGAATAAATCTCATGTTTGTGCTCTGCTTGATCTTGTGCACTGTGACTTATGGGGTCCATTCCCAACTACATCTTGTGATGGCTATATATATTACACCATATTTGTGGATGATTTTTCTCGTTTTGTTTGGTTTTATCCCCTAAAGCAAAAGTCTGACTTTTATTCTATCTTTGTTCACTTCAAACAATTAGTTGAAAATCAATTACGATCTAAAATAAAACGCTTCCACTCTGATGGAGGTACTGGATTTACTAACAAAAACCTGCAAACTCTTTTCTCCCAACACGACATTTTTCACACTATGTCTTGTCCATACACTCCTGCTTAGAATGGTCGAGCAGAACGAAAACATCGGCATATCACCAAAACAGGATTATCTCTCTTATTTCACTCATCCGTTCCTACCCAATATTGGGTCGAGGCATTTGGTACTGTTGTCTATCTTATTAATCGCCTTCCTTATTCTGTACTCAATAACAAATGCCCTTATGAACTAATCTTTTCTTCTCCTCCTCGAGAGTATGTTCCTATCCATCTAAGCTTGGGGGAGGGGGGTGTCAACATAATTAAATACAACTTCACTTGTTTGTTAGTTATAACTTCTTCTTGATAACTACTCAAGAGGAAGTTTCTTATCTCTTGTATATATATGACTTTTAGTCATTCTACCAATTTTAACAAAAGCTTTCTAATTACTTTCACATGGACTATATATTATTTGGGTCAATAATAAACAAGTTGAATTCAAACTATTAAAATTTGGTCTTGATTCGATTAAATCCATACCCGGGCCACATCATCAAGGGCCGAGCTATATATTATTTGCTCATAACATTTTCATTTAAATAATTAGTCCTGAAGATTTACAATAATATTTTTTGCGCCAATATATTCAAACTACAAATTAATACAAGTATATATTGGAAGTGAATGTGGAATTTTAAAAGAATGGCATATAATTAAAGTTGAAACCAAACATCCTTTATTCTTTCTGATAGACTCACTCCACGCCCGTTGTCAAATTATTGACCATTAATTTAAACTCTCCAAGAATATACTTAATTCTAATAAAAGAAAACCTGCCTACACGAATATTATTGATGCATTTTATACATACAGTATCTTAATTTTACGGTAACAATTAATAACGTGATCGATACTTTAAAACAATATTTAATAATAACAATAACAACAAAATTGTAAACCTTTGTGAGTTTTTTTTATTTGACCATTTCTTTTAAAAATGATCAATTATTGTTCACTTTTGTGAAATGGTGTAAACTAATTTGATTATGTGCAATCAACGACATGAATTAGAATTTAAACATATTAGACATAGTAGGGATTTTATATGGCTTGAAAGAGTATTTGTTTTGCCCTTTGTGATAACATAAAAGTTGACATGTTGTCGTTCACTTTCGTCACAATGTGATCTAGGTTTGTCATGTTATTAAATAAGGTAAAGTCTAGTATGCACTCGAGTGCATGTTATGCACCCTAGTTCATATTGCACTTTTCAGTTTTACTGACTTACACTTTTTGATAAATGGTGTTGCATTTTTCAATTATTACTAAAAATATTATTATACAGTTTAATAATTGAAAAATGCAACACCATTTACCAAAAAGTGTAAGTCATACTAAAGTGCACAACATGCACTCGAGTCCATAGCCGACCAACCCATTAAATAATTATTATTTAAAAAAAAATCAAGTTTCACACATATATATATATATATATTAATATATATAAGGGATAATTTCATATATTTGATTAACAGTCTAATGATATTTAATAAATTTTCTATTATTAGATGGGCAAAATATTTGTGACTATAGAAAAATCCGACTAGGTATTAATATTATTAGGCGACGTGTAATTACTAATTAAGACATTTAAAAATGGTTTGTATATATAAGGTGAAGGTGTTGCGTTCCACTAACATGACCATAATCTTATGTTACTGTCAAGAGTCAAAGACCAATTTTGTTTAACTTTTTATTCAGTGCTTTGTCATGTCTTAAATAAATATAATTAAAGTCTTACTTCACGTCTAATCTCGCCACTTAATATACTACGGAGTATATAAAATGAGTAACAAAATTCAACATTTTCCCACTCTATGAATAAAGAGAATTCCCTCAATTGACAGTCTAGCTCGATTGACTGTCAATTCTGAACACGACATGAATCTAACATAAAAATTATGAGTTAGTGTTTAATTAATTAAGTACAATAAAATTAACTGATAATACATTAATTTATTAACAATTTGTTACATGTTGTGGTTGATTTGAGACAATACGATAATGACACGTATCCGATAGACAATTTTTTATATTTATTTATTTTTTCTTACCGTGTTCATGTCGACATGTGTTTTATCATGTCGTGTTTGATCATATCGTGTCAACACGATACTCCATTATTATTTGTACATTTGATAAAAACGTACGTCCCATTATTAATTGAACATTTTCTTATTTGAAAAAAGTAACCCTCTACTCCTTTAAAAAATCCACATCAAACATCTTTTATTTACACAACATGTCATTATTTTTTATATATTAACTAAAGATTATCTCTCCAATAAAGTTGAATTGTCCATTATATCCCTCATAAAAAGTCACTTTATCGCCTTTAATACCAATAAATAATTCTTACATTAAAAATTGTGCAAACAGTAAGGGGTGTTTGTTTTGGGACTCACACGTCCGGATGGGGACGTAACGTCCCCCGTCCTGTTCTAGTTCGGGATTTCACCATCCACCCCTAATAATATATATATATATATATAATATTATACAATTATAATAATATAACATTATACATTCTTACACAATTGATTTGATATAAAGTTACATTATATATATTATCCACTTTTACACAATTAATTTGACGTAAAGTTACATCATATCCTATTCAAAATTTCTAAACAAACACACATAATCAATTTCTTCATACATAATTTCTCCATTCGAATTTTTCTCATCCTACATAATCCCAAAATAAACACCCCAAAAATATTCAATTAATAACGGGAGAGAGTGTAGCATAATTTACTGCGGCAATGAGATTGCAAAGGGCATAAGAGTAAATTGGAGTAGAGATAGGGGTCATTTTCTGTGTATTTTTATTTTTTATTTTTTTTTCCGTTCGTCCTCGGAGGCCATTCGTTGTGAGTGCGTGTTGTGTGTGTTTTACAATAAGAATAGAGCTGCATTTGTTTTCGGGAAAAAAGTCGTTTAAATTCAACAAATATATATATGATGAGAGAGAAAGAGAGACAGAGTTTGTGGTAATGGCATAAAATTGTTTGTGAAACCCTAATGATCGAAACTCAGCTATTCTCCATGTTCTGCCCTCGGTAACTCCAGCCTCCTTCCGCCTCTTTTTTTCTTCTTTCTTGTTTCATTCTTCTGATTCTTTGTTCTCAGTCTGCCATTGTTATCGCTTGCTTGTTTGTTATAGCCGAATACTTACTTCATCTGTTTCTTCAACTTAAATACAAACCGTTCCAATTTGAAATAAAACTTTTGGCCGACTGTTTGGTCTGCTAACTGTTAAATATTTGTGTTCGCGACTTGATTTTCTACAAGCTTTTTATGCTTCTCATGTATTACAATGGATTGTTTTGGCAACTAGCATATGTTTCTATTTATTGAAAAAACAGCTATTTTGATATTGATATTTATCTAGTGCGTATGTATGTTAGTTATACTGTAATTGGTTCCTCAAAAGACCCCTCAGTTATCAGTTCCAACTTATTTTTTTGTCTTTTTCTGATTTGATTTCCAATTAATCTTTCTTGTGATATCTGCTATTTTCTAGACATGATTAACTATGTGTTTTATCTACTTTTTTGCTTACTGTTTTGTATGAATTGAGCTTCTTCTTGATATAAACTATTCTCTTAATATTTTTCAGGGGTCTTTTTTGCTCTCCCAAGGATTTTTACTTTGTGGTGCTTCTTTTGTGTGCTATTTTCGTTCTCGTCTCATGCAAGGAATGTTCATCAAACGAGGAGCTAGCATTTGATGGCCACATTAGTTCATTTGTATCAGGATATCCTGTTGAGCAACTCAATCTTGAAAGTGTATGTCCTGATTCGAAATCATTCTGTTTCCCATCAACATTGACTGACTTTTCATTTGATGAAGTTGGTAGTCAACTGGAGGCAACAGAAGGTTTTTCATCTCGATTAGATCACGTTAGAAGTAACCTGAGTTGGCCAACTGACCATGTTATCTTCCGGTTTTTGGATGGCAGAGGTATTTTCTGTTCCTCATATGATCGAGATGATTTTCATGAATTCCCGTGCAATAATAATGGCCAACACCAGGATTTTCCATATTGTCTTGGCCATGAAACTCAGACTTCAAAATCAGTGGATAATGTAGAGACGATCAAATCAGGCTTTTTGGATGGATTCATCGAACCACCTGTGGAAATAAAACCTTCTGTGCTCGATTGGGGGCAGAAGCATTTGTATTATCCTTCGCTAGCCTTCTTAACTGTGAAGAATCTGCACAGCGATGGTGATCTAAGTATCCATTATCCTTATAGTAGCAACCCACAGTTCTATCCATGTAATTTTAGCGAAGTTTTACTTGCTCCCGGAGAAGTAAAATCGATATGTTTCGTCTTTTCTCCCAGGAAGTTAGGTTTATCCTCGGCTCAGCTTGTTTTACAGACAAGCTTTGGTGGGTTCTTGATTCAGGCCAAAGGTTTTGCTGTTGAGTCGCCTTATTTCATAAAGCCTCTAAGTGGTTTCAATATCTCGTCTAGTGGAAGGTGGAGAAAGAATCTTTCTTTGTTTAATCCTTTCAACGACGCCCTCTACGTGGAGGAGATAACTGCTTGGATATCGACTTCCTCAGGAAACACTTCCCGTTTGTCAAAAGCTATTTGCAGCATTCACAGTATCGAAGATTCTGCTGAGTTGAGCGGTAAAGAGTGGTTAGATGTTGAAAGTGCTGAAGGTTCTTTACCTGAGATTTCCATACGGCCACTTAAAAACTGGGAGGTTGGTTCTCATAAAACGGAGACTGTTATGGAATTAGACATTTCGGACGATTTCGAGGGGAAAATTCTTGGTGCGTTCTGTCTGCAGTTGATGAGATCTTCGGAGAATAAGATTGAAACTGTTATAGTGCCTCTTGAAGCAGAGTTGAGACCGAATCCAGCAGGCTATGTTTCGGTATCTCTGGAGCCCTTAATTCCATGTAACACGAGTGTATCTGTTGTTGCTCTCTTGGTGAGAAACGATGGCCCTGATGTGTTGAGTGTTATCGAAGTTAGAGAAGCTGGGGACAGTACGGGAAATTTCCGAGTGAAGTCCATGAAAAGACTTATACTTTTTCCTAGATCTGTCACTCATATAGCTATTCTCAGTCATTCTAATCGTGGAACTCATGAGTTAGACATGAACTGTAAATTACTCGTTCAGATAAATGGCACAAAAAGGTCTATGATAGAAATTCCTTGTGTAGATGTAATCTCTGTTTGTGGGGGACTCAATATAGATTCTACTGTTGGACATACAATCAATAATGTGGATCATATGCAGCTACCAACTGGAATCAAGGTATAAAAATTCTGCTTCTTGTTTCTTGTACGAATTACTTTGCTGATATCACTGTGTTGTTTGCTGCATGTTCTTATCATCAAAGCAGTTTTTTTTCATCCTTTTCTTGGATTTGAATGTCTTCTTGATGAACTCGTAACTGGAAGTTGTGTTGCTCTGTTTCTTTAACTTACTTTATAATATAGCTATAACAAAAAGAAATTAAGAGCCCTTTTGACTAAGCTTATGTTAAATATCTTATAAGCTCTAACATCTTATAAGATGTCTTTTTAAGTAGATTATAAGTTGTGAAAGTGTTTGGCAAAACTTATAAGTTCTCTGTTCTTTGATAATTTGAGAGAAAATTATTTTTCATTTTTATACAAAATAATTACTCATATTTTTTTATTTTTGTATGTTGAGGTGGGGGTGGATGGGGTAGGGTGATTTTAAAAAAAAATAAAAAAAATCTAGTACTGTATTATTTAAGTGTAGCTTAAGTTTTTTTAGAAAATGTGTTGTGGCTTTTGCATTTTTTTTTTTTTGGGAGCTTATAAACTATTAAGAGATTATTTTAATATCTTATTAGCTGTTAAAACATATTTTTTTTACCAAACACTTTTAGAGAGCTAAGAGCTGATAACTTATAAGCTCCTAAACAGGCTCTTAAGGAGTTTATAAGCTCAGCCAAACGGGCTCTTAGTGTGACTATGAGTTTTTTTACAATTTTACTTATATTGTGAGAATCTCAACTGCAATAGGGATTGGAACTAGAAATTAGAGCTCAGCCCGTGGTAGGATTAACAACATACAAATATTGTTTGCCTTTCGCTATTTGAATTGATCAATAAACTTTGGGCAAGTACACAGTTGATGATTCACAATTTTAGTATAGTTAGTTTGATGTTTAATTTTACCTTTAATGTATTTTTTGTTTGTGGTGAAACGAAAATTTTCGAGTTTGTGTCGTGCTAGCAATTTAACACAAAGTTAATCATCTGCTAATATGTGATTGTATCCTAGTATTGCTATGTGCTTGTCTGTCAGTTTCAATAAGATTCTGAATCATGCTTTGCTTTACTGTTTTGAATGATCTTCTTTTTACGACAAATGATAATTATGTTAATTGTTGTCTGAAGGCAGTAGAAACAAGAGAAGCAGACGAATTGGTACTCCAAAACTGGAAATCTCAGTCGAGAACGAGTTTCATGTCTGTTCTTGATGGCAACGAAGTATTATTCCCAATGGTTCACGTTGGAAATCATTGTTCCCAATGGATAGCTGTCAAAAACCCAAGCAAAGAACCAATTGTGGTGCAATTAATTCTAAACCCTGGAGAAATCATCGATAATTGCAGGACAACTGAGATGCATTCGCAGCCATCTTCGTCCAGCATTTTGGCGGGCAATAAATCAATTGCTCCAACAAGATATGGCTTCTCGATTGCAAAAGATGCGGTAACCGAAGCTCTTATTCATCCTTATAGTAGCGCATGTTTTGGCCCGATTCTCTTTCAACCTTCAAATCGTTGTGAATGGAGAAGTTCAGCTCTCGTTAGGAATAATCTCTCGGGCGTTGAGTGGTTATCTCTTCGTGGAATTGGAGGATCACTTTCGTTGGTGTTGCTAGAGGGGTCTGAAATTGTTCGGAGTTTGGAATTTAAGATGAATTTGCCGTCTCAGTTAAATTATTCTTCCTCAGAAATGGGAGGAAAGAGGCCATCGTGTTCCCATTCGTTGATTAGAGAAATTTATGCCAAGAATACAGGAGATTTTCCTCTGGAGGTAATACGGGTCAAAGTTTCTGGGTCGGATTGCAGTTTAGACGGGTTTAAAGTGCATAATTGCAAAGGCTTTACTTTACCACCTGGAGAATCTGTAATGCTTCGAATATCGTACAGAAATGATTTCTCCACAGCAACCATACAGAGGGACCTTGAACTTGCTTTGCCAGCTGGCATTCTTGTGATACCGATGAAAGCGAGTTGGCCGATACACTTGTTTGACTTCTGTAAAAGGTCAATGCTCTGGATACGGGTCAAGAAATTTATGATCGTGATCCTTTTTGCAGCTTTATTGTCACTTTTTCTGGTTTCTCTCCTTTTCCCCCGTGCAACAACCTTTACATTTTACGAATTTAAAAGTGGGAAAAGCTCCTCTGTTTCAATCGTAGGGGAGGAAGCATCAATCTTGGAATCTTCTGGTGGGTGTTTTGACGATCATGCCCCTGATAAGGATGTAGATCCTTGCAGACACCAGAAGCATAAGGGCTCTTTGACAGATAATTCATCAAACTTTTCATCTGTTGAGAACTCTGACACACATGCTGAATCAGATTCACGAATCCTTAGAGTTAAAATTGGGAAAGAGAAAGTTCGAAAACGGAGGAAGAAAAAGAGTTCTAATGTGAGGGCACCTGGACTTTTCGAAGTTTCAAGCAGTCAGAGTTCCAATTCTACCCCTTCATCACCGTTATCACCCGCCACATCTCTAACACCAAAGCGACCATGGCTGATTCCTCTCGATGTGGAACACTCTGCAGAAGGTTCTAGAAACCTGTTTGCTGATAAAAGAGAATGCTTCAAACCTGCCCCTTCAGAACCTTCCACTAAGGTGAAAAACGAGGCTATATCGAAGTTCTGCACTGAAGAGCAGTCTAATTTAACCCGAAAAGTTGCTAATAGAGCTGTTCTGTTACCTTCTGCAACCTTTCCTATTTCTACAATTGCTCCTTATGCACGGGCCCCTGGGACCAAACTCCATAATCGGAGCTCCGATGAACTCGGGAAAAAGATGGGGGCGGACGATACATTTACTTATGATATATGGGGAGATCATCTCTTTGGAATTCAGCAGTCTAATCGAGCCTCCTCAAGTGCATCTGAAAACAATTCTGAGAGCTTCTTTGTGAGGGATCCACAGACCCTCATGACAAACTCTCTACTAAAACCTGTAAGTTCGGATTTTGAGGGAATAAATAAATAAGTTCTGCGTAAAACTTTTTTTGTGCTGTTAAATCCTTTGCTTTAATTTTCGTTTGATTATCCGACTGTTGCTTATTAAAAGACGAAAATAAAAGAAAGAACACGCAAACATCTCATTAAGAACAATAAATATAGTCCATCCCAAAAGAAGTCTCTGTTTCGTATTTTAAAACTTGTTCAATTACATTCAACTGTTAACCATTTGTGTCTTGAGGGTTTTTTTTCTTTTTTCTTTCTAATAACTGACTTTGACTTTTGAAAGATGGGTTTTTTTTTTTTTGGGACAAAATAGTTTAGAAATATGACTTCTTTTTGGGACGGAATACAGGACTTTTTTTTTTGGGTTTTACTATTTCAGCTATTCAGCAAACCAATCTACAATCTTAAAAGGCGATTCTAGAACTGTGGGTCACTTCACTCCCCAAAAAAATTGGCAATAAACTGAATTATTCCTGATGTGCATTGATGAGCTTATTGCTTAGGTCATATATTGTAGCCACTATTTTTTAATATAGAACTCTAGAATATATTTATTTCAAAGCTGCAAATAACATTGGACTTTTGTCATCAATCTCTAACTAATTAGATATGCCAATCCTCAAGTTGTTAAAAGTGTTTTAAATTTTATATTGTGCTTAATATATGCAATTGTATTCTTCATTTCTGCTGCTTTCTTTTATAATTGAAAGTCCTCTGTAAACTGAAATCTCAATAGTTTGAAGTATCTTGTTTGATACGTTTTTGTTGGTAAATTCCTTTATAATTATTTGTAAATCAGTTTGGGCATGCCAAATCTTTTATATTTTGTGTAGTGTCTCAATATTCTTTATAGCTCTCTTGAGCAAACTGCTTTTTCTTGGGCTTTGTGTTTGTGGGCCCACATGGTTTCTATTACGACGCCTATCCCTGGACATCAGTTTATAGGTGTTTGGCCGTTGCTGTTGTCAGATTTGGATAGCAATTGTAAAAATAGTGATACAGATATGGTTTGGTGGCCCAATTGCGTTAATTAAGGTGAGTATTTGTACTATACGTGAATTGAGTTTTGCTTTCAGAAACAATGATATTGTATGGGTTATTCTGCTGTACTTGCACTATGTAACAACTAATTCTTTGATTATTCGATGTATGCTACTGTTAGAAACAATGATATTGTGTGCACATTAAATCATAGTTTAGATGCCTCTGTTGGAAGAAACTGATGCTGCCTTCTTGTTCTACCTTAGTACCTTACCACTCAAATTTTTATTTTTATTTTTACAAATGTTTGATACCTTGCATGCTTGAGTCTTGACCATGCAGCAGAGCTTTTTCTGTATATAACTACTGCTTGCTTTGGATATGTTTAAGTATGTGTTCCATTAATCATGTTAGCATAAGCTGAAGCTTTTCGTCTCTCCATGAATCTGTATCAATGTCTTTTAACAGAAGTGAACATTCCGATCTCCAGGTGTAAAATTCAAGATACTTTTTAGTCATTTACATTTGTTAATACTCTCGTGTCTATAGCATCTGAAATGGTTAGGATTCTGTAGCTATCATGTTTTATTACAAGTTCAGTAAGTTACTGGTACTGTTATTCTCTCTCTCTCTCTCTCTCTATATATATATATATATATATATATATATCGTTTATAATTACCAAAATCTCCTTGGAGGAATAGAACGAGCACGATACATTTCATTGAGAAAAGCTGATAAACTTGCAGAAGGGGTGGGATGTAAGTAATAGTTAACGATTGTTGTTCTGGTTGTGGAAATCAAGGAGAGTAAGGTAAGAAGGCAGATTGGTGTCGAAGCAGAAGACGAAAAGAATGTTGAATACTAGGACAGGTAGTCTCTTTGTCTCGTACCTCAAGTGACCGTATAGTTGCTTCTCTAATTAAATAGTCAAAAGACAATAATATTGTTGACGGGCTGAAGTGAAGAGGACATAAAGGTGTGGAGTGAAGAAGAGGAATTCACTTTAATTTGTTGATTCACAGTAGATGTGATTTTTTTTGCTAGACATATATGGATTGTACACCGAGAAATTAATTGGTTGTCGTCATACACCTTTTTATTTATTTAGTCAATTTATTCTTAGGATGTAGAGAGGAATATTTATAAAACAAGCTGCAATATTAATTATACTGTACAAGAGAATTTATAAAATCAAAGAAATTCTTACCTTGGAAAAGTGGATAAGAATACAATTATTACAATCATCGAATGCTTGACATTATAATCAAAGAAAGAATCCATTTGTTCCAAGTATTTGCTTTACCCTCCTAAATTCTTTAACCAAAAATCATGCCATGATTATTATTATATTTAAGAGCATCAGGGCCCTTCAATCACAGTGATACAAGTCTAGTTAAACTTGTTCATCAACAACTTATTTGAATATAATCTATATTTATATACATATAATAATATGGCTCCTGATCCAAAAAAGGGAAGCCTGGTGACTGTTTTGAGCATTGATGGAGGTGGTATCAGGGGCATAATCCCTGCTACATTTCTTGAATTTCTTGAATCCAAACTCCAGGTATGTTTATGCAAATTTATTCGAATTTGCACAAGAGACTTACTCGTTTTTGTTTTACAGGAACTAGATGGAGAGGACTCAAGAATCGCAGATTATTTCGACATAGTTGCAGGGACTAGTACAGGAGGGTTGCTAGCCACAATGGTCGCGGCACCTAACGAGGCAAAGCGGCCCATGTACGCTGCAAAGGACATTGTCCACTTCTATTTGAAGGAATGCCCTTCTCTATTTCCTGGTTGCCAGTAAGTAGTCTATTATACTATACTCTCCATCAATTCATTTCTCTGATCAATTCAATTCTTGGTGTGTTGAAATGAAGCCGGCATAACTTGTTGAAGACGATGAAGAACTTATTCGGGCCCAAGTACAACGGGAGGTACTTGAGGTCGTTGTTACGGACACTATTAGGCGATCTGACAATCAAGGACACCTTAACAAATTTGGTGATTCCTGCCTTTGATATAAAGCGCCTTCAACCAGTTATCTTCACAACTACTGATGTAAATACATTCAATTTCACTACCTAACCTAATTAAGTAGTGAGAATGCAACTTGACTTTGCTTAACTTGACTTGCTAGGCAAAGGAAAAAGCCTACAGAGATGCAAAACTATCCGACATCTGCATAGGCACCTCCGCAGCGCCTACCTTTCTTCCGGCACATTATTTTGAGACCCGGGACGAACAAGGAAAAATAACCACTTATGATCTCATTGACGGAGGTGTCGCAGCCAACAACCCTGTAAGTTTCCGCTTTTTAATGTCCCGTTGGTTTAGGCAACGTAACGTAACGTGGATATGTGTTGTGTGAAATTAGACTGGAATAGCAATATCGCACATATCGAGTGGAATATTAGCAGGAGATTCGGAATACGTGAAAATGGATCCACTAGATAGCAGCAAGATCTTGGTGTTGTCATTGGGGACAGGCATCCCGAAAGAAGCAGAGAAGTACAATGCAGAGGCAGCAGCAAGATGGGGGCTGCTTGGATGGGTCTACAAGAGAGGCAACACCCCCTTGTTGGATGTTTTCGGAGATGCCAGCTCCGATATGGTCGATATACACGTCTCTACCCTCTTCCAGTCCCTCCATACTCAGAAGAATTACCTCCGTATTCAGGTCTATACACCACTTTTATTTAATTAATCAATTTTTGAGTTTATAATTTGTGTTATATCTGGGTGGCCAGGACGACACGTTGTGTGGGGACGAGTCGTCTCTAGATATTGCAACTCCAAAGAACTTGCAAGCACTGGTGGAAGTTGCAAAAGAACGGCTGAAGAAGCGAATGTCGAGAGTGAATTTGGAGACGGGTTCGTTTGAGGAACTGGAAGAAGAGGGGACGAATGAAGAGGCTTTGATTAGCTTTGCGAAACAGCTTTCTGCGGAACGAAGGCTGAGAATGAGGAATGCTGAAACACTTACAACAATCCTTATTCAGTAACATCTTGATGTGGATGTATAGCCTTATTAGCCTAGCTCACTCATTTGATGAATGAAAATGAGGAATTATAATAACTGAAGCAATTAGGTGTGAGGACTTATGCAAGTGCACCTATTTTGTGTTGTTCAACACCCCACCCGCTCAAATAACAATGAAATTTGAAGTATTATTCATGATGCTAGAAATTAAATCCAGGAATGACTACTTAACATAAAAATCATTTCAGTATTGGTTGTCTTGTTGAAAAGAATAATAAGGAATTGCATCATAAACGAACATCACAGACAGACCAGCAGCTTGTGGGGCTCATTACCATTATTATTACATATTAAACCAATTGATTAAGACCTTGCCGGGCTCAATATTAATAACACAACCAATTGATTACGACATATAATTTGTTTTACTAAAAAAATAGCTTTTTTTTTTTTTTCTTTGGAAATATTGTGGTGATGCAGCAGCACATTGATTCAGCAAGCCTGCAGATTAAATTTTGCTACTGTTTTCATACAAAAAGAATACACCAATATAATAAAATTACAAAAGACTTGTTGTAAAGATAATTAAAACATTAATATAGTACTACTTTTTAAACGGAGAGATTCGAGATGGTATTCAGTGGTGGAAGGATATGTGAAAGTTTGTAGTCCATTATTTAAAAAAAACAAACAGAAATCCAGTCTTTATCGAAATAGGATAGGATAGGATAGGATAGGAGTAGTTGAGTTGACAACTACTTTTACAAATGATACCAATAATACTACTCCTAGTACATATTAAGACAAATAGTAATTATTAAGAAGATTTGAGAAATGAAATCAACAGAGGCCACAGAACAAGTAGTCAAACAAGGAGTCCATACAGTCGTACAAGCACGAACAACTGCATCATCATCACAAACAAACAAACAAACTAAATTAATCTTCAATTCCAAATTAAATAAAGAACATGCACATTTCTTACCATTCGTTAACAACTTTGTCTTGCTCATCTTCCATGCCAGCAGGATTATTGGTGCTTGATTTCTCGATTGATTGAGCCTCCGGTGGATCCATTCTCTCTCTCTCTCTCTCTGTAAGAATAATCTTTTCCTTTTTGTACAGACAGGACAGCTAGAGTTGGATTTTTATAAATGGGTTGAGTGGGGTGGCTCAACAAAAAGGAAGGACACACTTTACATGTTTTAATTTGTCATCATTCTTTTGGGCCAATTTGGGGTGGGTGGGTGGGTGGGTGATGGGTATGTTTGTTTCAAGATTATAATTGACACTCAATATATTTGATGAATAATAGATACTATATAAATTTAGTAGGTTACTTTTTCCTATTATAAATTTGATTTATGAATTTTTTTTTAATTTGTACTGGATAGTGTTTTACGTTGGGAAGGGTGATGTTGTTGTTTTACGTGACTTCTAATGTGTAAGATTTTATTATAAATGTACAAGATTTTATTTTTTTGAAAATCAATCAATCAATTTAAGCCTTGTTAATTTTATTGATGGATTGATTGAGAGAGTGCATCTTTGTGGCCATATTTCAACGGTATTTGGATATGAACAAAGTGTTGGAGGGTGTTTGTGGTCCAAATTACTTTGTTTTTTTTTAATTCCAAAATCAATTTTGTGATATAGCTTAATAATAATATTATTATTATTTTTACAAAAAAAATGTTGGCCCGAATTGGCCAAGAGGACATCTCAAGGGGAGTGCCACACTGCAAAAATAAATATTTGGCATTTTTGAGCTCTCAAGTTTTCATTCATATATCAATGTGAAGCGACATCCCAAGCTCGGTGGGGTCACAATCGTAAAAGCAGCCTCGACTGTTGAATGTGGCAGCAACTTATCATCATCTCGTTCATGAAGCGAAAGCAGAAGCTGCATTCATTCAACTTTAGATGTCGATTTTTTAGTTTGTAGTTCCCCGTTGATCTGTTTTGTCTGAGGATTGATCAACTTGTTGTGAATCATGCATGGGGCAAAATGATGATGTCAATCTATTCTCTTTGGGTAGTAGGCGCGGTTGTTGGTAGCATCAAACTGCGACGAGCACTTGACAAACGGATGCTCTAGTAACTCACTGGAGGTCGGCCTCTCTGCTGGATTTCTGCGAAAGCAACGTTGCAAGAAGTCCTTGCCTTCTGCTGACATTTGTTCCGGTATTGGTGGACTCTCCTTTAGAACCTTGAACAGTGCCGCTGCCTGCAATATAATTTCATTTACAATCTTTACATTAATCAAACAGACTGTCAATATCCTTAGTAAGAGCATGTTTCTAACATATCATTCCCAGAAACAACGCCAAAATTGCAACTCTCTAATAATCTTTAATCAAATGAGTAAAATCAGCAGTGCGCTTACCCCTTCGTACTCACTCCAAGGAGGCTTTCCATTCATCATTTCAATAATAGTACAACCCAAACTCCATATATCAACTGCTAAACCAATATCAGCATTGCCATCCTTTTGCACCACAGGCTGCAACAGCTGCAGCATATAATGTGACGTTAGTACAAATTAGGCAACAGTCATTGCCAGGATGCACAAACTTGAGATCTGTATACCTCTGGAGCAATCCAATACGGACTACCCTTTAACGATAGATTTGCTGTTTGCCCATTCAGCTGCAAATTACAACGAAAACACAAACTCAAATAATTATTAATAATTTAAACAAACATGGAAAAAAGAATCTCATATGTCAAGATTGATCTGTGTGACTGTGTGTTTGGCATGTATCATAACTTTGCTCTGTCTAAAGTTTTGGAAGAGTTGAACATATATTTTTATCAACAACTATGACATTTCCAATCCTAAAATCAACCCCCATATCTTCAGAGTTCTATGATTATTGTGATAATCTGAAGAGTATTATGCTTGTACAAAGAATTAGGATGCATAAAACTGAAGCATATTGAGTCATTCAGAAAACCAGAAACTCACATGTTTAGCCATCCCAAAGTCAGCAAGCTTAACAACTCCATATCCATCAACAAGTAAATTAGCACCTTTGATATCCCTAGAAAATTGATCATCATCAAACCAGGTCAGAAGAATTTTACACTCCACCAAACACTATAAAATACATAAAACTTCATTTTGGGGAACCCCTGAATCTTTGAGTTTGAAAGATATTAATATCCTAAGAAGCATGGACGCTCTCTTCTGTTGGATGATTGGACCCAGGCAGGGACGATGGCAGCGTGGGGCCAGTGAGGGCACTGGGCCCTACTGGATTATTGATGTATTAATATCTTAACAATTTCAACACAGTTTCGTCCCTTATGAGCCGGAACAATCAAAACTTTCCCCAAAACATAACTAAAACCAGTTTAAGGCTCTTTTTTTTAAAAAAAATTTACGAAAAGGTTATCTTAAGTGCTACAATATCAAGATTAAAAAGAATCAATATTATGGTTTATAAACCTCAAAGTTTAAATAGAAAGAAATACAGAGAAACCGGAAAATATATAAACACTTTGGCAAAGAGAGAGGACATAAAAGATGTAATGTTAAGGATTCCCTCTATCACTGTAACCACAACTAGAGTGTGTCGAAAGACTCGAAACCAAGAAAAAATGAAATGGTATAACTGAAACAATAATTGAATCTACTCTTGCACATCAGGCGTTCAATTAGCATCCCAAAACAACCCTTCTCTATCGTCCATATTCCTCTAAGGATGTTGAAATTTTGACAATGACCTAGCAGAAGAATTACTTTGCTAGATTTTTTACATTCAAAATAAAATACCAAAAAATTACCTGTGTATAGTTTTTGTGCTGTGCAAATAAGCCAAACCACATAGAATATGGCGCGTAAAGTTGCGAACTACAGATTCTGTAATTGCTCCACAGTGGTCTTGGACAAATTTATTAATCGACCCCGGATGAACATATTCTAGGTATATATAAAACTTATCACCGACCTGCATAATCAAATTGAACGTGACACATTACTGAGCATCCATGTAAAATGGCACCAAGCCGATAGTAGAGCTGACGAAGAAAATTACGTACAATTTTACTACCGTAATACTGCACAATATTTGGATGCTTTAGGGTGCTGAGAACTTTAATTTCCTGAGCAAATAAAAAAACATCAGTTCAAGGTTCTGGCATTCATAAAAAGGCACAGAAAAGGGATAATATTATTTTTAGTCCCTATAATACCCAAGAAAAACAAAACATTCCCAACGCTCTATATCATGTAGGTGGATCTTACATGGTAATCTTCCATGTACTAGTATGCCCTATTATTGCAATTACCATTTCTAGTATCAATTAAATATTGACACGGTCTGCTCGGGAAAATACTGACAAATGTTCACTAATACCTTTGTGTCATTTATCAATCATGTTTATCCATGTCAGACTACAAATTTCCAATGTCCAGCTTTAATAGCACAGATAGCATATGATGAACTTGGCAAAATATTATAGTATCGCATTAAAAGGAAAATACTAATGTGTCATCGAACTAATATATGCCAATAGAAAACAAGGATGCAGCAGACCTAAATATCATAACATGAGAAGGAGTCCCAACCTGCTGCAACTGTCTCATACACTCTGCAGATTTTAGATCATCTGGTAAAATTTCTACTTCCTTCATTGCACATAAAGCTCCTGTCTCCCTATTGACAGGAAATAGTAGTTAATAAAGTATGTCCAATGTTGTTGTCAAAAAAGAAAGAAAGTATGTCCACTGTTTAACACGGTAAAATATGTGTAGACATGCATATATACCTGTTGGAAGCCACATACACGCTTCCAAATGTCCCCCTCCCAATGAGCTTTCCTTTTTGCCATTGAGATTTAAGAGGCAAAGGTTCAGGTTTAGCTGAGGTGTGTGCAGGAAATTCAGGTTTAGCTGCAAGCGTGGAAATTGGAGTGGGTTGCAAAGACATCGAAGCTCCTGAAAAATCAGATGTAGAAGCAATTGGGAAATTCGAACTGGGCTGCAAAGGCATGCTAGCTCCTGGAGGAAGAGGTAAAGGATGTACTGTAGCCTGAGAATTACTTTCCCGTCGTGCCCCAGAAGTCTCTGAGGATATTTTGGCAGGTGGGCCCGCTAAAGGGAAGTGAGTACTTACTCTTGGACTCTGAAGGGGAGAAGTATCAACACTTGCTGCATTTTTTTCTAAAGGATACATTCGATAATTAAAACTTAGTCCCATATTCCCATCAGAATAGGGCGCATCTGGTGCAGACCAAACATGGAAAATACTGGGAGGAGTCACGTAATAATTTGCCATCGTATCACCGTGTCGGGGACTCAGTTTAGGGCTTGCATACGGACTAGACGGAGCACTGCTAGGAATATTCATATTGCGAGAGCTGAAGGATCTATCTTTGATGTATTGCCTATTATTCCTGGGTATCTGAATTTCAAACTGATCTCCTCCACTTCTCTCTGTATGTTCACCTGCTAATCTGCTGATTATATTTACAAAAATATTCATCCATTATAAGAGAAAAGAAGGCAAACACAAAAAGTGCAGCACCATTGTAGGTAATTGAAGAGCAAAATCACAACTGATGTTGGAAGAAGTTTTGTTTCCAAGTTTATCAAAGTAACAACTGATTATGGATGCCTCGAATTACCCTAATTCAATAGAAACCACAGAATTGGCGATATCAAACCAATGAGCTATTTTATTATTAAAATAAGGCAAGAAACACATAGGGGCATTGAATGAATGAATAGGAAAATTAAAAAAGGAGAAATACATTTGGTTGGGAGGTACCTGTAATTGAAGGGCTCTGCTGGCTTGGGCCTTTCCCTATGATTCCGATGCGCATCAGGGGAGGGGAGGGGGACGTTGAAGGAGCTGGAGGTAGAGACTTTAGGGTCATTTCGGAGAAAGGGATGAAATTCAGGCATGGGGAGGGGCTGAGGTAAGGCGGAGGCAGACTTGGAGCGACAATGCTCGGAATTGCTATGCAATCGCCACGAATTTGCGTCGTTTTTCTTCAACTGCGACAATTTGCGGGCGCGGGCGAGGTTCCGATGCCACCGTGATGAGAAGAATCCGTTTTTGGTGGACTCTTCTCTGCCGGCGCCGACAATGATATCGTCCTCCGATTGGGACTTGGGGATGGATGAGAATGGGGTTTGCCACCAATGCATGATTACCAAATTCGTATCAAATCACCTAATTTGCATTGATGAATTAGGGATTTGCGTTAGAGAATTTGGGAATGTGGGAACAAATAGCATTGCGTCGTATAAACTGCAACCAACGGAGGAATGTCTGGAAAATGTAAACGCTCAAACACGCTGGCTGGCTGGCTGTTTACATCAACAACATTTCTTTTTCCTTTTTAATTTTTTCAACTATTCAAACTTACCGGTTAAATTAAATATACTATCATAATTAATATATTGAACAAGTCCAACTGTTTTTCTATTTTATTTATGCTAAGCCCATAATTTTATTACTAGTGGATAATAATAATAATAATAAGTCGTCTATTATTTTATTCATTATTATTTATATTTGATGTTGTATGTATATCGTACCTGACTGAATTAAATATAAGGTGTTTTGTTGAATTGACCATGCAGTCGTCTTCTTGACCCTGCCCGCCCGCGCTATCCAATCGTGAATAACATGTCCATGGATTCATCTAGTATTTCAATAAGGGAAAATATTATTATATTAGTATATAATTAATTAATTGATTGGATTACTTTTTATTTACATATTTCTAATTTATTCATACTAGTACAAAAAATAAATACAGGGACAAAATTGATATTGATCATTTAATTCTCATGCAAAATGACAACAATTATTTTGAGATATAAATTTTATCATCTAAAAAAACGAGCAATTGAAGGTGAAAGCAACAGAGCTTCGATCACAAAGAATCACACATGTTATTACACTGGCAGATTCATTCATTTCACCAAATTCCCAGATACACACAGTCCCAATAACTAGCATAAATGTCCACTTTGTGAAGCTTGTCAACTAAAATAGCATATCACCGGGCGGTGGGCTAGGCTTAAAACATTCCGGACCAGCCATCAGTAGTTTCATCTTCCTAGGATGTGATTTCTGTGTTTTCTTCTATCTTGGTTGCTTTAATCTTACAAATAGGTATTGTTTCATCCTTACTGAGAAGCTTCAGGCTTGGATGAACAGCCACATCATGCATCGACACTCTGTCCTCAATATCAAGATTACTTATATCGACTTCAATTACTGGAGGAATGTGCTCAGATGGGCATAAGTACTTCAAACTACTCCTTATTTTATGTAGAGTACCTCCTGTTTTTGTCCATATCAAACACAGTTTAGATCAAGAGAAACGACAACTTATGTATACCTTATTTTCAACTCTGCATTCTTCTTATATTAGATCTAAAAAAGACAACGCAAAATCAAACAGAAGAAATAATACTCAGGAGCACAACGAAGTAACAACTGAATGCCAGTGTTTATGAAAACAAATATTGAACGGGTCCTGAATGATAGGAAGATAAACGTGAGCACAAACTTGCATACATAATGATAATTAAATCAAGAACTAGGTGGAATCAGGAAAAGTAATCGTATAAATGATTCCCCACAGAGAATTAATTGACTTTTCTACATTTTGCTTGAATTGTTATTTCAAATCAAGAACTGTGTTTAATCATCTCAAACTGCCAAAAATAACTCAGATGGAAAAAAGGAAAAAGAGCCCATCTCAACCAACAACTCTAGGAAGCTTGCTTTCTTTCGAGTCAGTTTCGCACCTCACTTTTTCCAAGCATTCTTTACACTACAGGCTTACAGAATTTTCAAATTAAGGTACAATTCAAGTAGGAGCCCAATAAATATTAGGGATCATTTTATTGCGCTTAACATCTACAAAGTTAAAAATATATGATTGTAGCATTTTATACTGCTTAATATCTACAATTAATGTATAGAACAATGGAAGACATGACAGTGAAACAAGCAATTTCTCACTAGGTGTCAACTGTCAAGTAGTTAGGTTTAATTTAACGAGAGAGAAAAAACCAAAGAACTAACCAACAGACATTCTACCAGATAGTGATAGATGCATAGTTCATCACGCTAATTATACTAACAGTCTATTCATAAGACAATTAAAGCAAAATAAAATCCCAAAATGGAATAGCGTTAGAAGACCGACCTTTATTGAGACCAGGGCAAACATCTTCTCCTTTATAAACAATGGGCACATCCACCTTCAGATTAGTTCCGTCCTCGGCCCATACAAACACCAAATTCAATATGTTCCCTTCCTTATCCATATGTATCTATACACCAAAAAAACTCACTGATCAAACACAGATTACACAGTTTATGCCAAAATCGTGACTGATATTATAATATGAAGCTATGGAACCAGAAATACTTCATTCGAAATGTTCACATATCACAACAACTAATGTCATTTCCATCAAATTAAATTCCATGATTCGTGCACACTATGAAAAAAAAAACATTAAAAATAGATACGAACCTTAATCGGAAGAACCTTTCCATTTTGAAGTATAGTGGAAGAACCCGACCCGGCACGGATCTGGAGAGGGAATGTTGTCGAGCAGAATGACGGCAAGTTAATGTTCTTAAGGATCGCCTTGATCTGCTTCCGCTCGGTGGAAAGGAGCAGTTTCTGAGAGACTGAAGTGGTGGCGGCGATAGAAGTTGGATCGCTAGGGTTTTTTTGGACGTAGTCTTGGGAGAAAACAACGGCGGGAATGCGACCCTGAGCTCGTTCACGGGCGGAGACACGGTGGCCGTAGATTTCTCTCGGGACGGCTTGGATCGTATGAAAGGAGCGAGAAGTCGGTGTCGCCGCGGCGCTTTTGAGGACGCCGGCGGTGGCGCGCCACCACTTGGACATTTGGAATTTGCGTTGATGGAACGGAAAAATGGGGAAGCAAAATCACTCAGGTGAGGGTTTCGGCTTTGCTCATGGAAGGGTTTAACTGATTAAAAGAGGATTGGGCTTTTCGATTTTATTGATTGGGTTTCCTGGGCCATGCTTATTGGGCTCAAGACGTAATTCATACACGGGCGCGGTTATACACACCCACCAACTTATTGAGTACACTCACCAGACAAAATTTTCATCTAGACTGACATGTAAAATGTCTTTTATACCCTTTATGTAAAAAAAATTAAAAATACGAAGATAAGTACACCCACCCATTTCATTTTTTCAGAATAATCCCCACCATCACCATAATCTTCAAAAAATTCTTTAACAAACACAAATTTAGAAAAAAAAAAAAGATGTTCGAGATTTTTTTTCGGACAAATCAACATTGTCCGAAAAAAAAGAGTTGTTCGACATTTTTTTTCGAACAAATCAACCATATTCGAAAAAAAGAAGTTGTTCGAAAATTTTACCTTACCAAAATTAAGATGTTCAAAATTTTTTCATAAATAAACTCAATTTGTCCGAAAAAATAAATCGAACATCTCAGATTTTGAAGAAAATAGCACAAAAATGGTTGGTTTTTACTCTAAATCATCTCCAAACCCTAAATTCTAATTAGATCAAAAACTAATTATAGAAAATATATAATCTTCAATCAAACCCATTAAAATTATAGAAATCCTACAGAAAACTTACAAAAATTACAGATGTATTTTAAATTACAAAAATTATATAAAACTTACGGCTTGCGTTTTGATGGGAAGTGGCTGACGGTGTGCATTTTGATGGGAAGAGACCGACGGCGGCGATGCGTGGCTGTGGAGGGTCGGAGGCGTGTGCGACGGGGATGGGGAGGGGAACGAACGACGACGTAGCTGCGTGTGTGACGGTGAAGGGTGGCGTGTGCGACGGGGGGTGCGAACAGCGGCGAAGAGCGGATGCGCCGTTCGCGGCCGCGAAGGAGAGGTGAGTGTGAGGGCGGCGGCGGCCGCCGCTGCGAACTGCTGCGCCGTGCCGACTTGAGGTGGGTGGCCGTGCCGCAGTGACGGAGGGAAGAGGTGCGCAGTGGGCGGCGTGGGCCACCGCGACGAGGTGGGCGGCGCTGCTGCGCCGCGCCGCGGTGACGGAGGGAAGATGAAGGAATGGAGGTGGGTGTCTGAAATTGAGAAATGAAGAAGGAATTAGGGTTTTAATAGGGTGAAGGTTAATTTTGGAATTTTCAGGTGGGTGTCCTCAACTTAGTGTGTGTGGACTCATCCAGTGGGTGTCCTCAATAGATTGGTGTGTGTCTATAACCGCGCCCTTCATACACACATCATGAATTCAATTACTATACACACTTCATCGTAAAATCCAGCAATATACTAATAGAGAGTTATTATTGCTTATGTGTCGATTTTTCGTGAGTTTGAATGATGTGTCAATTAATAGAAAAGTTATAATTATGTAAATAATTAGGTGTCAAACATATAAAGAGTTTAGTGTATTAATAAGAATGATGTGTCATGAGTATTAATATCATGGATAAATACAATAAAAAAAGAATAATTACTCAATCAATTCCTAGTCAATATATATAGTATATATTATTACTAAAAATATAATTATAATACATTCCAACGAATTAGTTTTTCAAATGTGCTGAAATAATTTATAAGTTTACATATTTGAAAAGTGAAGCTTTAATATATATTATAAAATTTTAAAAATATATATAATTTTAATATATTTATTTATATTATTATTTTATATGATGAAAATTTTAATTTATACATATGTAAAAGGTCACACTTAGGTACATACCGCCACACCGTGCCTACCAATCTACCATCACATTAAGGTGTTGTTTGGTTAGTGATTGTGGTGGATGAGATGGGAATGGAGATTGGAAAAATATGGATGTGGGTAATTCATGAATAGTAATTGAATAATACTAGTTGTTTTTTTATAGAGATTAAAAAATGGATGTGGATGGAGAACTTTATGTCAAATCAAGTAAGGAGAGGGAATAAATATATGTAAGAAAGTAGGAGAGCGAATAGATGTGTGGAAGAAAATTAGGAGAGAGAATAGATGTGTAGAAGAAAAGTAGGAGAGAGAATACATGTGTGGAAGAAAAGTATGAAAGAGGACAAGTGATTAAAAGAAAAAAAATGGTGATGTAATTGTATAAAAATAGGTGATGCAGGGAAGCGTCTCAATTGAAGTAAGAACTCCGTTGATTTCTTAAAGAAATATCCGGACAAACACAATATCAATTAAGAATAAAATGAAGTGAGAACCGTTGATTTCGATAACGAAATATCAGGAATAAACACAACAACGATTAAGGATAAAACCTTAAGAATTTTCATATAATTTCTGAATTGTCTCCAAATGCATCATACATCCTCTTTTTATAGGATTTTACAATAGAAGAGTCAAAACTCTTAATGACAATAAATTAAATGAAACATAAATGGATACATTAGACCAATCTTGACTAATTAAATAGATAGCTTAATTTTTGGACTAATTTTGACTAATTAAATAGATAGCAATATTTTAGGAAGACTCTTCGATTGTTGCAATTACACTCTCCATCATTCTCACCCGGTTGAAAATGATTCGACCTCGAATCGATACTAGCTTCATTCTCCTTGTGAATGTACGAAAACAAGCTGAAACATCTTTATACTCTTTTTGCCACAAGATAATGACAATTTGACATTTCATCGCAAGAGCACTAGTGTGATTTCCACTGTCATTAGTAAAAATCACAAAATAATTATTCTCAACCTCCACCGTTGAGTCAATGGTATTGAGATGAACATCTTCAACTATAAAAATACATTAATTCTCCTTGTAAAAAATTGGAGGGCCACTATAGCCATCGTCAACATTATCAACCAAAATATCGACAAAATTATCGAAGATTGGCAATCCATCACAACCACATTCTTCATCAAAATATTCATAAAAAATTGGTGGTCCCTCATAACCACAACTTTCATCAAAATATTTATCAAAAAATGGAGTCATCATCAAGAATCGTACCTGATCTCTGAATACCAATTGATGCAGAGAAGCGTACACGATAAAGGGTGAAGTTCGTTGATTTCGATAGAAATGCCGGAAATCACAAGATAAATGATGAAGTCCGTTGATTTCGATAGAAATGCCGGAAAACACAATATAAGGAAGACTCCTTAGATAAATTTCATATTCAATTTGTCATCCTTTTACTTTCACGTACGCTCCTTGTAAAAAGGATTACAAGAATTTGAATTAATAACACAATAAAAGCTGGACATATTACAAGAATGAGAATTAAATGTAATTGCTAAAATTTAAAGGAATTTTGAAAGGTAGAGTGTTGATTTCTTTGTAGGAATAAATGGTGACTCTTCATGTGTATTCATCTCCATTATTCTTCCCCTCTTCGAAACGATTCGCCCTCGAATCGAAATCGCAATAAATGTACGGAGCCAAGCTGGAATATCTTTGTACTCTTTTAGCCACAAAATAATAACAATTTGACATTCCGTCGCAAGAGTAATATGGTTTCCATCACCATAAGTAAATCCAACTCCCATCTTTGACTCAAGAATATTGGGATGAACACCCTCAATTATAAAAATATTTTCATTCTCCTCGTCGAAAATTAGGGGATCACTATTGCCAACGTCAACATCATCAACTAAAATATTGACAAACTCATTGAAATTTGGTGGTACATCATAACCACAATCTTCATCAAAATATTCATCGAAAATTGGTGGTCCATCATAACCACAATCTTCATCAAAATATTCATCGAAAATTGGTGGTCCATCATAACCACAATTTTCATCAAAATATTCCTCAAAAATTGGAATCATCGTCAAGAATCGTACCTGAGCTCTGATACCAACTGATGCAGGGAAGCGTCTCAATTGAAGTGAGAACTCCGTTGATTTCTTAAAGAAATATCCGGACAAACACAATATCAATTAAGGATAAAATGAAGTGAGAACCATTGATTTCGATAACGAAATATCCGGAATAAACACAACAACGATTAAGGATAAAACCTTAAGAATTTTCATATAATTTATGAATTGTCTCCAAATGTATCATACATCCTCTTTTTATAGGATTTTACAATAGAAGAGTCAAAACTCTTAATGACAATAAATTAAATGAAACATAAATGGATACATTAGACCAATTTTGACTAATTAAATAGATAACTTAATTTTTGGACTAATTTTGACTAATTAAATAGATAGCATTATTTTAGGAAGGCTCTTTGATTGTTGCAATTTCACTCTCGATCAATAGGTTTGTAGGTGTATTATAGAAATGGATGTGTATTTGGATGGAGAGAGATAGAGGGGGATGACCCATCCAAATTCGGATGGGCCAATCCCAAATCAAACACAGACTAATAGAATATGGGTCAGGGGTGGGTTAGAATTTGGTCAAAGGGTCCAACTAATAAAAAAGGTAACACCTGAGTACCCCTAATTATAAGCACCCGTTCATTTTTTAAGTTCACCCCAAAATTTTTTTTACCATGGTTATTTGCACTCGTTTATTTTATGAATTCACCCAAAATATTTTTTAAAAAATAATTACATTTAAATGACTATATTATCATTTTATTAATTTGCACAAAATATAATAAAATCAACCATAATTTGTATATTTATAATCTGATGCCGAATCATTGTCGAGTTACCGTCGATTCACCACCAAGTCACCCATATTTTTAGAAAAAAATCGTAAAAACATAATTTAAAAAAATATATATCGAAATTAGGCACAAATCTCAATTTATTTTCCTTTTAATTTTTCTTCCCATTTTCAATTTTTATTCCAAAAACATTGTATTTTTTCGTTTTCCCCCATTTTCCTTTTTTTTTTTGTTTTTTCATGTCTATCTTTTACATTTTTTTCATGTTTATTTTTTAAAATTTTAATACAAAATAATATTATAGTATAATTTTATTTCGTAACTAGTAATACCATAAACAATAATCAATAATTAATAATAAGGAAAATATCAATTTTGGTCACCCAGTTTTACCTCTTTTCATATTTGGTCACCCATATTTAATCACTATCAAAATTGGTCATACAGTTATTATATTATATCAAAATTGATCACTCTGTTAGTCAATCTGTCATTGACTAACGGAGAAAGAGTTTTGAGCAGTGAAATTTCTCAAAACCTAAGGTTAAAAAACAAACGCAGAAGCAAGAATGAAACATGTGCAAAAATTACCAATATTTACATTATATTTATAACAGGTCAGAAGGAGTTCTGATGTATCTTCTAGAACGTCATATTGTTGGTTTACTTTTTATTTTATAGATAATGAGAATTCTTTCTCATGCATCTTCTAGAATTCTAGAACGTGAAACTTGTTGGGTAGTTAGAAAATTTCAATAAGTTTTTAATAATTATGAATTCATTTTTGTTGGTTTACTTTTTATTTTACAGAAAATGAGAAACTCAAGAAATAGAATGCAACTTTGTACTCTGTTTTTTTTTTTTTTAACAATTGTACTCTGTTTTCCAATTTTTGGTTTCATATTGAATTTGTATAATAATGGGAGATATAAACTTATTTCAATTCATTTCCCAATTTATAATTATTGGAGCATAATTTGTGGTGAATATTAATGGTAAAGAATTTTCTAAAATCCATTCAAGAAAATTTCATAAACTTATTTTTCATTATTGCAGATTTCTTGAAATGTTAGTCAAGGCATTTGAAATTAATTGAAATAAATTTATATCTCCTGAGTTTCTCATTTCTTAATTATCTATAAAATAAAAAGTAAACCAACGAATCACGTTTTACAAGATGGCATTAGAATTCTTTCTGACCTATTATATCACGTTCACAAGATGCATCCGAATTCTGACCTATTATAAATATAATGTAAATATTGGTAATTTTTGCACGTGTTTCATTCTTGCTTCTGTGTTTGTTTCATTAGTTCTGCCACATGCATGAAATTTTTTTAACCTCAGTTCTGAGAAATTTCACGTCTCCAAACTCTTTCTCCGTTAGTCAATGACAGATTGACTAACAGAGTGATCAATTTTGATAGAATATAATAACTGGGTGACCAATTTCGATAGTGATTAAATGTGGGTGACCAAATATGAAAAGAGGTAAAACTGGATGACCAAAATTGATATTTTCACTTAATAATATCTTATACAATAACAAATAATTTCACACATCTAATTATATTCAGTAATACCAAAACAGTTATTAGTAATACCACGAACAGTAATCAATAATACTATGAACATTAATCGAAAACATTTGTACAATAACAAATAATTTCACACATCAAATTATATTCAGTAATATAAAAAATAATTATTAGTAATACCATAAACAATAATCAGTAATACCATGAATATTGATTAATAATATCTTATACAATAACAAATAATTTTACACATTTAATTATATTCAATAATACTAAAAATAATTATCAGTAATACCACGTACCGTAATCAATAATCATTAATATTAATTCAATTTAATCGTGTATTAATAGAGAATGATTAATAACACCACAATAAATAACTAGTAATACCACGAACAATAATTAGTAATACGACATCGGAAGAGATTCATCTCACTTAATTAATTTGAGAATAAAATACAAGCAACTCATCATTAACCATAAAACATGAAACAATATGATAAAAAAAAAAAAACTAATTTATAATGGTGAAGCAGAAAGAAATCAACTGCCTCTAAACCAACTAAATCAATGTCCTTCATATCCATCCATTCCAGCAATTTAAACAACTTAGCAATATGCACTGGAAAAGTATTTCACATGAAAAAAAAGAAGAACTTAAATGGTATTAGCATGTAGGTTTTCATTTTATGAGAGAATTGAAACAAGAAATCCAATACGAATCTAAAATTTGAGCAAATGTAGAGACGAGCGATTGGTTATTGACTTATTGTTCACAAACTTGTTAGCTTGGAGTTAGGACTAAATTCAGCAGATCTGAAACACACAAACCAAGATAAATTCATAAAAAAAGGTGGAGTAATATTCACATACAATAGCCACAGAACTGGCAACACACGCAACTGTAGCAGCCTGCAAGCCAAACACAATATCATCCCACACTAATTTCCATCAATTATATAGATTTAATTCGAAAACAAAATATAGAAATTTGATTTCCAAAACTTAAACTGAGGACAGAGCCAGCCAAAATGAATACTCAAACTCGGCAATTTTCAATCACTTCATTTCCCCATCGCCAAACACAATCATACCTGTAATCAAATCTACAAACCCCATTGTCACTTAAATCCGCTTCTTTGCACTTCACATTTCTCTATCTTTAGCCATGAGAGATAGAGGCAAAGCTGTGGAACCTTTTACCAACGTTTTTTTAGAAATTACATGTAAGAAACGTCAGAACCACCGGAGGAGGCGCGTCGCGAGAGCTGCCTGAGAGTGGCGGTGCATCAGCCTGGCGACGGCGTGCTTCCGTGAGAGTCGGTGCACCATGGACGCCGGCCGGGAAAGCGCTTATATATATGTACGGTGTTTTGCAGCCGCAAAGGGTTCATGTACAGGGCATTGGATCCGCGAGCAGGGGTTTGGAGAAGGTCGGTGTCGGCAAAGGAAGGCAGCATGATGCGTGCGTGGGTAAGGGTGAAAATTTGAAATTGAATCAAATTTAGACAATTTGCCTAGTTTTTATTAGTTTTCACTCTAATATATGTATATTTTTGGATTAATTGTAAACCAAATTTATCAATTACAATATATCTTTTTTTTCTTTGCAATTCGATACACCAACTTTTATAGTTTTACAATCAATTTTAAAATGATGTGACGCCGGAAAGATCAATCGTACACATTTGTCAATAATAAGAAGAAAAAAAAAAGTGAGTTTAAGTTTGAAGGGAGGAATTCCAATCCTACGTATTTGTCATTTAGTGATTTTCTATTGAACAAAATGAGTAGATTTGGTACGGTTAATCTCCATTTTTTACACCGTTTAAATGTTTTTAACAAAATTTAGGATTTTAATTTTTTTATTAATTTTCTAAGTATCTTGAATTCAATTTTTTCTTTTTCTTGTTTCACCGCGTAGAGAAGAGAGATTTTTGGTGATTTTTTTATTTATTATTATCTGAGTATAGTTGTTCAAAGATGTATGTAAAAAATTTAAAATAAATTATACTCCCACTGTTCCGCAATTATTTTTACATTTTTTTTTAAAACGTTCCACAATAATTTTCACACCCTTAAAATAAAAAAATCATTTATAAACTATACTCTCACAATATCCTTAATTTTACACAAATGACGTTACTTTTTTTCTACACATACACAAACATCAATTCATTTATTTACTTTATACATAAAGGTTTATAAAATTACCCTATTAAAATTTTATTTTATTTTGTGTGTCATTTCACATGTGAAAAAAAAAAATCATGAGACGGAGTGATTATTTTATATTGGGTGTGTATAGGCAAGGGCGGAACCATAATTATAAAGTAGGATGGGCTAGGCTAAAAAAAAACTTAAGGTTATGTTTGTTTTCGAATTTGAGATTTTAAAATTTAACACCGATTTTACTTTGAAATTCTAGAATCCGAATTTTAAAAACATATTATATAAATATTTATCAACCATTTATAGATACCTATAAAATCGAGTGAATTTTAAATTTTAATATTTGTAACCGTATATATTGATTTTGGAATTTAAGTAAATTATGATTAATTTAATCTTATGTCAAAATTCTTAAAACAAATATACCCTAACTAATGTTGTACATTTTAATTTATTTAGTTTAAAGAATTTAATATTTTTATCTTATAATTTATGGATCTCACCAAACTAACCGTGTATAAAATTCAAAATGTTTAGCGGATGCTGTGGATAAATATAAGTCAACTTTTTTTCTATTTTTAAGCAACAAATTATTAGATGATCAATTTTTTATTTTATTATTAAATATACTCATAATAAAATAAAAAAAAAAAAAAAAATCTAGAGCCATAACATAGGTCCGCACTCGTGTATAGAAATTGGAAAGTAAGATGGAAATATAGGAATTGGAAAGTTATGTTTTAGCATTTGGAGGTGACATTAAGAATTTATGTTGCAAATATATGCCCATTAATTATTTTTTACCAAATTCTGCTAAATTTTTTTTTTTTACTAAATCAACATTCCTTAATTTTAAAATTTGTGATATATTTTTGTATTTGTGACACAAATTGCATCATCATCTTTAAATATAGGAGTGTTATCAACTCGTGGATCACATGGCTGATAAAAATATCAATTAATATAAAATTTTGTTATTGTAATATAGTTGAAGTTTGATGATTAATACATTAAGTGAAATTGGGCAATAATTGAAAACACATATATATATATATATATATATATATTCTTTTATTGCTCACAAATTAACATTGTTTTATTGAATTCCTTAAATAGAATTAATTCCCCGCACCAGGACTAGGACCTGTGCGGGTAGGTCGAAAAGTATCCATGTTGACTTTATTTAAATTGTGCAGCAGAATCTTTCTTGCATGGATTTGAATTGGTCCAGCTTCCCCCACTACTATTTCAGAAGTAGTAAATTTGTTCATTTCTTTCAGTTGTTTTACCTCACTTGTAGTAATCGCAATTACAATTATGAAAAGAAGAAATATATGGAGACTCCTAAGGTTATAAGTCATTGTAATAGAAATAATATACTAGACAGAGAGAAAGAGATGATATTTTACGTTTATAGTAGTGTCTATTTATAATGTTTGGAACCATATTTTTTTATTAAATATGTAATCTATAATTTGATGGGATTACATAATATACTACTAGACATTGTAATAGAAATAATATACTAAACAGAGTGAAAGAGATTATATTTTAGTTTATAGTAGTGTCTATTTACAATGTTTCAAACCATGTTTTTTATTAAATATGTAATCTACAATTTGATGGGATTACATAATATACTAGACATTGTAATAGAAATAATATATTACACAGAGAGAAAAAGATGATATTTTACGTTTATAGTTATGTTTATTTACAATGTTTGGGACCATGTTTTTTTTATTAACTATGTAATCTATAATTTGATGGGATTACATATATACTAGACATTGTAATAGAAATAATATACTAGACAGAAAGAAAAAGATGATATTTTATGTTTATAGTAGTGTCTATTTATAATGTTTGGAACCATGTTTTTTATTAAATATGTAATCACCATGTTTTTTATGAGATGTTTGTTTTGGAATGGAAAATTCAAATTTGAGATTTTGAAATTTCATCCATGTTCTAATTTGAGATTTAGATTTAGAATTTTGAAAATTTACTCTACAAATACCAATAAACCGTGCAAAAGCCAACCCTATAACTACCAAAACAAATACAAAACATACAAAAAAATTAGAATTTTAAAATTCACTAAATTAAAAAATTCAAATTTAAAAAATCCTCAAAATCTCAAAACAAACATCCCATAAATTAATTAAAGGGAAAAATCCTTTTCTTTTGGGGTCCTTTATCTCTACCGATCTTTATTTTATCCTATTAACTTTTAAATTTTTATTTTCAATTTGTAACTTACATTTTATCAACTTTTTAATCCCGTTACATGTTATATATAAGTAAAAGTGATTTCACCTCCATTTTTTATTTTTTTTAATAAATTAAATTATTTTGGAGAAAATAAATTATACTCCATAAAGTAATTAAAAAAAAATATGTATCAATACTTATTTTAAGGTCGACCATTTAATTAAGAATAATAATTAATATACAAAATATATTTTTTAGTCGATTTGTCCATTTTTTACAAAATATAAAAAAAATTATTAAATGACCAAATTAAATAAAAATATATATTAATAAACAATAAAAAACTATTATAACCTAATAATTAAAAATCATCTTCAATTTTTTTATTAAATGGTCAAATTAAATAAAAATCACAAATTAAAATTATAAGTAATCTTCAATATGAAGAAAATTTTAAAAATTATGTAGAATTTATTTGATAAGGGTTGATACATTAGTTATTAATTTATTATTTATTTAATAAAAAATATTGACCAAATCACTTTTACCTAACTGGTGACATGATCAAAAAAATTAATAAAAAAGTAAGTTATAGCGCTAAAATTAAAATTTAAAAGTTAATAGGATTAAAATAAAATTTTGATGAAGTTAAAAGGATGAAAAAAATCTATGAATTAAATATTACAAAATCAATTCACTTAAATTATGTGGGGTTGAAATTATGCAAATAAGATTATATTTAATTAAATGCATTCAATATTAATTGTTTTAAATTATGCAATCTAATTTTTTTAATTGCATGCATGACTGTTTTTTTAATGGAAGGACGTTAGTGGAATAAAATTAAAATTTTATAATTTGATACCGTTAATTGATAATTCTACATGTACATTACTCAAATTATGTATTAATAAAATAATTTTAAATTTGATAAGATCGATTTAGTCATATTTGGGGGAAATATTGTGAATCTCATATCTAACAATCCCATTCTTGATTTCGCCTTCTTCTATATTTAATATTCTTAAATATATGTAAATTAAATTGTACAATACTTTATACCTTTATAATTTTTTTTCTTTTTAGTCCCACATTCATGATCAAGGAACCCGTAAATATGATTAATTAATGGCACTTTTCATTAAAATATATGTACTTTCATAAAAAAATATAAATATTGTGGATGAGAATTGATATCCGTAAAAATCTAGCACACCTTGAATTTTTTTAAGACGAAGATTAAATATTAATATATATTTGTATTCATAATCATTTAAAATTCAAATTCAAATCTGGTTCATATTCGATTAAAAAAAATCCGAATTGTAGTATCCGTATATATTATTTATTAATCTTCTAAAATTAAAATATATAAAATAATAATTATGGATGAGAAAATAAAAAAAATATATAATGAATGAGAATTGATATCCGTAAAAATCTAGCACACCTTGAATTTTTTACCCTTTGCTTCACGTTTTCCATAAAAAAAAAAAAAAAAAAGCAAATATTTTAATTGAGAAAAGAAAAATTGAATAGGGATGTAGATAAAATTGAAGATTGTGTTGATAATCAATATTTAAAATTAAAATATATAAAATTTAGAATAATTTCATATACTGTAAGTAGAATAAACGTAGGATTCGGTATATAGTTATGAAGATTTGAATTTGAGGCGGCCCCTTCAAATCCCATTTTACTAGGGTAAACAAATCTTCCTACTTTATTCTTGGAACGTTTTCATCATCCTCTCCGCCCTGATTTTCACAGTAAGTCAGTTTCTTTATTATCCCTAGCTAACACCGACGGATTATTAATTCACTTGATTTTGCACGTCTTTTCCACTTATTAATTAATTCACAATATATATGATCAAACACCTGACCTGAGTTGAGAGTTGGATTAATGGAACATGTTGAGACACTTTGTTTTAATTGGATTAGGAATTTTCTTTTCTTGTGTGTGTTTAATGGAATTTTATTGTAATTGTAAGCATGTCAGAAGCACAGGCTCCGTGTGCAGCGTGTAAATGCCGACGACAAAAGTGCACATCGGAATGCATCTTCGCACCCTACTTCCCATCCGACGATCCTCAGAAATTCGAAAACGTACACACCGTATTCGGTGCAAGCAATGTGTCGAAGATCCTACACAAATTGGCTCCTCATCTGCGTCAAGATGCTGTTGCCTGCCTCGACTATCAGGCTCGCTACCGAATCTTCGACCCCGTTTACGGATCTGTTGGCCTCATCTACATTCTCCAACGTAGGCTCAACCAAGCCAAAGCCAATTTGGAATTCGAAAAACAACAACTTGATACTTGTATTGATTTACGACGACAGCGCCAAATGCTCTTACAACAACACCAACAACCCGCTGCCTCATTATTCGAAATAGAAATGGAAATGGAAATAGATGATGATGATGATCAAATATGGTCCTTGTTCGATGAGCTTGAATTCCCAGGTGTCGATGAGGAGGAGGAGGAGGAGGTTCAATTTCTTCCAAATGAGTCCGGGGTCGATGATGAGAAGGTTCAAATCATCACTCTTCCTCCAAATGACTTATTAACAACAACAACAGGGGGGGAAGAATATGATTATGCAGCAGCTCAATGGAATGAAGAAAATCAGCCTTCACAACTTCATCACCAAATGGACAAAATTCATCTTGGAAAATGATGATCAGCATATGTAATACTACTACTACTACTACTATATTTGTTAATTGCTCTCATGTATGTTTGTTCCTTTTCTATTAATTATTTTCAACTTATATTTCTTCATGTACAATTCCATCATCACCTAAATTCTTACATCCAACTAAAAAGAAAATGATAACTAATTTATACTCCATTTAAACCACATTCATATGATCAAGCCTAGCTTATTAAACATAGCATACCCATATTCTTGATCGGATTGACAATCTAATCCCAGAATCAATCTGACGACGACGAAGCCACCCTCACCATTTTTCACACTTCAACAAGTCCTGCCGCCACAGGTTCCTCCGACCGTGCCGAGACTGGAGAAGGAGTTGCTAACTGGGACCCTCCGAGAAGGGGTTCCGCGGGAGTACTCAAGGCCGGAGGTCTGAGGGAGAAGGCCTCGACCGTCTTCTGTCCCGGGTCCTACCACATGAGTCGTCGCGAGGAGGTGTCCCATAGCGCAACGAGCTGTCCAAAATGTCCACCTCGATCAAGATTCTAGCATACTGAGACCATCCATTATCCACCTCGATCAAGATTCTAGCATACTGAGACCATCCATTATCCACCTCGATCAAGATTCTAGCATACTGAGACCATCCATCTTAACAAGCTTGTCAACCGCCGATACGAATTTGACCGTAAAAAATATGTGTATAGAATTTCTAGAGAATGTTAGTCTAGAATACTAAACTCACAACTAAATTGCAAACATATAATAGTCAAAACAATTACTGTAATATATTTTAATTACTTTGTCAAAGAACATAAACTTATCACATTTTACCCAATAGCAAATTACAGTGATCTCTTCTTGTTAAAATAAAATATAACCACCATATAAAGATAAAGACATAGGACTTTATTAGATAAGTATGAAATAGCTCAAAATAATATCAAAACACATTTTAAAATTAACTTGAAATAAAGTTGCGTATAATAATTTGTCCTATAATTGTATCAACCATGTCCAATTTGAGGTTTTAAATACATGGATTGCCTTATGTTGGAGTTGTGGTGGGACCCTGATTTTCCGACTTGTCATCCTCCTCCTCCACGGTACTTTCACCGCCGGTTGCTGTCGAACCCCCTTTAGCAACAGACTTAATTTCATTATGCAACGGACCCTCCGGGGACCCCAAATGGCCCACCACCGGCTTCGACAATTCTCCGCATTGATCACGCACCACCACTGCCAAGTTCGACGGCCCAGCTGGCCATGTCTCAACTTTTTTTATATGAATCCTATATTTCTTTTATTCCAACAACAAAAATAATTTTTTGAAATTTTAGATATATAAAACAACGAATGAAAGAGACATAAAAATAAATATTACACGTCTCATCCAAGTAGAAAAACAATATGTAAACCTGCAAATGGCTTTTAACTTCGTCGTTGGTGAGCCCGTCAACTTTCATGAGTTCTCTGATCTGCTTCGGCGTAGCCGCTGCAAAGCAAAATAGATACTATATGTATAATTTTATTTTTATATAAAAAATAATTATACAAAATAGAAAAATACATTGTGCTCCACCAAGGTGATAAAGTGCATCAACAAATCTCTTGTGCAATTCAGGGGACCAACACCGCCTCTGTTTCGTCTGCGGTTCCTTTCTCCACGGTACCTCCACTTTCACCCTACCCAACTTTTCAGATTCGCTCTCTGCAGTTAACAGCGACAAACCTGCGGTTCCTTCCTTTTCCTTCTTCTTGAATGGCAAAAATGCCCCTACCCCCTTCCCCAAAGCTTCGAACCCCTGCTGCTGCTCACATTTTTTATTAATCCAACATTTTGGAAAATAAAATGGAAAAAAGAAAAAGGAAATAAAATTTTACCGATTTCAGATGCAAAACAGGGTCATTATTGTCATATTGTACGGGTGTGCTCCAGAGCTGAATAGAACTCATCCAATTTTTCTTCTCATTCAACTCATTTGACATTTTTGCCCTTTCTTCTCCTTCCACATAAGCCATTCTTTTCTTTTCCTCCTTCAATCTCTCAATTGCTACAAAATAGTACAAGGAGTAACAAGCATTCCAAACACCAAACTTAAACAAGTCAATTTCATTGTTACAAAATTGACTGATAAACTCTATATATACAGTATTTTTTGGACAATTCCCGGACTGAAATAGAGTTTAGGTTGCAATTAGTTGATTTTGCATAGTACATGTTACGATCGGATAAAAAAAAATGTATATGTTGCCAGTTGAGAAAATTGTTAAGTATAATACATATTGCAAATTATATTAACTTACAAGGAGTAACAATCATTTCAAACACCAAACTTAAACATGTCAATTTCAACGTTATGAAATTAATCGATTACAACTTACACTCTATATTTGCAGTATTTTTTGGACAATCTCAAGGCAGAAATAGAGCTTAGGTTGCAATCGATTGGATAAAAAAATGTACATCTTGCTTGAGAAAATGGTTATATAAACAAATTGATAGGAGAGATAGAGGGAGAGTATACCATCTTTTAAGAGGTTCATACAAATAGGAAGTTCACGTTTGAAAGCTTCGATTTTTCCCAATTCTTCTTCCAATTGATTAACATGAAAATCGAGTTTTAACAATTTCTTGGAGGAATCATCAATGGTGGACACATCCGCCAGTATAGCTGACACGAATTTGGATGCATTTTCCTTGAAATTCTCACTCATTTTCTTTCTTCTTGTAATAAAAATATAGTTTGTGTGTTTGATATTAGTATAACCTCCTCATGCCGTAAATAGACACGCATGAGATGTGGGATTGTGGGTTCTGATTTATAGAATTGTGGAAGGAACAAGGGTAGAAAAGGAATAAAAAGATTCTTGTAAGCTAGTTCACACTTTCGAGTCCTTACAGAAGAATTTGGTGAGAAAAGAAGAGGTTTGTACAGTCAAATGTGGGAGTTATGGAATCTTTTTGACTTTTGTCTTTGTGAATTTTTTTGTTAATCTTTTCATTAAACTCATTTTCCAATATATTTCCCTTTGGCTATAAAGCTTTGGTTGAGAATAAAAAGAAATTGCGATTTCATAAATATGGACCATTAAATTGTCTTTTTTATCATTTTTGGATTACTCAAATCTTGTCCAAGAATAAATGTTCTATTCTATCTCAACTTTATTGAATATCACTATAATCGAATGAGGAAATTTCTTCTGATATTTAGCATCTGAAATCTTATTTACGACTTATCTTTACTTTTTAAATCAGATTATAGCATTTATACTTGGAAGGCTACATCATTTTGTGGTCAATTATAGTTCAAGATTCACACTTTTTCTTAGGATAGAATCAGATTTTATTTATTTAATTCACACTTTTCTTCAATTAATTAAAACAATGGGACTTTTCTTCATGAATTAAAACAATTAATGGACGAATCCAAACCGGCTCTATAATGAAAATCCACCCCATTCAGATCGATTTTGGTTCCTGTCAAGCGGCTATGAAATGGATGCTACTTTTTGTCGAATCCGACCCGTCTACTTGTTTTTTGAATCACTATAATAAATATATTAACATTTACTCCCTTCTATTCAAAATATATGTCATTCTAAACACATATTAAAAAAATAAATGACTTCTGATGTTAGTGTAAAACGTCATATAATTTGCAAAGAAAACGAAAAAATTCAAAACGACTTATATTAATTATTAAGAATAGGAAGGAGTATATATTTGTGTGTAGTTATATAAATTTATATTCATATTAATGCATATGTGTTTGTGTAAAAATTATGTTAGTTTTAAGTATATATAAAATGAATATTAGTAATTACTATTTTAATCAATAATATATTTTAATTTAAATTATTTAATGTTATAATAAAAAAAAATTGTGTATATTAAAATTAATTTATAAAGAATTAAAATGTAAAACGGACTGATTGAACTCGAGTCATTCGACGGGTTCTCATGCATGCGGAACAGGGCAGTTCCCGTGTCTCTAAACATTGTGACGGGGCGGGTCTTAGAATAAGACAAACTCGTCTCACACCCATCATATTGTCATTCGATCCCTTAACTAAACTAATGGAACATTAGAGTTTGAAAGAGAATATATAATATGCTTATAGATGGGTGGTCCTTAAAAGAAGGACGAAGTCAGGTTTTTTTTTTTTTTTTTTGTTACTTTTGATTCAGATTCTTTGATTCCAGTTATCTTATATGCTTTTTTGCTTAAGAAACCTACGAATTATCAAAAGACATTGCTTGTATGTCTCACTCAATGCATATATTAAATTATATGCATCTACTTTTAGTTTATTTGAATTTCGCAAAAAAATGACGTGGGATGGTCTATGGATCAAACCTTAATTTAACGTAGTGAGATATATAGTAATTGTCAAAAAAATTATGTGAATAAGTTTACAATTTTTTTTACAGTGAACTCGCAAATACTTTTTAACATTATAAGATTCATTTTAGCATGCAAAGTATCTCATTTTAGTGACTTAAAATTAAACATTTTATAAAATTGTGATACTTTATGTTAAAATCTATTGTTTTAAGAAAGAGAATTATGGTGAATCTAGTTCATATGAGATCAACTCTTAATGTCCTAAAAAAAAAAAAAAAAAAAAGACTTAACTCTTAGTAATAGAAGGTCGATCATAATGATATGATGGTTTGGTAAGAAGACGTAATCATTAGGAAAACGTGTAAAATACTACTCCAGTATTCTTTTCGTTTGCTAATAAATTGAAGATAATCTTTTTAAAAATTTGAAAGATAATTAATGAATTTGATTCTCCTAGAAAATGATCTAATGTAAAATCTCAACCATTGAATCATATTCAATGATTAATAAATCAAATTCAAGAGTTAATGTAGAACTGTAATTAAATTTAAGGATTGGAGTCACGGTGCACTCAATCGCAGTATGCAATCGAGTTATAATCACATAAAAATTCAAGACAAATACTTATGTGTATCAATTACATGTATGCAACTGGTACCATTTGATTCAATTTTCTAAATGGGTGAATGTTACCCATGAGTTATGATAAATACAGTATAATATTAGTTAAACAAAGTATAATATTAGTTCAAATACAATATATTATTAATTCAAATATAGTATAATATTAGTTCACAATATAGTATTAATTCAAATATTAAATAGAAAAAAGTTGCATGTATATAACTAGTACAGAGTGTAACCCAAAATTCAATTGCATACAAATATTGTATAGTATTAGTACTTTACATTAAACGTTGTACTGAAGGCCTCCAAATTTGGTATTCCAAAAATGAAAAATGAAATGTTTTTATAATTTAGTTTTTTTTTATATCTATTTTATTATACTATTATAATTTTCTACTTAATATTATGAAACACTAAGAAATTATGGAACGTTAAACAGTTGAAAACATATCCCCTTAATATTAAGGGGTGTATTGGGGTGGATTTTGTGAATTTTTTTTTTGGACTTTTAAAATTCGAATTTTTAAAATTCTTTAAAAAATTTGAGATATTCAATACGGATTTTAAAAAGTTTTTAAAAATCTATAGTATCCAATCATCTATGATTTTAACACTTTATGAATTTTGTTGAATTCTCCTTAAAAAAATATAAATAAATGGGTTGGTCTGCTATGGACTCGAGTGCATGTTGTGCACCCTAGTCCATGTTGCACTTTTCAGTTACTGACTTACACTTTTTGGTAAATGGTGTTGCACTTTTCAATTATTAAACTGTATAAGTAATAATTGAAAAGTGCAACACCATTTATCAAAAGTGTAAGTCAGTAAAACTGAAAAGTACACATGGACTAGGGTGCACATCATGCACTCGAGTGCATACTAGACTTTTCCTAAATAAATTTCACTATCCAAAATCTCTTCTAAAAACAAGAGATTTCAACGAATTCTTTTAGAGAACTCTAAAGACGAAAGATCAAAAGTAGGGATGGCAATATTGACCAGATCAGCGGGTACCCACCCCACCCCGCAAGCTTTGGGTCAGGTCGAATCTACCCCGTGTTAAGTATGGATCGGATCTGAGCCTTATGTCCGACTCGCGGTTATTCGACCCGCCCCGAATTAATATATAAATTATATATATATATATATATATATTTGTTATTGGTAAAATATTATGGTAAAGTCTAGTATGCACTCGAGTGCATGTTATGCACCCTAGTCCATGTTGCACTTTTCAGTTTTACTGACTTACACTTTTTGATAAATGGTGTTGCACTTTTCAATTATTAAACTGTATAATAATATTTTTAGTAATAATTGAAAAGTGCAACACCATTTACCAAAAAGTGTAAGTCAGTAAAACTGAAAAGTGCAACATGGACTAGGGTGCATAACATGCACTCGAGTCCATAGTAGACCAACCTAAATATTATATATATATATATATATATATATATATATATATAATATTAATTTAAAAAAAACACTTCACATTAAAAAAAAAAAAAAACTCTTTGCATCAATACTGTATATAAAAATCTATCTAAATTAATAAAAAAAATATTTCATAATCCGTATATGAAAATTTATATAAAACAATAAAAAAGTCAGTTAAAGTTAAAAAAAATCCAATAAAATCTCAATTGAATACACGCCTTTATATGTAAACAAGTAATTCAACGTATTACAAGAAAATTGTTTTTTTAGTAGTAAAATTATTTCATTATTGCTTCTCTAAAAGGTAATTTTTATCATTTGAGTTTTTTAATTAAAAAAAAATGATAATAAAATGATTTTATTACTAAAAATATTTTTTCTTGTACTGTTGATAAAAAAAATTGCACAACGCTATATAGGGATTTAATTTTTTTTGTAAATCTCATATGTCCACCATGGCACCCTCATTTTTCTGTAATTCAATATTGCATCATCATGTTTTTAAGAAAATATGTACATTATAGTTACGTAAATTAATAAATATAATATAATAAGATGTATTAGAGATGATGTAATTTAAAATAAAATAATATAATAAATTGTGAAAGATAATAATTAAAAAAAAGAAGGAATGAATAGTAACTTGAATTGAAATGGACAAAAAATATGTGTACATTTTTCTTTCATTTTAGATGTTTATATTTTGATTTTTCTTTTAATTTTAAGTTGTTTAGTATTTTATCGTATTAAACAACAAGGTTGCTTGCTTAAAACAACTCAAACAAAACGAAGTGAGTTGCTTAAAATGTTTAAGTTGTGTAAACAATTCAATTGCTTAGGCAAATATAATTTTCTTGTAAGTGAACTTTGATTAGACCATCAATTAAAAGGAGATTTTTGTGTGAGAAGCTTGTTTCATTTAGTATTATACAGTAATATTTAGATTTGGTGTGAATCATTATTTGTTTATACAATTATACTAATAATTTCAATATTTTTTAGGCTTCATTAGGAAATATGCCGATTTATTTATGGTGTGAATCATTATTTGTTTATACAATTATACTAATAATTTCAATATTTTTTAGGCTTCATTAGGAAATATGCCGATTTATTTATTGTCAAAATCAGATATTTTAACTAACTCATAATTGAATAATACACCTTCAAATTCATAGGATGAAAAAAGACTTGATATTATTAGAAATGTCCAAAAAATATCATATTCGCAAAGTAAAAACATAGAGGCACTCCTATGGACGTGGAAATTATGCCGGATCGGTTGATTCGAATTGAATTTATAAAGTCATCCATAAATGGTTGATTCAAATAAAACGAATTCTCGTTTTGATCAAATCTTCTACTGTAGTCTCCTTTAATTATTGCGGGGCATATCTCATTTCAAGATTTATCGTCCGACTTGATCGGAATCCTATTTCCAGTCTATTTAATTTTTTTATTTCAATTTTATTTAATTGCTTAAGTTAGTATAACTCTATATGCTACGCTCAGACAAGTTTTCTTGTTTTCAACTATGATTCTTGCTAAAGAAAGTGGATTCAAAATCACATACGAAAAGTCTTCTCTTTCCATGTTGTAGCCCCTTATAGTTATAGTGCGCGTATTAAGATTAAGGTTACAACTCACTTCTTCCTTACTAGATCGATTGTCATGAATGAATGAATTGACTTTAGCTATAGGGTCAGTTTCACCGACCTAAGAACTATCAATAAGCCTTTAGCAGCAGCGGAGGATATTCTAGAAAAGCAAAGAAGCCACCTCTAGCGTAAAGAAAGGAGAGGATAGTAGTTAGACTGATTTATAGTTTAAAAACCGTCAATAGCTATTTCATATCTCGTTGTTGATGGAATTGATGGTTAGAGTCTTCCTTTTCTCTCATACCTCTCTCTTCCAATGACCTGTTTTCCTCATTTTAAATCTAATTAAGCATATAGTCTCTTATCTTTGGGTTAATTTACCGTACTAAATTGAATCTTAATACTAATAATTCCAACTTTGTTACTATACTATTGTAGTAATAATTTAATTTTAGTTAAAATAAAGGGTAAGTCAAAATAAGTAGTGGGGAGAGTATTGTCATTTTGCCATAAAAAACAAAACCTGAAAACAAGTTATTGCCTTATCGGCAGAAGGCCTTATCTAAACAAAACCCCAAAACCAAGGGCAGGACTTTTTTGTCAAATTGGGAAGCAAGGTATCATCGTGATAATACCCCAACGTCGTCGTATTCAACGTCTTTCAGCTACCATCAAACGACACCGTTCCCATATCCCCTTCCCTTCCGAAGATAACTACTCATTCTACCCATTTTCATCTCGCCGATCTTCTGTTTCCCATCGGGTCAACTTTCCGACTGTCGCTACCTCGCCGCCGTTTTCAGGACTGAGTAATGCGAATGAACTAAGTGCGGCGAGTTTTAGTGTTACTGTGCTGTAATTTGTTTGGTCAAATGGATCGGGCTGCGATGACGGTGGGTCCGGGTATGGATATGCCGATCATGCATGATAGTGATCGATACGACCTCGTTCGAGACATCGGCTCCGGTAATTTCGGCGTGGCTCGATTGATGAGGGATAAGCAGACTAAAGAGCTTGTCGCGGTCAAATATATAGAGCGCGGCGACAAGGTCAGTTTTCTATTTCTCTTGGCTTTCTTAATCGGTTTTGAGTGAACTATTGGAGATGCTTTATTTATGTTTGATAAGCAAATTTATTTCTGTTTGTACAAAGTAGCAGTCGTAGCACTTGACTATGTGTGTAAAGTTTTAACACGTGTAGTATTGCTAGCATAAAAATGGTATTTCAATCGAGTCTGGATTGGAGACTCACAGTAATACGCTTATTCAGTATGCAAATTTTGATTTTGATTTGTGCAATGCCTCGGTTTACAATTGAAAGTTAAACCTTGATATGTATTTCAATTTGTTTTTGCGGAGCTATTAATGGAAAGAAGGGCAAGGTAGGTTTAACTATAAATAGACGGAGCCCCAATGTGTGAGATCGTCTCACCTAATTTTCTCTGATTTCTATTGGAAATGGATTCTACTAGTAAGAAAATTCACTGGGAAACGTGGACGTGCTGGTTGTGTACTGGGAGAAAAAAAATGGGAGAACATTGCCCCATTGGCGCTGCCCCTATTTGGTTAAATACATATTCACGGTTTGCTATGTTGTTTTCTTGCAATTATCCTTTCACAGAAAATGAAAAGAAAATATATACTATTTTGTTTAGTCACTGCACTAATATCTCCATTGATTTTCTAAGTTCAACTCACTGAGTAATGAAGAGAATTTGTAGATAACCCTTTAAGAGATTGAATTTGCGAACTGATAAACACATTCTAAGTAATTTGGGGTGTTGGGTGACAGAGGAACGGGTGGACCTAATGGCAGATACTCGGACTATGACTTGTGAATGTTATGGATCTTATTCTCTGAAATAAGATTGTAGCTTTGATGAAGTGATAAATAACACTAACTGCCATAACTTTTCAATTATTGACCATTAAATAATGACCACAAAATTTTAACTGAAAAGTATATGCTTGAATGAGATTACAAAAGTGTAAATTGCCCAGCTTATTGGTTAGGTTAATTGGACATTAGTGTAGACTGATTATTCTTGTATGCATCACTTTGTCAATAGTCACTGGATATTATGAATTCATTGAGGGACCAAAATCATACTTTGAAATAGATGAGCCTTACTTAAGTTGATGAAGCAACTTAAGGAAATATTCAACTTTTGTTATAGATATTAGATATATTTTAAAATGATGCCCGTCTCTTAATAGCTTAATTTTAGATTAGGTGATCATTTGATATGACATCAGAGACCAGGTCAAATGAAAGGTCCTACCCATTTATCAATATTTTCCATGTGAGGCTTTAAGTGACCTTGCATGTGACGGAGCATGTTGAAGAGATAAAGATATATGTTAAACTGCAGGACTCTTAATCTCTTATACTCAATGACATGGGTATGAGTGAAATGAGACTAAGGTGGAGAAATATGGATTTAGCAGATACAATATAGCGAGAAAATTCACCCTTCTAGGTTTAGTTGTATTGGTATTATTGTTGTTATTTTTTTTTCCCCGTAAGTAGTTCAATTTTGCACATTCACCTGAAAGGGTGAAAGCCAAACTCTAAAGCCCTCAATAAATGGGTACAAAATTATTGATATAGAATTGGAAAATAGTGAATTTAGGTTCATGAACTTCAGGATTGAGTTTCTTGGAAGTTACTCATAGCCAAAGTCTGATCCTATGTTCTAGCATATGTAAGTCTTAATAAAAAAAGGAGAGAGAAAAAGTAGGGGGTAAATGAGATTTTTAATGTTGCTTTTAAATTATCTAATAAATTGTGTGCATTGGTGTAATACTGTAATCTAACATGTAAGCTTTATGCTATACAATAATGACCATGAAGAAAAGTTATCATCAGTCCATCAGTGGATCAGGGAGGGAGGCCTGACCCTAATATTTTTGGATATATGTGTGTGTGTGTGTGAGTATTGGTCCTTCTTGCTTAGACTTATGTATCCGTGTAGTGAAATTATAATTATATATAAGTATCGATTCTTCTTGCTTAGACTTAAAAACTTGTTTCATCATACTCTGCCCCCAACCCCCCACCGCCCATTTTTTTTTTATTGCACCCACTGTTTCATCAGTCACCGGTAATTGCTGCAATTTAATTTTATGAGGGAAGCATTTTGTCGTTCGCCCAATATAAACATTTATAAAGAAGGGAAGACGCCATAAAGAAAAGAGTCTACACCAACAACAAAAAACTTTCGAAATTTCGAGATGAGAAAATTGTTGTATCTGTAACTGTCCAAGTATTGCAAAATGACACCATGCTGCCATCATTGCTTACTTTTCATAATCGTATTTTCCAGATTTTGGTCTCATTTATTTATTATTACCTTCTCTCTCTCTCTCTCTCTCTCTCTCTCTCTCTCTAACTTTCCTCTCTCCCATGGGAGCTTAAAATCATCTGATGTCCACTGTCTCAATCAATTAACATCCTCTTCAAAATCGATTTCAGAAAAATCTATTTAGTCCTCTCTCTTCCTAATCCACTGGTGCTTCTCATTAGTTATCCTTTGGATGGTGTTTAAGTATTGTGAACGGGTTGATTCTAATAATAGTAGGGCTTCTGCTGTTAATTAGCTGGAAAATGGTGTTGGATGCCCAAAAACGGTGTCCAGGTGGTGTGCCAATTGTTCATGACGGTGACCAGTATGATTTTATTAAGGATATAGGGTCTGGGAGTTTCGCGATAACCCGGCTCTTGAGAAACAAACAGACTGATGTGCTGGTTGCTATTAAATACATCGAGAGAGGCGACCCGGTCAGTTATAATCTTAAAAGCAAATTACACAGTTTTAGCTTGTTGGAAATAGTTTTTTGGAGCGTGTTGATGTTGTTCTAATTAGGCAAGGAAATATTAGTTTATTGAGGTTTTTGTTATGTGTATTGCAGTTATAATGATTTTTCCTTTTGATTGTGATATAAGGCGTTTCCTTTTAGGCATGAATATTATTGGCATTTTCAACTATATGGCGCCTTGATTTCCGACTGTTTCTTCCGAAAAATTTCTACTAAAGTATACCTTGAAAATTAAATTATTATTATGATCCATATTTTAGCACAATACGAATGACTGCATAATCCTCAATTTTGCTGCAGATTCTCTTTTTTCTTCCCTGTTTATTTCGTGAAATGCCCAGAATGTGATTTCTTTTTCTGCATTCAGATTTTAGTTTATGATGCTCCAGGTACTATGGCCTTGGTTGGCTTTAGTTTTCAAAAGATGTGATCTACGCATCTGATTGCTTCTTTATTTCTCTCTCTTTTTTCTATCCCTGTATTATTAATTTATTACAGTACCTATTATTTTTGGTTAAAATAAAAAATCTCTGGTAACGTCTATTGCAGATAGATGAAAATGTTCAGAGAGAAATTATTAATCACAGGTCTTTGAGGCACCCTAATATAATCAGATTTAAAGAGGTTTGTTATTGAATTCACTTTTTTAATGTGAATGAGTCCCAAATTTTCAATATGAGTTTTATTCTAATTTCTTAATGTTTTGTCTTTACTTCAGGTGATTCTAACTCCTACCCATCTTGCTATTGTAATGGAGTATGCATCTGGCGGAGAGTTATTTGAGCGAATATCGAATGCAGGACGATTCAGTGAAGATGAGGTTCTTTACTTGCTCACATATGTTCATTTTTCCAGTATTAATGTTGCTTTTTGGCACTTAAGTTCTTGTTTGCAAATTTCTCTCATGCAGGCACGTTTCTTTTTTCAACAACTCATATCTGGAGTGAGCTACTGTCATTCAATGGTATCATAATCTTAATTTTTTTAATTGATTCCCAATCTGCCCTCAGTAGAATAAAACCCTAAGTTTTCTGTCCTATGTTTCTTGACGAAGCAAATATGTCATCGGGACTTGAAGCTGGAAAACACGCTGTTGGATGGAAGCCCGGCTCCTAGGCTGAAGATATGTGATTTTGGGTATTCCAAGGTAATCTTTATTGCATCTAAATATAAATGAGCATTCACTATTTATATCAGAGTAATGATATCTTTTCTCGTCTTTCTGTTTGAGATCTTTCTAGAACAGGCTTATTTAGTTTCTTTGATTCATTATCTTATTATAACTGTGCTCTTACAGTCTTCTTTGCTGCATTCACAACCAAAATCTACTGTGGGAACTCCTGCATATATTGCTCCTGAGGTTCTGCGTAGGAAAGAATATGATGGGAAGGTAAGACAATTCATAAGCATATCTTGAAGTATCATTTATCCTTGGCTGAACTTCACTGCTTATCACAGTTTAACACACATTTTAGTGATACATTCACACACACACAAACATATCCCGTTTGTGCAACTTACGGCTTATCACTCTTTATTACACATTTTAGTTATATATATATAGGGTAAACACATTTTTTGTACCAATTTTGATTTTGAAACTAGTCATCTATGTTTATAAAATTCAGTGTCTTAGTCCCTTTACTGGCTAACAGTGGCAACTCATCCGATAATAGGTGACATGGTAGTTATTATTTTTTTTTTTTTAAATAAAATAAAATGTGGCATATCAGGGGATGAAGTGCTTATTCAAAATTAGATAGTCATAATCGGTTTCAAAAAAATTGGGATATTCACAAACTCAAATTCTCTAAATCCCAAAAGCGATCCATTGTTGCTGCAAATTAATCTCAACCCGAATCGAATTCACCCCAAATCGTTACCTCTTTTAAAGGGACTAAAACACTAAATTTCGTAAACATAGAGGACTAATTTCAAAGTAAAAAAACTTGAGGACAAAAATTAAAATGGATACTACTACTTAGGGGACAAAAAAAAAAGTATTTACCATATTTATATATATATACATTTATCCTATAAAAGCCTTTCTGAAATAGTGGGTGTATTGCTAAGGTAGCTCCGCATCTTCACACCAAACTGGTTAATGATTCACCTATCAATTTTACTTTATGAACTCGGGCCTTTCCCGTAAGAAATTCCAGATGCTGCTGACCTAAGACTCACCTGTTCTTTACTTTATGCATTTTTAATAAATTGGGATTAGCTTTTTTTTTTCTCTCACTTTTAAGAAGCTTGTATCAATTCTTGATTGTTAAGTCATTTCTCTTCATAAAGGCCCATGATCAGACATCCTAATTCTTATGTCTAGAGTTCTGCATCTTTATGCAGTTCTAAGATCAATTCACCGAATAAGCAATATGACTATTTGATGAATGCAATTGCCTTACGATTTGTCCATTGTTGATCTTTTCTTGGCGGAATTAACATTTTTAGCAGTTTTCATCTTGATCATTTAATTGATGCCTTGGTTTCCAAGCCTTGAGTGCATTTCTCTTATTGTATTTAAATCATAAATAAATAACATAGGTAGATAAGCATCTGGTAATTTTTTCTACTTTTGGGTGATATAAGAATGGAGGAACTCAATCTTCTCTTTTATCCGTGACTCATAACGATACATTTGCTTCAGATTGCAGATGTGTGGTCCTGTGGGGTGACGTTATTCGTTATGCTGGTTGGTTCCTACCCATTCGAAGATCCTGAAAACCCCAAGGACTTTCGTAAGACAATACAGAGAGTCCTAAATGTTCAGTATTCTATTCCAGATCACGTTAAAATATCTGATGAATGTCGGCATCTAATCTCAAGGATCTTTGTTGCTGAACCTGCGCAAGTGAGTGATTTCAGCTTTCAATAGCAATTTGTGTTTTTCCAGAGAACTTTATTGTAAATCTGTGTTCAGATTTTGAGTAGTAGGATCTCTAATGTGATTATTTAGTCTGTTTATGTGAAGTTATTTTTGTTTAAACAACGTAAAAGATGAAAATTAGCCATTTTCTAAGATTTAAAAAATATCTGATGAAATGGAAGTCATCCTGTAAATATGCACGTTTGTTTAGCTTGAAAGAATTAAGCAAAAACCACCTTGAAACTGATTTCAAGTCTCTCTCTGCCTCACAGTATTGAACTTGTATCATAATAGGCTATGATCATCGATCTTTACCTTCTTATTGCAAAACCAACACGTTTGTTATACTCTATTTTTATTTAGCGCCCCACGTGAATTCTGATTTTCTTTTTTGATAATTAAGCCTTGAAAAATACAGTTGAAGCTTGATCATATCTTTTGCTAGACTATATATGAGTGATTTTAATTGTCAAATTTAGATATGCATAAAAAGATTGAAGAAAGGTTGGGCTAGGATTTTCTATTAATTGTAGTACTGTACTATATTTTTTTCATTTACCTAGCAACTCATTTTGATTTTTTCCTTGTGTCAGCGCATCACGATGCCTGAAATCAGGAACCACGTGTGGTTTCTAAGGAACCTTCCGGCAGATCTGATGGACGAAGGCACAAACCAGTTTGAAGAGCCAGATATGCCGATGCAGACCCTGGAAACGATCATGCAGATAATATCAGAAGCCACCATACCTCCCGCGGGTTTGTACACCCTGGACATGATGGATGATGACATGGAAGACCTGGATTCAGATCCCGATCTGGATGTTGATAGCAGCGGAGAGGTCATTTATGCAATGTGACAATCTGTCTGTATAAATGGAAGCCTATGGCTGCATAGAAATAGATCCTCTTTGTGGATCAGTATGTCCGTATTTATAATTTACAGAGTCGGTGGTGGGAGCAAGAAGATGCAACGGTAATCGTTATTTTGTGCCTCTCTCTCTATATATATATATCTTTTTGTGATATGTATGTGTTGGTGTTGCATCAGAGTTTTATTGTGTCAACTCTTTGTTTTTTTGGGTATTTTATATATTATGGTTTGTATTGTGTTACTATGGTATGTACTGACTGGGTTGTACATTGTGTGTATGGAGCTGCTGCTGCTGCTGCTTCTTTATGAATGTTGTGTCATTGTATGTATAGTAAAAGTCTTGCAAGATTGTTATTTTTATTTCTAAGCTTTTCATTTCTCTGCAACTGAATTGCTTTATACACTCACATGCAGAATTTTTTAACCTGCTTGTACAAATTTAATTTAAATTTAACTCAACTCATGTTTCTTTCATGTCTGTACAATATTATAAATTAAATGTACGGAATATATGTTTAGTACGTACTTATTTTTTTACATTCAGTTAAATATTTTGGCACTTAAGAAATAAATATTTAATATAATTAAAAATTTCAACTTAGTTTTTTAGCTATTAATTAATATTATATAGTCTTTTTTTTTTTTAATTAACGCCTTTCTACTTTGGGTTTGGAGGAGGCTTCATAAAATATTACTCCTAATATTGTAAATCATCAGCATCGAATCTAAATTAACAAAATTATTTTATAATTAAGTAACATACCCATAATATTATAGCGAAGCTTAAATGTTTTTTTTTTGGAGGTATATGATTTATTTGACTTTGAAAATTGATAATAATACTACAAAAACATAAACGAATATAATTCAATTTAATTGACATTGGGGTGAGGCGTAAAATATCTAGTATTTTCAATTAATGTAATGTAGGGAAAACATAACTAAATTAATTGTGAGAATGTTGATTAGGTTGATCATGGAAGTATTGTTGCAGCAGATGTTGTTTGATCATGGAAGTGTTGCTGCTTAATTTCAGCACCTTTAAATACCAATATCCACCCCCACAATAATTTATAAAACATTTCTTTCTTTTACTTAGCTTCCACTATTGTACAAGCATATTAGATCAAGTGGCTCAATCTAAAAATTTGGTGGATCAATTCAATAAAAGAATGACATAGTATTGTCACTCCTTTAGAAGATTATGTTTAGATTATATATATATGTCATAGTTCCAACAAATAAGAGAACCAAATCTTATAGTTGTGAAGAACCAAAATTTATTTGAAGGTAAATTTCCTTACCACACAATCCTACTTGTCGTGCAAAGAGTTTTTTTATTTATTTATTATTATTATAGTTTTGTTATCTTAAATACTTTTTTTTTTTTTAGGTATCCTTGGTTTGTTTTGGAAGGTATCGAAAAAGAATGTCCTACCATTATTTTTTGAAATACATAGTATAGATGTGATTAAAATTTTATTTACATGTATGTCTTATATATTATATTATATAAATAGTATAAATTCATATACTATTGGATATGTTAATGTTTAATTTTAAATTTTCGTGTGTTGGGTTGTTGATCAACTAGATTTATAGTGCTTCTCGAAAGGTGACCATCGAAGCATGTGGATATTCTACAAATCAAATAATTAATTATCATGAAAAGGAAAAGGAGATCGAGTTCAAATTCAAATCATAAGCATAACTCCCAAATATGCCAGGACACAATCTCAATGACTCCGATTTCAAGGTATTTTTGTTTATTTTAACTTAATTTTTTAAATTACTTCATAGCTTTCATCATTTTTTTTTTAAAAAATAAACAATATTTACGTGTTTACTTAATTTACATATTGTTTTAGCTAAGAGAATGAGTCATATGAAATGACAGTCAAAGTCATCAATGAAATCCAACTTGATATGATCAAACAAATTTGTATCATCTCCCTTTGTCTACTTTGATGGAGTAATTATTTATGTAAGTAAAAATGGGTGACTATACTAATTGCATTTCCGTGTCACCAAAACAGATATGCAACTTCTCAGTTAATCAGAACTAGCTAGTTTTGGTGGAAGAAGATGGATCATCCTAAAATTATTTGGAGTTTATATAATAGATAATTAGAAATGATTGGATGCACAAGGAAGATCTTACACACGACAACTTGTAATGTATGTTTTTATGTCCAACTCTTTGGCCATGGGTTTTACATCATGGACCTCCCTTCGTTGAACCTCGAGCCAAAAAATTGAATTTCAAGAAATTTATGCCCTAGGTTTTGAGAAGGGATATCGAAAAAAAATTGAACGAGGATGAAAGTAGGATTTTGAATTATGATGTTGTTGTTAAGGAAAAAAAAATTGAACGAGGATGAAAGTAGGATTTTGAATTATGATATTGTTGTTAAGCAAAAAAAAATTGAACCCATTGGGGATTGAACCTCGAGCCAAAAGTACGTGAGTCGATACAAAAAAAAATTGAATTTCAAGAAATTTATGCCCTGGGTTTTGAGAAGGGATATCGAAAAAAAATTGAACGAGGATTGAACCCGATCCATTGGGGATCGGGATGATTGAACCCGACGTGAATCGAACACGCAACCTTCTGATCTGGAGTCAGACGCGCTACCATTGCGCCACGGATCCCTTGGTGCTATATATTCATAGATAACAAGATTTATTCAATCTTGTGGCTTGAATTATGTTCATAAATAAATTGTAATGCATTGTGAATCTCAAAATATGCTTCCTGGGCCTTATTTTAGTTATGAAAATTAGGTGGGGAGGTTAGGATTTAGGAATAACGAAGTATATTTTCTATTTACAACCCACCCTACTTTATAGTTTATATTCTGTCAAAAAAAAAAAAAAAAACTTTATAGTTTATACTCCTTCCGTCCATGCTCATTTTTTTATTTTTTTTGTCCACAAAAAACGTGTTTATTCTATTTAAATAGTTAACTTTTGAATATTTTTTCTACATTATCTATCAAATATATTTTATACTCATTATATAAAATATATTCTTTATAATTAAAATATAATTTTTTAAAAAAATATATATATAAAAAAAAGTGAATGCACTTTTGATGGAGGGAGGGAGTATAAAAGTGTATTTTAGTGTTTAGATCGTCTCAATATATTTTATTTTTTTTATATTTAGACATATTATGAAAATAGAATCCGTCAGTCGATAATGTGGATATTGGGCCATAATTCATGTTAAGTTTACGGTAAACTTAATACTAATATATACTCCATAATCTACTCCAATAATTGAGAAACATTTTTTTATTTTTTTTTTCATTTTACCGACTTACTAGTTAACCATGCCTCTCTCTCTATTCTCAATTACAAAATCAATCAATCAATTTTTAAATTTGGCAAAACAAGGAGATTACAATGAAGCCATTACTTGATCTTGGAAAATTATTCTCCCACCGCTATTCTTCTTCCCAAACACATTTAATTCCGATCATCGAATTTGACAGAATCCATCCATCATCTTTGCACACAAAAGCGCTTGAAAGACGCTGTTCAATTGCTAGAAAACCAAGTTTTCTCGCCTTGTTCTGCTTTATATTCGACAATTCTACAGCTCTGTATTGACAAGAGAGATGTAGATTATGGTAAAAGAGTCCATGGCCACATCAAAAGCTCGGGTTTTGTGCCTGGGGTTCTTCTTTCAAACAAGATTCTTGACTTGTTCTGTAAATGTGAGTGTGTATTCGATGCACGAAAACTATTTGATGAAATGGGTGAGAGGGATTTGTGCTCTTGGAACATTTTGATATCTGGTTATGCTAAAATGGGTCAGGTTGTTGAAGCGCGGGAACTGTTCGATGAAATGCCGCAAAGAGATAACTTCTCCTGGACAGCTATGATTTCAGGTTATGTGAAGCATAAAGAGCCTGCAAATGCATTACAACTGTTTAGATCAATGCAGAAAAGTGAGAATTCCATGACCAACAAGTTCACCATTTCTAGTGCTCTTGCAGCTTCGGCTGAAATCCAGTCCTTGCGTTTCGGAAAAGAAATCCATGGACGTATAATAAGAACAGTCTTGGATTCTGATGCTGTGGTTTTGAGTGCTCTGTTGGATGTATATGGAAAATGTGGGAGCTTAAATGAGGCAAGATACATTTTTGATAGGGCAGAGGAGAAGGATATTGTTATGTGGACAACAATGATCGACCGATACTTTGGAGACGGGAGGTGGGAAGACGGCCTCTCTTCTTTCTCCGACTTCTTACATTCAGGAATTAGACCTAACGATTACACATTTGCTTCGGTTTTAAATGCATGTGCTCATCAAACAGCAGAGGAGTTAGGAAGACAGGTTCATGGACACATGATACGAACAGGGTTTGACCCGTATTCGTTTGCTGCTAGTGCACTTGTTCACTTGTACACAAAGTGTGGTAGCATCGAGAGAGCCAATAAACTCTTCAAATGGTTGCCTCGACCCGATTTAGTTTCGTGGACTTGTTTGGTCAATGGTTATGCTCAAAATGGTCAACCAAATGAAGCTCTTAAGTTATTTGATAAGTTAATTAGATCAGGAACTCAGCCTGATCATGTTATTTTCGTTGGCGTTCTGTCGGCTTGTACTCATGCTGGTTTAGTGGATAAAGGTCTCGAGTACTTCTACTCGATAAATGAGAAATACGGTTTAAGCCACACTGGTGATCACTACGCGTGTGTGGTTGATCTTTTGAGTCGTTCAGGACGATTGAAAGAAGCTGAAGATATCATTGATAAAATGGCTGTAAAACCCAATAAATTTCTGTGGGCTTCTTTACTTGGTGGTTGCAGAATACATGGAAATCTTGAACTAGCTGAGAAAGCAGCTGAGGCGTTGTTTGAAATTGAGCCGGAGAATGGTGCTACATATGTCACTCTAGCAAATATATACGCGAATGTAGGGAAGTGGGATGAGGTAGCGAGGGTTAGGAAATTGATGGACGAAAAGGGAGTTGTGAAGAAGCCCGGTGTGAGTTGGATTTATGTGGAAAGGAAATCGCACGTGTTTTTAGTTGGGGATGAATCTCATCCAAAATCTAAGGAAATATTTGAGTTTTTGAGGGAGGTTTCGATGAGAATGAAGGAAAAAGGGTACGTCCCACACACAAATTACGTGTTGCATGATGTGGAGGAGGAGCAGAAGGAGGAGAATCTCTCGTATCATAGTGAAAAACTAGCGGTGGCGTTTGGGATAATTACTACGTCCCCAGGGACTACGGTTAAGGTTTTTAAGAACTTGAGGACGTGCGTCGACTGTCATAGTGCGATTAAGTTTATATCGAGTATTGCTGAGAGGAAAATAATTGTTAGGGATTCAAGTAGGTTTCATTGTTTTGAGTCTGGTAGGTGTTCGTGCCACATGATTATTGGTGACGAAGAATTGAAGCTCGTATTCGTAAAATTCAAATACAGTAGTAGGTAGTAACATGATTGAATTATAACTCGTCTCACGCAAGAACAACTCCTGTATATATATATATATGCTTGTTGGTTCATTGAAACTTGATTGAATTCAGGTTTTTCTTAAATAAAAAGATAAAAAATTGGAGCCGTTTGTGGGATCGGGATTGAACCCGACGTGAATCGAACACGCAACCTTCTGATCTGGAGTCAGACGCGCTACCATTGCGCCACGGATCCCTTAGTGATATCTATTCATATTTAATATTCTTTATTCAATGTTGCTTCTTGAATTATTATTTCATAAATAAATTGAAATTTAATTAAGGTATTGTTAATCTCAAATTTAAGTTATGAAAGTTAGGGGTGGTTGGTTGGGAGGAATAGTATGAATTTTGTTCAATCTCAAATAAATATATTAGGGACATATATGGGTTGATTGAGAAAGTGATACAAATTCTATTCACGAACAACAGCTTAAAAACACTTTTCAAAGGTTAAAGGATAGAAGTTAGAAAAAGTGATTATGTTCGTTTACAAACACCCCTTAATATTTAATAGTTACACTCCACAATTTATTCAGAGTATAGTAGGACGACAATATTAGGAGTGTGTACTTGTGCTGCTGCCTTAGCCTAATTAATCCTCCTATGCATAATAATAATAATGTTGTCCCAACGTTGTTTGTTAATATGTAGTAATAATCTTACATGCACCAACACATATATTAGTAGTAGTAGTATTAATTAATTAATTAAGTTGTCGTCGGCTGCATTAATAAAAATGCATGCCTACAAAACATTATATACTAATAAACAACACATAGGTAGGTATCTGTAGACGACATTAATATTTAGGCTCTTAAATGAAAGGCGCGCGCGCGGCTTCTAATTAATCATTCATATCCTAGCTAGCTAGCCACACCAACACCATATATGCACTAAATTAATTATACTCTCAGGCCTTGTTTGATAGCCTTGTCTAATTAACTTAAGATTAATTAGTTATCTTAACTTTAAGATTTATAAGCAGTCTAGTTTTGTTAATGAGTGTTTGATAGCCACATTTTGAAGTAAGATAACTATGTGCTGAAATTAATATTTTTAAGCAAAATGACAAAACTAGCCATAAGTCTCAAACAAACTATTTAATAACAAAACTTCATACACAAATGAATGTAGCAACATTACCATGTTCTCTCCATACAAAAACTAAACAATCTTCATTTTAACAATTTCATGTAGTCTTCACATAAAAAAACACAAAAGTCGTGATGACGAGATATATCACTCCATCCTTGTCCGCTCAAGAATTTGTGCAGCGTAGACACTCCGTGCATCATCGTCTAGAGACACAAACGTCTCTAGGCATTCGATCCTTGCACTGATGTACTCACATATTTTCAGCTTATCAACAGTGGTTAACCCATGAACGTTTCCTAGCATTGCGAACACTTGGTTCCTTTTTTTTCCCAAATCATGGTCGTATCCCATACGACCAGCAATTTTGTCTAACCTCTCAGCAGTAGATTCCCAATAACGCCCAAGCATCTCCACCAATGCCGTGTCATTATCTCCACTTTTCGACTTTCTCTTTTTACCTCGACTAGACGATGGCTGAGCAAATTGACCAGTAAAGGTTGTACTGTTAGTCTCTTCATCCACGTTTAAATTAGTGGGAGCAGGGTTTGCGTTGTTGTCTTCTTCATACACGTAATTTTGACTGTTGAACTCTTTCGTAGCTTCCGTATTTTGAGAAGGCATGTATTGATTACGTAAGACAATAAAAGCATCAGATATGTCTTCTGCTACCTCTCCGGTAGCACGATCCTTTCCAAATATCAGTTGCCAATCAAGGAATAACGGCCAATCTTTGTGACGCATTCCCCGCATAGTGGGTTCTTGCTACATACATCAAACAAAAAATTGTCATTAAAACTTAATTGAAACATCTTTTTAAAATGCTTAAAACATACAAGGTGAGATAACAAAGAAATACATATTTAAAATGCTTAAAACATAAAGTATATAACAAATAATAGTCGAACACACACGAAAACAGTTAGCAATGTAGAACATTTTGATTTATATTATGAACCCTGTGAACCATCAAGGAGTTAATTATACCTATTTTTCTTACCCTTTTTAAAACTAAGATTGCCTAAGACACTTTTTGAAACATTGTGCTTATATTATTTAGGGATCAAAAGATTGCAGAATTCGTTTCAATTAGCATAACAAGGTTCAGGATGATTAAATTCCAAACATCTATGAAATGCAACCAGGTATTTAGAACCATCAAAATAGTTTTTCCACTTATAAATGCATGAGAGTTGCCTGACTTAAGAAATTAAAAGGATCAGGTATGAATATCTCCATATTCTAGAAATTAGTGGGATTTCACCCAGTCTTGTGATCACAGACCAGTGAGATTCGAAGGTGGTTTGGATGCAAACTAGATCGAATTAGAGTAACTAAGGTAGCTTTCTCTTTTCTATCATATATAAAGGAATGTGAATTCGTAGGATTTCACGTTAATCAGAAAATGGCCTCTAAGAATATAGATTCTAGAAGAAGGTGGAAATGAACGCATAACAAGGCAAATCGCTCTAGGTAAAAAATCTAGAGCCTCGGAAAACGACTTTATATGCAGATCGACATCGGTGGTGGCCAAAACCTAGGTCAGAGAGTCAAAATTCAAGAAAAAACTACAGAGTGATTAATTTCCATTTATCTGTGTTCTTTCCACTCGATAAACGTGATTGGACATATATGCCTCCGGATCAAAACATGAGAGGCAACTTTCGCTTAATAAAACGATTTGATTTCGAAATACATACCTACTTCTTCATCATCTTCTTCAACACATAGAAAATCACTTTCGACAGTCTCAACAAGATCGCCCAAGTAGCAATTGCCTAGGGTTTCATCTCAGCGCCACAAGATCGTCAAGGAGAATCGCCTAGGGTTTATCGCAGTGGCTCGAAAGATCGGCAAAAGAACCTTCTGATTTTTTTCTTATATAAAACAGAGGGGTATTTTTGTCCAAAATTGCTCATTATTTGAGTCAGATTAAATATCTTACTATTTTTCAACAGATGGGACCACACGGGCTTTCTTCATAATCTAGGGCCTTCCACATTAAATGTATGTGCTATCAAACACCTTACTAGGCCTGATATGTACTCAATCTAGCCTTAATCATGCCTATCAAACAGGCCCTCAATCTGTATATAAACAAATTAATATTAATGGAATTTAAAATAGTTAAAATATAAATAGAGTATATATGTTTCAAAATGCACAACCCCAGATAAATGAAATTTTATACAGTAGTAATGGAATTTAAAAAATATAAATAGCAAATTGTTAAAAAAAAATTATAAATAGTAATGGAGGGAGGATCTAATACAAAACATTAGATAAATTAATTCATATTAGACGCACGAGTAAGATTCATCATCTCGCATAGCTAGGTTTACTAGCTAATACAAAGTGGGCGCAATCGCATGTAACATAGTATATACTAGCTAGCTTTGTGGATTAATTTTATACTCCATCTACTTTTATTGACTAAAGTAGTAATTACCAACGCGAATACTAATAAAAACAAAAAGCAAGCAGATTGTGAAATCTCTTTTTGTTGTTTCAGATACACAAGAATGTACTTCACTAATTACTTATTTAATTACTATAAGTATTGCAAGACCAATACTATAGTACTAATAATTAAACGTTAATTAATCATATTGATAAGTAACTCCTCCAAAATGAATTGGATCTAAAATAAATAAATATTTATTCCTAGGTGTGGAAATAGCTGGAAAAGCCATCCGCATTCTCCATCTGCCACGTGTTAATCCCTCCGACAGCAGCGCCTCCTTCCACCGCCCCAGCAGCAAAAGGCCAAGCCATCCCAAAGCCCACGTCATTAAGCCCGAACCCGAACCCGCCCAACGCCACAAGCCCATTCCCGGGCGACCCGTTCAAGAGTGAAGTAAAACTCCCACCGGCTGGGAGGAGCAGCGGATCGTGGTGAGACGAAGAGGTGGGGGCGGAGCGGGAGCGTTTGCGGGTGCCGCCGCCGATGGGGATGTCGCGGAGAGTGCCGCCGTGAGTCCAGTAGCGGCGGCAGGACTTGCAGAAGTGACGCGGCTGAGAGAAGTTGTAGTTGTTGTAGTAGCAGAATTTGGTGTTGGTGGAGTCGCACCGGGGGCAGGGGAGGTGCTCCGGCTCCGGCGGCTGGGCGCCCTGAGTTGGTCTTCTTTCTCTCGCCATTTTTGTTTTAAGAGATGGGAATTGAAGTTGCAAATGGAAAGTTGGGATTTGTGGGGGATTTATTATTGTGTGGGGAGAGAAAGAAAGAGAGAGAGAAGAGAGAGATTGTGTTATTTGAAATGGTAGTAGTATGTCGGAATTCTGACATTCATCAAACAGCCTTTGCACAGGTTTTGTGTTTCTACTCTCTTCACCTCTCTCTTCTCTATAGAATGTTAAAATAAGATAAAACTTATACGCGAGGGAATAGTAAATTACTCTTTCGTGTTGTTTGCTTAGAGATTGTGATGGATTGAAATGTGATTTATGAATAATTTGTGTTGGATAGTGATTTACAAGTAGGGGGGAGTGAATGTAAGGTGATATTGTAATATTTTATTAGTGAGTAGAAAAATAATATAAAAGTAGGATAGAAAGTGAAATTAAAAAAATGGTGATGTAATCGTATAAAAATAGATGTGTAGATGTATTATAGGGGTGAATTTTTTTAATTCAAATAAAAAATAATCTATTTTTATTAGTAAAATGACTAAAATACTGAGTTTTATATATAAAATACTAGTAATTTTGAAATCGAAAAACTTAGAAAACAAAAATCAAAAGGCTAGGGGTACAATTTAAGAGAGAAATACATAATTACATGAAGTACTCAAATTGTAATTTTCTTTTAATTTCATATATTTATATTGTAATTGAAAGTTTGAATTATTATTTTTCATTATTAATAAGTTGAAATAGTCTAGTGGTTTCATTATTAATAAGTTTAATTAAAAACTTGAACATTTATTACTGTACACCAGTATTACGGAGTATTAATTTGGTTGTAGTTCATGCCTTGATGTAGCTAGGATATAGCAGTAGTATATATTAGCAACAACAATACACATCTTTTATATAGTATATGAATAATAATTGGAATTATATATACATTTGATTATTTGCACTTCTTAAATAGTAGTAGTAGTAGTAGTAATTAATTATAGTGTACGACTTCTAGAGGTTCAAATTCAATCTAGTTTAAATTTAGTTTGTAATCCAGTTAAGTCTTCCAAATGAGCACTAATTAAACATAAGAGTGAAACATGACATGACTTTTTGATTAAAATGTTACATTAATTTTAACTATCTTTTTTCATAGTAATATATAGTAGGTGAATAAGAAATAAATAGTGGAAGGCCAGGAAAACAAAGGGGAAAAGGTTGCATGCATGGAGTACTTAATAGTGGAAGTGAATCCTTTTGAATTAATTAATTAATTGGAAGTACGATTCGATGTAGCATCCACATTATGATACTCCCTATAGTCCCACGTGAAAATCCAATGAAATTGACATACACAGTGTAGGATTATTTCAGTTTAACAAGGATCTAAATTATTAAAAAATTGGAGTTTAATGGAGTAATTAATTACAGTATCAAAAAAGGAATAATTGTATACACAGCGGCAGTGTGGGATTATTTGGTATAGGAAATGAAAGAAAGAGAGAGAGAGTGTCGAGTGTGTGTGAAGGAAAAAGATAGCTAGGGTGATGGGGGAGAGACAACAATATCATGTATGTCGGAATAGCGTGGAGGTGCAATTATTCCCCCTTCGCAGATTCTTCTTCCGTACTCTCTAATTCCTTTCCGGATTTTTCGTTTTTATGTCTCTATATTCTTTTTCTTCATTTCTAATACGTACATATTGCTTTCCTCGAAAAATATATCAAATTTTCGACCTTTTTGATATATTGTTAAGCACATTTAACTTTTTTTTTTGTTTTTTGATAATTTGGTAAATGTAAAAAAAATATAGTACTAAATTTGATAGTAAGTTCATATAGTTTAATAATAATAATAATGTGGTTGGGTCTGTTGTATTTGACCTCTGGCAGGGGAGGGTTCATATCAAGTCGTTTTCAAAGGCCAACACACTAATTGCATGCTCTCTGTCTGTCTGTATGTAATGTCAATCTCTGTGGCAGGCACTCCCCCTTCCCTTTTCCTTTTGTCTTATAGTACTAGGAAGAATATTACTACTAGAATCACATTCCCATTCTCTCTCTTCAATTTACATACATACATTAATCTCTAAATTATTATTCACAAATAACCTTTTACTCAATTTCTAATACAACCAATACTTCATACATACCGTAGTTCAATATTAATACTCCCTTCATCCATGAAAATGTAGTCTTAGTTTGTCTTATATTGTTCGTTTACAAAATGAAGTTCTATACACTTTATTATCTTCTTTCAACTACTCCTACTTAATTATTTAAATTGACATTACCTATATTCACAAACAATTACTTTATGCACAATGAACTTCACAGTATCCTTATTTTATCTACTATTTTTTTAAAACATGTGTCCACCATCAATGAAACTATTTATTGTGGATGGAGGGAGTAGTTATTAAAGCACGTTCAATAAACCAATTACAATCTTATTGAATATACATTTCCAAAAGTTTTACTACAAGATTGGAAAATCTAATTTTATCACATTATATAGAGCAGGCCTAACGTACAAGTCAAATACCATCTAGCCTGGACTCAGGCCCATATGTATACAAACTTAACTTTTTGTCTCATATGGATTGATCGAACAGAGGAAATACAACTAATGACAAAATTAATTTACTTTAGAATGAAATGGGGAGCAAGATCGATCCAATTGTGTTTAGTATATTGAACCAAATACTACTACTCCATATAAATGGAAACAAAGGTAATTAAAGAAATCAATCGAGAAACATTGAAATTAATAAAAGTGTAAAATTGAAGAATTAATAAATTAAAGATCTCGAAGCTGGCGGAGGTTGATGGGAGATATATATCTAGTGTCTCCATCCACCAACTGTTTGGCGATTATAACGTTAGCTGCTTCGCTTGGGTGGTAAGCATCCCAAAATACGTGTTTCCCTCGTTCCGAACACAAGCTCGACGCCGCCCCACACGGAATTATACCCGCGTACTGCCCTCCGTCTACTCCACAACACGCCTTGCTCGCCGTACTAAATCCTGAAATAAAATCATTTAAAAAATGCAAAAAGAAATATTGTTTGTTTATGAATAAAGAGTATATAAAATATATAGAGATGGCCGGTCTGATGTGAGATATGTTTTTCAAACACACTTTATGTGGATAATCCAAAAAGAAAAACAAACACACTTTGCGGAAGTATATATATATGAATGAATAAATGGTTACCATAATTAGCGTAATTTGTGATGATATCCATGACAAGATCATAGACATTGGCATGGAGAAAAGTGGCTCCTTGAAGATTTTCATTCAATTCTTGGAGAAGATCCTTCAACCTAGCGTTGTACTGAAGTGCAAGCTGGTTTGGTAATGAAACACATTCTTTTTCACTCAATTCGTTTATCGTTTGCTGGTAAGGAATGCACCCTATTGGCCCTACATTCGCCACTATAAACTTCCTTCCATCCAACTTGTAAAGTCTCTGCACCATCCAATTTTATAAGTCATGATGTAATAAATAGACACCACTCAAAAATATCGAAAATCTCTTAATACTGCACTTATCAAACTGAAAAACATTGTCAATATCGACTTTTCCAATATACCGAGACAATTTTTGATATGGTATGGTAGTGTACGTACCGATCGAAGGTACATTTTAAATTTGATATTTCGGTAAATATGGAAAATGAAAACACTACAAAAAAAAATTGATTTTTAGTGATAAAATACTGTTTTTCTAGTTAAAAGTCTTTAGTGATAGAAAATTGAGAATTAATAATAGGACTGTCACTAAAAGTCATTTTCTGTAGTTAAAATTTTTTAGCTAGAGAAACTATAATACACATGATTTCTGTCATTAAAATTTAAAAACTTTGGTATAGGGAGATTTTGGTACTAGTATACCAAATTTCGATGTTAAGTTTCAGAGTGCAATTTCGTATACCAAAAGTTTTGGTATGTGACACACTATAAAATGGTATTTCAGCATACCGTATCGAACCACCCTTAGACACGATTACATACCGTAAGTTGTGCTCGAAGATGATTGATCATATCATCGACAAAGGCATCTGGGGTTTGTGAAATTCTTGCACGCACTGAGACTAGAGGTAGTAGGTAGTTGTTGAGAAAATCGTTTGATCCTACTGTGATGGAGAAAATTGATTTGGTTTGGAGATAATCTCTTGCCTTTGATGCCCCTAATACTTTGTCAATTTGTTTCCTTGTAATGTTGAAATAATCAATCTGAATGTCCATTGATAGCCTGTTAACCTGCAGTAACATATTACATATATCTCAATTATCTAATTAATTAATTATAGTAATTAAATAGTATATAGTAATGAGATTGCATGTATAGACTTACAAAAATACTTCCGGTAGCATTCATGATTCCGCCACCTCCAGATGCATAGTTAACACCTTTCAATATAGCTTTTCCGGTTGTGTTTGGTGAAAGATACGGCAACGAATAATACGGCTGACCAAGCTCCTCCCCTGAATCGCAAGAGGTAATGAGGAACGTAACTTTTCGAGCTACCAAAATGACGACCATAATTTTTTGAACTTGCAAAATGAGGTTCGTAACTTTTTGGGCTGATTATTTAAGAACTGAAACTTTTAAAAGTCGCGAATTGAGGCTAATTAGAACGAATCGGGCCAAACAACCCAATTTGGGGTAATTCAGGCTGATTTGATCTCAATTAGCGACTTTTAAAAGTAATTGTCCTTTAAATTGTTAGCCAAAAAACTTATGGTACTCATTTTGCACACCCCTAGCTACTGTCCTTAAAAACATTTTCCCCTAAAACTCGTGACAAAGTGCCTTCTTTGCATCGATCAATTAAGTTCATAAGAAAAAGGATGAAGTAGGATAACTCAAGTTCCGGGAGAATCGTGTGGTTTAATTGAATAATTTGGACAAAATGAGGGGATCTATATAACTAATTTTTTTTGAATGAGATAACTAATTAATTTCCACATCTTATTTCAAATGATTGACATGTGTAATATTAAAAAAAAAAATTAATGTCATATAATTTTGAGGCGACATGTGTTAAAAATCGATTGAATAATTTGGACAAAATGAGGGGATCTATATAACTAATTTTTTTTGAATGAGATAACTAATTAATTTCCACATCTTATTTCAAATGATTGACATGTGTAATATTAAAAAAAAAAATTAATGTCATATAATTTTGGGGCGACATGTGTTAAAAATCGAGCATAATGAAATACCATTGAAACACAAAAAAATCGAATCTAAAAAATTGTAGTAAAAGTAAAAGGGAAAAGCGTACCAACAATGTCTCCGATTGTTCTTCCATTTGTAAAGCGACCCGTGGGATTCCCTCCTGAAGCCTTGAAATCAATACCATTAGGAGGAGTATCCGCCTTGGACAAAGTTTCCAAATAATTATTATTCCCAGCATCAACCAAAGAATCTCCAAATATATACGACGCCCCTTTTGTCAAATCGATATCATCGTCCCCGTAAACTCCGAATCGGGCCAAGTTTACGATCAAGAACATCACGAGAACTAAAATGTCGAAAAATCTAAAGCCCGCCATGGTTATTACACTCGAGAAGATTCAAGAAATTAAGTCGAATATTCAGAAAATGTGCACGTAAGCGTTAAGTTGCATTTGGGTTTGGCGACTTTAGTTTTATACTGGATTTTATGGGGTTAGGTCATCAGCATTTAGGTTTAGGGTTGTCATGTGTCTACGTGCATAGACTTAGAGAAAGTTGCTTTTGTAATAAGCCAAATCAACCTTAGTCAAAGGGTGATTATAGTAAGTAATTTAATATTTGATTGTATGGAAGTTAAGTCCAATTTGAGAATGTTAGGCGTGTTTGGTTGATGGGGTTTGAAAATTTATATGGACAACTTTCTCTATTGTGAATGTGGTATGATGGTGACCTAATTATACGAAATTGTGAATTCATAATTATATTGTTTTTCTATATGAAATGTTGTGTCCATCGGCCGCCCCCCAGGTTTTCCCCCCTCCCCGTCACCGGAATCGCCCTGATCTGTAAAAAAAAAAAAAAATACAGCGGCCGCCCTCTCCCCTCCATTCCCCCCTCCAAACACCACCCCGATCTGTAAAAAAAAAAATTCAGGGCCGCCCTCGTCCATCGGCAGGCCGCGGCCGCCCCTACCTCTCTCTTCTCTCCCTCTCTTCACCGGCGTTGGTTCACGGCGTTAGCCCACCCCGATTCGCCGGCGTTAAACACCAGTTTTTTTTTTTTACTTCGACACTGTAATGTCGACGAGAGTGTATATGGTCGACATTACAGTGTCGATCGACATTTGTTGGTCGACCATATATTCTTCCGTCGACAAAATGCGGTCGACGGGAAGATATATGGTCGATGAAATGTGGTCGACAGGAAGATATATGTTTGGCACTGGTTTGACGAATTTTTTTTAAAAAAATGTTAGTTTTCTAAGTTTTGATAATGGTGTTCGTTTTGACGATTTTTTTTTTTAAAAAATAATGTTAGTTTTCTAAGTTTTGATAATGGTGTTTGTTAATGGGTTTGATAATGGTAATTTGTGGATGAATATGATTGATTTGTTGAATTTTTTTTTTTTTTATTTCTTGTTACCGGAAAAAATGGTGACGGTGGCGGGAATTTTGGGTTAGGGATAAAGTGAAAGAAAGGATAGTAGGGGGTGTGTTTAGTAAAGGGGTGCATCTAGTACGCTGTATTTTAATGAAGGGTATTTTTGACTTTTTACTCTATTATTTTATTAATAAATTGAAAGGGGGAGTGCATCCCTCCGAAATGGAGGTGCATATAGTCAGACCCCTAATAAATGAATAGTCTTATTGGGCTTTATTTTAATAATTGTGGATTTGGGCCAAATTTTATTTCGTTTTTATTTTTTCAAAAGCCCATATACCACGTCCAATATATGCAAAAATATTAGGGCTTCTTCTCTTCGCCTGTTTCTTTCTTCCAAACTCCGGTAATCAGAAGTTGCAGTTCCGACCAACTCCGCCGACTACTTTTTCTGCTAATTCGTGTAAGTGTTGGTATTGTTTTTGTGCTCTCCCGTCAGATTTTATTTATTAAATTAATATTGATTGACAAACACAAAAATTCAGTTCACAAAACAGAAGACATAATTGAAATTAAACGTGAATGAGTGAAACTGACTGAAAACTGGAAAAACCCTAATCCTAACTTCCGTCCGCGGCCTCCCCGTGGCTGCGCGCCACCTCCAGCGGTAAGCTTTTTTTGGCTCATTTCTACGACGGAGGGCATGTCAGACACCGGTAGGCATCGCCGCCGTAAATTTTGGCCTTGGAGGGGAGGGATTATTTTGTGAATTCGGGAAAATATACCATCTGATTTTGAGGATTATATATATAAACTTGTAGTTGAACCTCTAAGTTTGATCTAGTGTTCCATTTGCTTCATTTTCTAATCATTTTAAAAAAATTCTAAAAAAATTTGGGCCTGACCTGGTTGCAAGCTCTATGTGTGTGTCTTGGGGAGGTGATATTAGGTGACACATTCATTCATGAGTAGGCTGTAGTTTCTGGGATGAATCATGTGCAAGTGATTGATGTATTTTGTGTTAATTTCACTTGCACAGTTTGTCTAATACAAGAATTATGTTAAAACATGTTTATTGTTTTGTTACCTTTTTTGTACTAAGTGGACTGACTAATTTAACAATTGCATGAAATTAACCATACTTAAGTTGTATTTTTTAAAAACATTTCAAATGGCCATTTTTAAACAATACACTGCCTAACATATATCCTTTGTCGATAGGCATTATAATTCAAAATGATTGCGGCCATTTCTTGGATTCCAAAAGGGGCCTCAAAATCAGTTCCTGAGGCAGCTCAGCCCCCTTCAAAAGATGAAATTGAAGAGATGATTAAGAGTGGTATCTTGGAAACACGGTGAGACTTTCGTGCCTGATGATTTTTTCTTGATTTATGCACCTAGTGATTAATTTAAGTCAGTAATATTCTACTTGTTATGAAAATGGGGTAGAGTTTACTTGTTTTTCCATTATTAAATTCGAATACAATTATACAACTGAAGAAAGCAAATGAATGACAATAAAATACCTGGGTTGAGTTTTGAGTTTTTCATTCATTCCATGGGTGCATCTACAAATGAATGACAATAAAATACCTGGTTTGAGTTTTGAGTTTTTCATTCATTCCATGGGTGCATCTCCAATTTTTCTTCGCTCATTTTTTTACTTTAAAACAACTATCATTGAATTCTGTTTCCTTGATGTGAAGCAATAACTGATGGGCCTATGTCAGTTTTGTTTTTACTATTAAGGGTTTTCAGATATTTTGTGTTGCCTTTGCAGCGAAGAGAGTGAAAATGAGGAAAATGATGAAAATATGAGTAATGATGCATTCGATCAAGATGCTGAACTTGCTCATGCGTTATCTGCAGCTGATGCACTTGGAAAAGCTTCCAAAAGTTCAAAGACAGAAACTGACAGCTTAACAGATGCAATGAAGGATCTGGACATGGATCGTTATGATGAAGAGGAAGATGGTACATGCCAATTGTCAACTATCTGAAACCCTGTTAAATAGAAATTGGAACCTCTCTTAGTCTTCTTGATTTTTTTTATTTTTTTTTGTATCAATATGGTGTGATTCTTCGTATGATGACTTCTTTATTTCATTCAGATTCTTACAAATCTTGAATATGGTTTTTATTTTGTTTGGAGATCAGGTGCCGAGTTGTTTGGCTCAGGGCTTGGTAACCTTTATTATGCTAGTAATGACATGGACCCTTATTTGAAGGATCAGGGAGTAAGTCGCCTCACTTTATAATATGGGTTCATAAATTATCATAAGCCCGAATCATACATAATAACATGCATCATTTTAAATTGTGTAGGATGATGATTCTGAGGAAGAAGAAGATATCATCATAAAACCAGACGATGCTGTCATTGTTTGTGCTCGAAACGAGGATGATGTTAGCCATCTTGAGGCATGTAATTGTTTGTGAAGAATGTTGTATAGAGTGTAGCAGCTTAAGTGTTTTTCAATATGCACACCGGTTATTGATTTTTTAAATCACTCTCTATAACAGGTCTGGTTATTGGAAGACCCTACAGATGCTAATGCAAACATGTATGTACACCATGATATAATCATTCCAGCATTTCCCCTTTGCACGGCATGGCTTGATTGTCCTATTAAAGGTGGAGAGAAAGGTAATAACAAGGGAGACATGTAATATCTTAATAGGTCGTTCCAGTTTTTGCCTTTTCTTTTAATGACTAGACGTATTTCCACTGGGTTTTGGGCCTGTGGTATGTTTTTCCTGTTTTTGAGTGGTGATATTCTTGTAGTACGTATTTGATATAATCATAAATGCAGTTTTGATGGTGGCATCTGTTTAAGTTGTGTCCGTATGTAGCACATTTATTAACTATGCTTTTCTGGTTCTTTAAAAAAAAACCACTTATCTGTTTCATTATTTATTTTGGTGTGTTGATCTCATGAAGTGAATTTTAATGTCATAGGCAACTTCATCGCTGTTGGGTCAATGGAACCCGCCATTGAGATATGGGACCTAGATATTGTAAGTACTTTGTGGGCTTTGATTATTAGATGAGGCACTCGTAGTCAGATGGACTAACTATATAACTTTTTCATGCTTTAAGATGGATGAAGTCCAGCCATCTGCTACATTGGGCGGTATCATTGAAAAGAAAAGGAAGGGAAAAAAGGTTAGTTTTTGTATTGCTTGATGACATTATTTTTTACCTTCTTCTAGTATTCCAAGTTGAAATCATGTAAAAAAGAACTACACAAAATACGTCTCTTCTTAACTTGCTCTCCTTTTGCGTGTATGTGGAGTAGAAATCTGTTAAATATAAGGATGGAAGCCACACAGATTCAGTTCTTGGACTTGCTTGGAACAAAGAGTACAGGTATTTCTAAATTTGGTCAGATTTGCTGTAATAATTTTTCACTGGATGTTGAGAAGTTAGTTTCTTACGTTCTTCCTTTAATTATTGGTTTGTTCAGGAACGTTCTTGCTAGTGCGAGTGCGGACAAATTGGTTAAGATTTGGGATGTGGCAACTGAAACATGTCAACTAACCTTGGAGAACCATACAGACAAGGCATGTCTTCTTCAATGCCATCATTTACTTGAACCCATGTATTTCTCTTTAGGCGGGACCTAAGATATGCATTAAATAGGCATCAGAGGGTGTGATTAGTTTGCTGTGTGCCAATCTCAAGAAATATAATTAAAACTGTTGAGCAATTACTTAGGAGGTGTTTGAAAAAAATACATTTCGCTTGTGTTTAAATGAAATGGAAATTCACTTTTTAATACTTTGGTTTACAAGGATGCTTAAAAATATCATGTTTCCAACAAAGTGATGGTGTTATTCATGCCTTCAGGTCCAAGCAGTTGCGTGGAATAACTTTGAACCTCAAGTTCTACTCAGTGGATCTTTCGATCATTCTGTGGTTATGGTACCAACTCCACCTTTCTCCAATTATAACAAAACACAAATTATGGCTTTAATTCTCTGATTATTCTGTACTATTGAATAATGAAACTGTATTTACGTTTCAGAGTGATGGAAGACGACCCTCACATAGTGGATTTAGATGGTCAGTTGAAGCTGACATTGAAAGCTTAGCTTGGGATCCACACACAGAGTATTCTTTTGTGGTTTGTGCTATAGCTCCTCTCCATTTCAAGCAATTTTCTCACTGAAAAAGTAAATAGCTTGAAATTACTTCTATTTTTTAAATCTTATTTTTCTCAGGTTTCTCTGGAGAATGGCATGGTTATGGGTTTTGATATCCGTACTGCTAGCTCAGATTCATCGGCTCAGTCTAAGCCAAGTTTCACTATCCATGCACATGACAAAGCAGTTTGCTCAATTGCATACCATAAAACAGTTCCAAATGTATGCATTTTATATATTTTCCAAAGCACTTATCCATTTGATTTGTAAGCATTTTATATATTTTTCAACTCACATTGCGACTATTGGTTCCTGCAGCTTCTTGCTACTGCTTCCATGGATAAGATGGTATTCCTCCTATTCCCGTAATTTGGTTTTCTGTGTTTTGTTTCCTCAGCTAGCTAGTAAGAGTAATTTAACCATGTCTTCACTTGACTGTAGGTCAAACTCTGGGATTTGTCAAAGGAGCCATCATGCGTTGCTTCCAAAAATCCTAAAGCAGTATGTCAAATTTCATTATTCTCTTGTATTTTAAATACTGTACATACTAATTTTGAATATGTGTCTTTGTTAATAATATACACACCTATTGGAACTTATGTTAGTTCAAGGAATATATTTGTATGAGATAATGGTTGGAATTTGTAATAATCATACGTATGTTTTCAGGGGGCTGTGTTTTCGATTGCTTTCTCAGAAGATTGCCCCTTTACATTAGGAATCGGAGGGTCCAAAGGAAAATTGGAGGTGCGTGAAAATCACGTTTTTTTAATGTCTGAAGTAACTTTTATTTTTGTCTTATGAAAGCAGTTAGTGAATTATTCTTTGTTTGGTATTCTTCGTTTATAGGTGTGGGATACATTATCCGATGCCGAGGTTGCCAGAAGATATGGGAGGTTTGTTAACCGTCCTACACCTCCGCCGTCATGAACGAATAAATATTCGACGTATGATCTATTTATTCGAAAGAGTGCGCTCCATTTTTGACATCCAAGACGTGTTTGTATGTTGCCTGCTGTAATAGTAAAGATTCCGACATTGAGGATACGTTTTGCTTGCATTTGCCAACTTCTTCCTGTATAGTTTTTCACTTTTTTTTAAAAAAATTATCAGCAATTTAGTTTGAGATTTTTTTTGTTGTTTGGAAATGGAAAATGTGATGTTTTTGGAGGTTGATATACTGTTGAAATTTTGCACTTTTTTGTGGGGTCTTTGTTTCCTAGATTGTTTATGTTAGGTAATTAAAAATAAAAATATTAGTTGGCCTAATATTTATAATTAGTCATTTTTATATGAAGTCTCTACAGCTCCCAATCCAAATGCTTTATTGTAAATTAATATTATTAAAATAAAAAATATATTATATTCAAAATTACTAATTAAATTACAGTATCTCACCATAAATATAATTGGTAATGGGCATTCTTGAAAACAGTCACTACAATAATTTTAAAAAATGTTTGCAGATTATAATCCTCCACCAGTCCACCCTAGCTTAAATAATTTATTGAACATTTTCCAAAAGCTTAAATAATTTATTGAACATTTTCCAAAAATAAAAGAAAAAGGTGTGCCCATCTTTTACATTTTAAAAAATAGGGAATTAGGGTAAAATAGGGTATAAACAGTGCTAAGAAACCGTCGAAAGAGAAATTCATAAACTGCAATAATTGATCGGTCAGACTGACCAAATAATAATTATTAATTACTAGTATGATAATAAAAAACATATTATTATTATTACTTGAACAACATGTCATTATACTATTTTTATTGTAAATGATAAAAATCAGTGCTTTCCAAAACACATTTATATATAAATAGTCAACATTTGTATTTTACTAGGGATGAGAATTTTTGACACGAGACGATAGCACGATACAAATTCAACACGAAAATTGTAGGTTAGTTTTTTATTTTATTGGGTTCGTGTTGACTGATAACGATGCAGAAATTTTGTGTCGTGTTCGTGTCGATCTGATAAGCACGATAAAATTAACAGGTAACCTATTAACCTGTTATTTACCTGATATGACACGACACGACACGATAACGACACATATCCAACAATGACACAATAGTTTTTTAAATTTATATAAATATACTATTTTTTATATATTAAATGCAATTTTAAATTTATTTATTTCTTTATCGTGTCATATTACGTCGACATGAAAATTATCACGTTGTTATTGTGTCGATACAAAAATTATCGTATTCGTGTCGACACATATTCTTATCGTGTCGTGTTCGTATTTAATGTTATCGTGTCGTGTTACTATTGTGTCAACACGACAGAACAATTTATCAACCTTATATTTCACCAACTCATGTGACATATAAAAATTGCTCAATTTTGATAAAAAATTGTAAGAGACAAATCTCTATGTATTTTTCATTTACTGTATAACCCTTGAAATTATACCGTTTTATCTCAAAAAATATTTTAAGAGTTTACATAAATCTAAAGAATAGACACATTAAGAATTAATTTAAATTAGAGGTTTTCCAAATATGTGGTTGGTAAAACAGCTTTTTACAGACTATCCGATTATTTGACTTTGAGGAGAGGGAGAGGGGTGTTGTTGAGGTTGTAATAGGGGGTGGGGCCCCACTCAAAGTGTTTTTTGTTTTTTCAATAAACCAAAATCACACTCACTGTAACTAATAAACCATTTGTTTAATAAATATGATGAATATAACTAACAGAATAAAATCTCAAGTCAAATTGTCATTTTCTCAAAGGCAGGTGTGAGATTAGTGTGCTACACAATAAACAATTTCTCAATAAGGTCAATGCCCGAGAGAGAGAGAGAGAGAGAGAGAATCATCAATTCAATTGAGGTGTATGCTGCTTTTCGATTCCCAGCTGCACTAAATTTGCATTTGTTGTGGGCTTTTAATTCCCTTGCATAAGATGCTCTTCACACCTCAGATTCACAAGATTCTTCAATTCCTACCTCCTTCAGGTATGCCTTTTTGAATTCACACACAGCTCTGATTTTGCTAATGATTTTTCGAATTTCCAAATTCAGTTTAGTGTCTGTTTGGATCTCTGGGTTTTGTGTTTTTCTGCAATTTGATTTTACTTGCGCTACTTGAACTTTGAAATCCAGCCTCTGAATTTAGTCTTGCCCCAATTCTGCAGGTATAATTTCGTCGTCGGAGCTGAATCTTGAAGAAATTTCGAGTATAGGGTTTCCCTGAGCTTGCTTTTTCCCAATTTCTTTTGTGCCTACCAACTGTTTGAATATTTGCCTAAAAGAAATGCCCTAGTGTTTTTTCCCTCCTTAAGATTGATTGGGTGTTTTGATTTTTGAAAGCAAAGGTTTATTCCGGAGGAAGCTTTCTTTTGTGCTTTGATGACCTTTCCCTTTTCCATTTAGGGTTTGAACACAGAAGGCTTCACACCCATAAAGAAAAAGCACTCCTTTGTTTCCCTTTGCTTGATTGCATTCTCTCCTTACAGAATTGAGTTTCCTTGTACAAAAAAGGGCAAGATTTAATGCATTTCGCTCTATGGAAACCTCTATCCCACTGTGCTGCTCTCATCTTGGACAAAAAGAGCAGAAAAAAAGACAGCTCTAACAACTCACCTGATGAAATCAAGGCGAATTCGAGGAAATTGCAAGAACACAAGCTGCGGGAGGCTCTTGAAGAAGCCTCTGAAGATGGCTCCCTTGTTAAGTCTCAAGACATCGATTCTGAAGCCAATCAAGACGAGGGTTTGGGAAGATCGAGGTCTCTCGCTCGTCTCAATGCCCAGAAAGAGTTCCTCAGCGCCACAGCGCTTGCAGCAGAACGCACGTACGCATCAGGAGACTCGATTCCACAGCTCAACGAGGCTTTCTCGAAGTTCCTCACGATGTATCCGAAATACCAGTTGTCTGAGATGATTGATCAGCTGAGATACAACGAATACGCACATCTCTGTGGTGCATCTTCAAAGGTATGCCTTGATTACTGTGGATTCGGGTTGTTTTCAATGCTGCAGAGTGTTCATTATTGTGAATCGTCTACGTTTAGTTTATCTGAAATAACTGCCAATTTAAGTAATCATGCATTGTATGGAGGAGCTGAGATTGGGACAATAGAGCATGATATAAAAACTAGAATTATGGATTATTTGAACATCCCAGAGAGTGAATACGGGCTCGTTTTTACTGTTAGCCGTGGGTCTGCCTTTAAATTGCTTGCTGAGTCATACCCTTTTCACACGAACAAAAGATTGTTAACCATGTTCGACCACGAGAGCCAATCGGTGAATTGGATGGCTCAGAGTGCTCGAGAGAAAGGGGCCAAGGTTCAAAGCGCATGGTTCAGATGGCCGACTCTTAAACTCTGTTCAACTGATTTAAGGAAGCAAATCTCGAGCAAAAAGAAGAAAAAGAAAGATTCGGCAGTCGGGCTTTTTATGTTTCCCGTTCAGTCGAGAGTCACGGGTGCTAAGTACTCGTATCAATGGATGGCTTTGGCCCAACAGAACAACTGGCACGTCTTGCTCGATGCTGGAGCATTGGGCCCGAAAGACATGGATTCTCTTGGGCTTTCTTTATTCCGGCCCGATTTCATCATCACATCGTTTTATAAGGTCTTTGGTTATGATCCAACTGGATTTGGGTGCCTTCTGATCAAGAAATCGGCAATGGGAAGTCTTCAGAATCAGTCGGGCCATGCAGGCTCTGGGATAGTGAAAATCAATCCAGTTTTTCCTCTGTATTTGAGTGATTCGATGGATAATATCCCGGGATTCGGCGAAGATGAAGAGGAAGTTACCGAAGTCAATTGTGAAAATCGTGCAGGAACTCAATTGCCTGCGTTTTCGGGTGCCTACACTTCGGCTCAGGTTAGGGATGTGTTCGAGACTGAGATGGAGCACGATAATAGCTCCGACAGAGACGGCGCGAGCACCATATTTGAAGAAACGGAGAGTATTTCCGTCGGGGAGATGATGAAAAGTCCGGTTTTTAGTGAAGACGAATCGTCCGATAACTCGCTTTGGATCGATTTGGGTCAGAGTCCAATTGGGTCGGATAATGCGGGTTATTCGAACAAACATAAGGTCTCGTCTCCTCTACCGCCAGCTTGGTTTTCTACGAGGAAGAACAATAAGTTGACTTCTCCAAATACGTGCGACAAGGAATTGAATGGGGGAGAAAATGGATTATCGTTTGATGCAGCTGTTCGATCAGTTTCTCAAGATTTAGACCATTTCAAGAAGATCCCTGAAGAAGAGCCGTTTTCTGAGAGATACAGGACTCCAGATAATCGACATTTTCAAGAAATAGAAGAAATCCAGAACGGAAATGTTTCTGAGAAAGAGAACGCAATCAGGCGAGAAACGGAAGGAGAATTTAGGCTGCTGGAACGGCGAGAAAAGAGTAGATTTTTCGGTATTGAAGAGAACGAGCCAACTGGAAGCAAGGGAAGAAGGGTTTCCTTCAGCACAGAAGCTCAAATCGAGCCTGGAGAATCGTCTGACGATGATGACGAAGAATATTTAACCAATGAAGAATACGGTGATCAAGATTCTGAAAGGGGCGAACCCGAGATAATCTGTAGGCATCTTGATCACATAAACATGTTGGGCCTGAACAAGACAACTTCCCGTCTTCGTTTCTTGATCAATTGGCTTGTAACCTCATTGCTTCAGTTAAGACTGCCTAATTCGGAAAGTTCTACGCCTCTCGTTCACATATATGGCCCGAAAATAAAGTACGAAAGAGGGGCTGCTGTTGCGTTCAACGTGAGGGACAGAAACCGGGGTCTGATTAGTCCGGAAGTTGTTCAAAAGCTGGCTGAGTCGAGTGGTATTTCTCTTGGTGTTGGAATACTGAGTCATATACGTATTGTGGAGACCTCGAAACAGCAACGGGGGTCTCTGAGTATTGACGATACTACCCTTTGCAAGCCGATGGAGAATGGGAGACAAGACGGTAAAAGTGGATTCATCAGAGTTGAGGTTGTCACAGCTTCACTTAGCTTTTTGACTAATTTTGATGATGTATATAAGTTGTGGGCATTTGTCGCTAAGTTTATCGACCCGTCATTTGTGAAAGACGGGGCGTTGGCGCCTGTCGACGAAGACATTGAAGAATGAGACGCTGCACAACAGCAAGGAAGCATGCATCTTTTTTTATTGGGGGCCCTCCTGCATCTTTTTTGCTGATGGATACGTGTTTGTTAGTTGTTGTCTTTTTTGTTGCTTGGATTTTATCCTTCGCTAATTTGAAATCACGAGTCATGTTTTATAGAGTTTGGTTTTGGAAAATTTCATTGTTTTTTCCAAGTAAAACAGAATTAATTAATTGTTGTGCTGTATGCAATGTAATTATTTGTTACATTTTTTATGTATTTATATGTATTAAATTAAAATTGTAGGTAGTTATAATGAAACGTAAACAAATATTTATATCATATTTAAATTTAAAAAACTCAAAATTAAAATATAAAAAGAAAAGAAGGTTGATTCTGATCAAATTAGTAGGGTTATGATATTTTTCCTCAAACGACTAATCGACCATCAACTTTAGATCAACTTCACTAATACATAGTACTATGTTCATGACATAATCAAATTCAAGTAGCACATGACTAATAGTACTATTTTTTATTTAAGTGACAATTAGACTTTAGATCAGGGTTATGATATTCTAAATTGTATTTCAACTTCACTAATACATAGTACTATGTTCATGACATAATCAAATTCAAGTACTATTTTTTATTTAAGTGACAATTAGACTTTGTCGGGCGGCTGCAATTAGAAACTTTTTTCTTCCTAGAGAAGTGACAATTATTTGGAGTATGTGAAATGGAAGTTGTTGCATAGAGTTACCAGCTATGCTCTCGAGGTTCTTGCTACTAAGTTACTCAATTTCTTTTTTTTAAATTTGTTTTGACCTCATTCTTTTTTGGAAAATTTGAATTGGGACCATAACCCATCGAACCAAAATTAACTTAGTAGAGGGATGAGTACGCTCCTCTTAAAAGACCTAAAATACCCATCCTCTTTCAAACCCATTAATTAACTCCTCTGCCTCCCTCACTCCCTCATTCTCACAGGCACACCCACCCACTCATCTTCTTCCATCGTCCCGCGTCCACCCCTCCCCCACCCAAACCGCCATCGCCCCGCCCCCCTCTCCTCGCCGCGGCTGTGGAAGAAGCGGCCGCCCTCGCCCCTCCCCCTCCTCCCTCCCTAGGTTAGTTGCCGCCGCCGTCCTTTTCTACTCCTATTTCAGATCAAATTTTTAGATATGTAAATTAGAAAATCTAGGGTTTGGATTTTTCCACTTTTTTTTCGAATGATTTTTTATTGATTTTGTGAGTTTTTTGGATTTTTAGTAGAGGGTAGAATTGACATTTTACAACTAACTAATTTATAAAAAAAAGTCTCGATGGCTGTGTGCGTATAACCGTGGCCTTGTATATAAACATGTAGGGCGCGGCTAAAGGCACCCTGGATTCCTATGAGTACACCCAGGCGATGAGGACACCAACAAAACAGATGAGGGCACCCACCTGGAAAACCCAAAATTACCCTCTATTCCAATTAAAACCTTCCTCTCTCTTTCTCAACAATTCAACACCCCCACATATTCTTGCGCTGCTTCGCCGGCACGGCGCCACCCACTCCGCCAACGCCGCCCTCCCCGTCGCGCCTGCAACCACCTTGATATCGCGCCTGCACCCACTATCCATCGCCTTCATCGCTCCGCCGGCGAAGCCCGACGGCTGGGTAGCCTGGGCACTAAATCCGACCGCTACCGGCATGGTTGGCTCCCAATCGCTCATCGCATTCAAAGATACAAACGGATCTGTAACCGTGAAGACGTACAATCGCTCCATCGCCTGCAACCATCGCGCCGCCCTCCCCGCTCGATATCGCGCCTGCAACCACCGACCCTCGTTCGCGGCCGCCCTCCCTCCTCCCCACAGTCGCGGCCGCGGCCGCCGCCCTCCTCCTCTCGCCGCCGCCGCCGCTAACAGGTAAGTTTAGGTCTGAAAAATTAGAAAAAATTAGGGTTTCTGATTTTTTTTTAAGTTTGGGAATTATTTTCGAACATAGGGCGTTTGTTTTGGAAAAAAATTCGAACAAGATGTTCGATTTTTTTTTTCGGACAAATTTAAGTTATTTTGAAAAAAAATTCGAACATATTGTGTTTGTTTTGAAAACAATTTCGAACAACTTGAGTTTGTTTTGGAAAAAATTTCGAACAAGAAGTTCAATATTTTTTTTCGAACATGTTGAGTTTGTTTTGGAAATTTTTTCGAACATATTTGTTTTGGAAATTTTTTCGAACATTTGTTTTGGATTAATTTTTGTTGCAATTTTGGAGTTTTTTTTGTTGAATGGTGGTGGTGGTTGTTGAGGAGAGGTGGAGGTGGAGGTGGTGAAATAGAATGAGTGGGTGTACTCATCTCATTTTTTTCATAAATTTTAACCTAGGGGTATATGGGACATTTCACAGGTTCTGAAAGATTAAAAAAATGGTTGGGGGGTGTACTCATAGGAAATCGCCCAAACATGTAATTTTAGAGCCCAACTCATCTTGGACCGTTCAGGCCCAAAATTGAATTGACGGTTCTAATAAAACCATAGTCAAGTATGTTGAATGAAACATAAAGCAAGATTCAATTTTGGACCCATTCCTATCAAAATCATAAAACCCATCAATCCAAAAACCCTCAGATCTCTCCAAATCTTCCAATATCTCCATCAATTTCACGACCCACAAAAGAATTTCGACCTCCCTATTGCTGGAACTGTTTCAACCTGTTTTTGGGATGGGGAGGAGTTGCAATACGTGTCTGTTGATGGAATTGATTCGTTTTCAATCTCGGACTTTTCTGTTAGTTTTGAAAATGGTATGCGGAAACTCCTTAGACTTTGCCGCCGGGCTGCAGTAGAGAAGTGAGTGACAATTATTTGGAGTATGTGAAGTGGAACTTATTACATAGTATCCGGTTCTTGATTCAAACAGTGTCGGTCTTCTGCTTGCCGCCACCTTCAACATTTTGCTTAGGAACAATCAAAGGTAGCTGCTGCTATGCTTGTATTCATGATTGACGTGGCAGAGTCAGATTGGTCAACCGGATGTTTATAGCCAGTTACCAGACCAAAATGTTATTTTCAATTTGTAGGTGTCAACAGGTCTGAAATCGAAATATTGAAAAAACTATTTCCCCTTTTTTTGTAATGAAAGCAAGATTTTGAAACTATTTATACCTGCCTAATATGATCATTGTGAATACGTACCTAGGCTTGTTATCTACGCAAGGGCCTCCTTGTTGATACGATCAGTTGGGAAAACGCTTTGGAAGACTCTAGAGATTCAGTATTAAGGGAATGGGTTAGACTGATGAACGAAAGCAAGAAAACTGCGCAAGCAGATGTTGAAGTTTTGATCGACAAAATGTCGGGTGGGCTTGTAGAAATGTTCTTCTCAGCACAAAGGAGCAAGCAAGATACAGTTTTGTGGCTGAACCAGAATGAATGATGGGAGTAAAATGAATTTTTACTTCCTTATATACACAACAATTAGTTGATTCTTCCATGATTAAAATACTATCATGTTTTTTTTTTTTTTTGTCTATTTAAACAAATAGTGAAGCTAGTAGCCCCGTATGGACAAGGGTTTCAAGTACAACATAGTGTAGGCATGACGATTTTAACACTTTGAATGAAATGTCTCTTTATTTGTGCTAGTTTCTCGACTGTCTCGTGTAAGTCTTTATCTTTATTATCTACCCACCTAACTAATGTAACACTTTAAATGTAATGAAAAAAAACTGATTGAGTTGTATATAGATTTTAAGGGGTATGGATTGTTTATATAAAGGTTATAAAATAGAGTAAAAATAAAATAGTGTGAGAAAACATCATTTTCAAAAGAACGTTGAAATTGGTCAGTACAAAAAGAAAAATAGCAACACAAAAAATGAATTAGGCAGTACATATATAATAAAAGGGTAAAATTTTATACTGTTTTCAATCACTACAAAAGCTATAGAATCACTTTTTTTAAATCTGGTAAGACCTTTTTTGAGAAAAAAAATATAGTGATAAAGGAAGATCTTCCATTAATATAATTCTTTCACAAGACATACAATGCAGATCCTTGCCCAGCACATAAGTTACCACAAGAACTGTATAACGGATCGTACATAATTCATCGACAACTAAATTTCCAAACTTTCACTGAGCTACAAGATATTTGGGAGCCAAAACTGCGACTATTTAGTCCAAATTGCAATTATCATTCAACCTTACTTAAAGCAACCCAGATTTTGAGAGGAGGCGCAGTGTTTGCTTTGGATTTTTCAAAACTGCAGAGGATCTTGAAACCATCATTTTTCGCTTCTTCAAGAAATCCAGTGAATTTTGTACACACTGAGGACTTGGTATGTCCTTCAAAATAACAGGTTCCACCCTGTCAAATAAACAAAGGATGTTGAAGGTTATCCTATAAGTTAACATTATTAGATTAAAAACTGGCATCTTATCAAAAGTCGTGACTAACCCAGATTTCTTCAGCCTCCTCTTTTTTGAGGTCGTCTTCTCGACTTTCTCGTCCTCAGAGTCTGATGTAAAAACTTTTCTGCAGATTGTGCACACCACTAAGTTAAAGCCTCTCAAAAATTATATAAGCAGGCATAAGGGGTGCTGATGAGAAATTTATGAACGTACTTCTCACGCTCTACTAGAAGTTTTACAATATCATCAGGTAGCATTCCTTTGTTAACCTGAGACTCTTCAGGTGTTCCATTTTCTGTTTCTTTGGTGCTTTTTCCTTTGGGCAACGACCGTGGGGTCAATTTCTCTGCCCACTTTCTACGACGCTCCTTCACCTCACGAACTACCCTAAAAGATGTTCATTTTTGTCAAACTATACGAGTCTTCAATATATTTTAAAGAGCAGTTAGCATTCCATAATCCATAACAGCAGGCAATAGTTACAGAAATTAATTGTCATCACTCATCATAGGCTCATAGCACATCTAGAAATGAAATTTCCTCACGAGAAACGAATAAATTTAGACATATCTTTAAAGTAAAAACTACCAATGACAACAACCAAGGATATGAAAAAAACATATATTTCAGCCGTAACATAGTGTGGCAATGAAAGCATGAGCAAAGACCAAGCATTGGCAGTCTCTCATCATTCAACAGATGAAAAAAAAGGGAAGCTTTTAAAGCTAAACTACCACACATAATCTGAATCAAATGAGAGAAAAGATTTCAAGTTCTATCCGTACTAATTCAACAAAAAGTCACAGCATCTGACTTGCAACACCAGGAATATAATTTGATTTATGAATACACTCACCCCCCACACACAAAACATCTAGGAGCTCATTCAATCTAAATTAGTACTACTACAAATTTCTCACAACCTACAATCATCAATCAACAGACCTTATGATAACTCAACATGAACAATTCTTAAGCATAAACGGTGTCTTTTACACAAAAAAAAAATATAAATTAATATAAATAAATACCTAGCCTTGTTTTCTCTTTGAACTTGTTGTATCTCTTCATCTTGTTGCAGCCCCTAATCAAAATAAGAATAATTAGAAATAGAATTCCTGATTCCACATACGAAAAAAAAGCTAGAATTAAGCAAACCTGTTGGACCGTGACCTCCTCGGGAGCATCAGAGTCGGCGTCGGACATATTAATCTTTATCAAGTTAGGCCTATGCACATAAAATTGAAAAAGAATTCTTAAACAGCTGAATATATATAGTACGAGTAGTATAGCTAGGTAGTTTCTTTTACCGAATCTTTCCAAGAAATCCAATAATGAATTATATGAAAATCAAGTTTGCACTTACACAGTCCAGATTTGATTATGCCGTCGTCGTCTCTGAATTGGGAAGAGAAGGAATGAACGGCCGCGGCTAGGGTTTATTTGTTTTAGGAATTAGGATTTAGAATTTAATTGCAAAAAAGAGGGGAATAAGGCAATAAGGTCGTCAAATTTAAATTATTCCGCAACTCAATTATATAAACTTATTTTCCTTTTTTTATGTATGTTTTATTTATAAAGTAATATTTTCTAATTCATTTATTAATATAACATTATAAAAAAAAACGTAGTAAATTTAAATGTGATTTAGCAAGAAAAAATGTTAATTAGAGTTAGAGATGTTTATTCGGGCCGGGCTGGCCCGTTTAACTCTGAAAAATGTAGGATTACGGTTCATGAATCATAGGCCCGTTTAAATTCGAGTTTTTTTGGTCCAGACCGATTAGTCCACGGGCTTATTCGGATCAGCCCGCAGATCTACAAGGCCAGCCCGCTAGCCGGAGTTGTTAGTTTTTTTTTTTTTAATACATAACCTTAGAACAAATATTGAGTCATTTGGCCCATAGCCATAATTATAAACATTAAGTAGCTCTTTACCATCCATTAATCAATATTACTATTTTTTTATTTGATTATGATATTTGTTTAGCTTTATTTTACCATATTAAGGATCAACGAGTTCTAAAATTGTGTTTAAAACATACGTTTATTTTTTCATTTACCGACCATTTACTAATTATATATTTTTCTATTTTATTTGTTTGTTGCACGTGCCAATTGAGACCTTTAATTTTAAAAGAAAAAAAATATTATAGCCAGTTAGTGACCCGTTTAGCCCGTGGCCTGCTAGGGTTAGGGTTAGGTCCTAACAATGGCAGAATCGTTAAGTATGAACCGGTTAAGGCCCTAGACCGTTTAGTCTGTAACCCTGTAGGACTGATCCTATTGGGTTAGGGCCAGCTCGATAGACATCTCTAACTATAGTACTTTTTATGCTTTATTATTTATAGTATATACACTTTTTATATTTCTAAATTAAATATAATTACATGTATTACCTTTTTTTTTTTTAAAGAAAGTTTTATAATTACATCACGATTTATATAACTCAGCGAATAAAACAGAATTTTCTGAATAAATCTCTCACACTCGATAACGAAGTTCCTGAATACCGATTATGAGGATTGGTGAAGTGTATCCCGTCTGAGATTATATTAACATCTACTAGATGAGCACATGCGTAATATGCAGAATGTTAAGGGAATTTCTTATAATAGTTTTGGTGTCGCTTAAATTACCATAGTCCAAATGTTGAATTGCAGTCTCATGTCGCCCTAACTTGATAAATAGTATCACTTATGTTTAATATTTTTAAGCTTATTTTATTGTCCTCCATTAAAATTAAAAATAATACCGATATTATTATTAAAATTAAATACATATAATGAATTTAAAATTAAATTATTATTTCTTAAAACCCCAAAATATGATTATACTGAATTGAATCTGAAAAACATATCTTAATTGCAAAATATCAATATCTTTCTTCCCTAGCCGCCGTAGTTGCCGTCGCTGTCGCGAACGAAGAATGAAGGTTTCCACCGCCGTTGTCGCGCACGAAAAAGGAGTTGTCTGGCGGTCTCCGTCATCCTGAAATTAGTTTTTTATTAATTAAATGAGGATAAATTTGTAATTTTATAAATACATATTGACTGTTATTAAATTTAATTTAAAAGTGCGATATGCGACAAAAAAACGATAATAAGTGCAATAAATAGCGATGGATTCAAGTGCATCAAGTAACTGGTCATCAAATATAAGACATTAGTTTTTTGATCCATTTTACTATTTTATTTTAGTATGTTTGCCTATAAATTTTTCATAGAAATACATTTCCTGACAATTTTTTTTTTCATTTTTTTACTTCACTTTATATTTAGTTTTTCTCTTTCTCTCTCAATCATATTATATAGTATCTATTATTTAATCACCTTTTTTAATTCATTTGAAAAAAATAGCAAAATATTTATAGGTACACCGAGGGAGGAAGTAATAAAATTCATGTTATGATTGTCAAATTAATTAACACAAATATATAAAATTAAAATAAACTAAATTTTTTCATTTAATATTTTGGTCAATTTTTTCCTTCTAAAAGGGCGAATAAAGTCCAAGAACGCCGTTGTAACTTGTACGCCATCTTTCAATTCAAACATCAAGAAATTCCCCCCTTTTTTTCTTGGTAAACCCTAAATTTAGAAATCAATCTCATTTTCCCTTCCGAGAATCGCATTTGAGAAAACAGTGATCTATTAAGATAATAGCATACGGCGATCTTCACGCCATCAATTTGAAGATCCTCATCGTTCTTTCCACACACTGTCCGATCCGACCCTAATTTCCTAGAACTTCCATCCGATCGACAAGAAAATAGCATCCGTCCGTTGAATTCAAAGCCGGATACATGCACTGTGAAATGCTTTCGGCTCGACCCGGTTTTCGGGCTCGACGGGGGTCACATACTGGTGCGGCTGCGCTGAGGCACACTGTGCAGGAACACGTGTCAAGAAATTAGGGTTTTGTGAAGTGGGCAATGGCGTGTCGGGCCGCGGGCCATGCTTTTTTGCTGGTTCACATCATTTGGCTGATCTCGCTTGGGGTGTTTGTGCTGCTCGGGCTTCTTTGATTGAAGGTTTATTAATACACACGGCATTTTTCTTCATTGGGGTCATTGTATTTGAGGTTAGAGTTTGACTGATTCTTTAGTTTGTGATCTATCTCCTTGCGGGTTGTGTTGAATGTACGTATGAGGGATAATTTTTTTTTTTTTTTTTAATATTGAAGAGTAATTCAAATTCTTTTGTGTACAACTGTTATTTTGGTTAGTGGACAGTTGTATCTGAGCGTTAGTTTTCATATTTGAAGGTGGATTCTGAATTTGAAGTGTTCTTAGGCTTACTATTTGATTTTTGAAGTTCCATTTATGTTACATATGTCCAAATGGAATGTTCTCATGGACAGAGAGATGAAACTTGTGTGACAGTTTTAAGTAGGTTTATGTTGTTAATCTTCAGGATATCATTTACTGCTTACTAGAATTGGATTTGATTTTTGAGTAATTGTGTGCGCCTGTTTGAATCAGCTTGTGTTAGTGTTCTTGATTTGATTCAGAGAGTTCTACCTCAGCCTAATAGCCGTAGAAAAGTCTTTCTTCCATTATTGTCATATTTAGACGAGTCAAGAGGAGAAAAGGATTCACTTGAAAGTTCATGGTTTTAAGAAAAGTTAGCAAATCTGTCCTTTTTAAAAAATTGTAGCTCTTTAAGCACATGATTAGCTTCCCTACATATTGGTCTGCCTTCTAATTGAACCATTATCTGGGTTCTAAACTTGTTCAACTGGTATATTTTTAGTGCAGAATGTCTGAGATTTGATATGCAATTGAATTGCCCTGTTTCTCTCCCGTCTCTTGTTGTGGAGGATTCCAATTTCGACATCTGCACAGTTGTCCTGGAAAGCCGATTGTTGATTTCAAAATTTTGGGCATCTCTTGCTGTGGAGGATTCTGAAATGTTTTATTTCGAGGAGGAGGTTCGGAATCGACCATTGTTGATTGTACCAGACACCAAAGACATCTTATGGTTAAATGGTACATATTAATGGTTAAATGAACATGCATGATGCATGTTTAATCTGAGTTTAAATGATGCATATTCTGAGGGTTTTATAATGCTTAATCTGATGGTTTTATGATGGATTAATGCATATTCTGAGGGTTTTATGATGCCTATTGATGGTTAAATGCATATGATGGCTAATCATATGGTTTTATGATGCATATTCCGAGTGTTACCATATGATGGTTTATCTGAGTTGTTTGGATGCATATTCTGATGGTTATTATGAGGGTTTAAGTCTCTGTTTAAGTCACCACTAGGTAGTTCCTTGTTTGGAGACTTAGTGTTGTGTAATTGTCAATGTGTTAGGTGTGATTTGGGTGAAAGATGGTTTATCTGAGTTTGCATGCATATTCTGATGGTTTACAGCCATATGATGGTTAATCTGAGGGTTAATTGATAGTTATTAGGAGGTTTTAAGTCTCTGTTTAAGTCCACCACTAGGTGGTTCCTAGTTTGGAGACTTAGTGTTGTGTTATTGTCAATTTTTTAGGTGTGATTTGGGTGAAAGATGGTTTATCTGAGTTTAGATGCATATTATGATGGTTAATCTGAGGGTTAATTGATAGTTATTATGAGGGTTTAAGTCTTTGTTTAAGTCACCACTAGGTAGTTCCTAGTTTGGAGACTTGGTGTTGTGTTATTGTCAATGTGTTAGGTGTGATTTGGGTGAAAGATGGTTTCTGAGTTTGGATGCATATTATGATGGTTAATCTGAGGGTTAATTGATAGTTATTATGAGGGTTTAAGTCTCTGTTTAAGTCCACCGCTAGGTAGTTCCTAGTTTGGAGACTTAATGTTGTGTTATTGTCAATGTGTTAGGTGTGATTTGGGTGAAAGATGGTTTAACTGAGTTTGGATGCATATTATGATGGTTGATCTGAGGGTTAATTGATAGTTATTATGAGGGTTTAAGTCTCTGTTTAAGTCCACCGCTAGGTAGTTCCTAGTTTGGAGACTTAGTGTTGTGTTATTGTCAATGTGTTAGGTGTGATTTGGGTGAAAGATGGTTTATCTGAGTTTGGATGCATATTCTGATGGTTTACAGCCATATGATGGTTAATCTGAGGGTTAATTGATAGTTATTATGAGGGTTTAAGTCTTTGTTTAAGTCCACCGCTAGGTAGTTCCTAGTTTGGAGACTTAGTGTTGTGTTATTGTCAATGTGTTAGGTGTGATTTGGGTGAAAGATGGTTTATCTGAGTTTGGATGCATATTCTGATGGTTTACAGCCATATGATGGTTAATCTGAGGGTTAATTGATAGTTATTATGAGGGTTTACGTCTTTGTTTAAGTCCACCGCTAGGTAGTTCCTAGTTTGGAGACTTAGTGTTGTTGTTATTGTCAATGTGTTAGGTGTGATTTGGGTGAAAGATTGTTTATCTGAGTTTGGATGCATATTCTGATGATTTACAGCCATATGATGGTTAATCTGAGGGTTAATTGATAGTTATTATGAGGGTTTAAGTCTTTGTTTAAGTCCACCGCTAGGTAGTTCCTAGTTTGGAGACTTAGTGTTGTGTTATTGTCAATGTGTTAGGTGTGATTTGGGTGAAAGATGGTTTATCTGAGTTTGGATGCATATTCTGATGGTTTACAGCCATATGATGGTTAATTGATAGTTATTATGAGGGTTTACGTCTTTGTTTAAGTCCACCGCTAGGTAGTTCCTAGTTTGGAGACTTAGTGTTGTGTTATTGTCAATGTTGTTAGGTGTGATTTGGGTGAAAGATTGTTTATCTGAGTTTGGATGCATATTCTGATGATTTACAGCCATATGATGGTTAATTGATAGTTATTATGAGGGTTTAAGTCTCTGTTTAAGTCCACCGCTAGGTAGTTCCTAGTTTGGAGACTTAGTGTTGTGTTATTGTCAATGTGTCAGGTGTGATTTGGGTGAAAGATGGTTTATCTGAGTTTGGATGCATATTCTGATGGTTTACAGCCATATGATGGTTAATCTGAGGGTTAATTGATAGTTATTATGAGGGTTTTAGTCTTTGTTTAAGTCCACCGCTAGGTAGTTCCTAGTTTGGAGACTTAGTGTTGTGTTATTGTCAATGTGTTAGGTGTGATTTGGGTGAAAGATGGTTTATCTGAGTTTGGATGCATATTCTGATGGTTTACAGCCATATGATGGTTAATCTGAGGGTTAATTGATAGTTATTATGAGGGTTTAAGTCTTTGTTTAAATCCACCGCTAGGTAGTTCCTAGTTTGGAGACTTAGTGTTGTGTTATTGTCAATGTGTTAGGTGTGATTTGGGTGAAAGATTGTTTATCTGAGTTTGGATGCATATTCTGATGATTTACAGCCATATGATGGTTAATTGATAGTTATTATGAGGGTTTAAGTCTCTGTTTAAGTCCATTGCTAGGTAGTTCCTAGTTTGGAGACTTAGTGTTGTGTTATTGTCAATGTGTTAGGTGTGATTTGGGTGAAAGATGGTTTATCTGAGTTTGGATGCATATTATGATGGTTACTCTGAGGGTTAATTGATAGTTATTATGAGGGTTTAAGTCTCTGTTTAAGTCACCACTAGGTAGTTCCTAGTTTGGAGACTTGGTGTTGTTTTAATGTCAATGTGTTAGGTATGATTTGAGGGAAAGATGGTTTATCTGAGTTTGGATGCATATTCTGATGGTTTACAGCCATATGATGGTTAATCTGAGGGTTAATTTATAGTTATTATGAGGGTTTAAGTCTCTGTTTAAGCCCACCGCTAGGTAGTTTCTATTTTGGAGACTTAGTGTTGTGTTATTGTCAATTTTTTAGGTGTGGTTTGGGTTAAAGATGGTTTATCTGAGATTAGATGCATATTGTGATGGTTAATCTAAGGGTTAATTGATAGTTATTATGAGGGTTTAAGTCTCTGTTTAAGTCACCACTGTGTAGTTCCTAGTTTGGAGATTTGGTGTTGTGTTATTGTCAATGTGTTAGGTGTGATTTGGGTGAAAGATGGTTTTTGAGTTTGGATGCATATTATGATGGTTAATTTGAGGGTTAATTGATAGTTATTATGAGGGTTTAAGTCTCTGTTTAAGTCCACCGCTAGGTAGTTCCTAGTTTGGAGACTTAGTGTTGTGTTATTGTCAATGTGTTAGGTGTGATTTGGGTGAAATATGGTTTATCTGAGTTTGGATGCATATTATGATGGTATGATGCCTATTGATGGTTAAATGCATATGATGGCTAATCCGATGGTTTTATGATTCAATATTCTTAGTTTTTTATTGTGGATTAATGCTTATTGGTGGTTAAATGATGTTTATTGATGGTTAAATGCATATGATGGTTTATTTGAGTTGTTTGGATGCATATTCTGACGTTTTACAACCCTATAATGGTTAATCTTTGGGTTAATTGAGGTTTTTTTATTATGAGGGTTTAGGTCTCTATTTAAGTCACCACTTAGTAGTTCCTAGTGTGGAGACTTGGTGTTGTGTTATTGTCAATGTGTTAGGTGTGATTTGGGTGAAAGATGGTTTATCTGAGTTTGGATGCGTATTCTGATGGTTTACAGCCATATGATGGTTAATCTGAGGGTTAATTGATTGTTATTATGAGGGTTTAAGTCTCTGTTTAAGTCCACCGCTAGGTAGTTCCTAGTTTGGAGACTTAGTGTTGTGTTATTTTCAATGTGTTAGGTGTGATTTGGGTGAAAGATGGTTTATCTGAGTTTGGATGCATATTATGATGGTTAATCTGAGGGTTAATTGATAGTTATTATGAGGGTTTAAGTCTCTGTTTAAGTCACCACTAGGTAGTTTCTAGTTTGGAGACTTGGTGTTGTGTTATTGTCAATGTGTTAGGTGTGATTTGTGTGAAAGATGGTTTATCTGAGTTTGGATGCATATTCTGATGGTTTACAGCCCTATAATGGTTAATATGTGGGTTAATTGATGGCTATAGGGTTTTATGATTCTTATTGTTGGTTAAATGCATATGATGACTAATCTGATGGTTTTATGATGCGTATTGATGGTTAAATGATATGATGGCTAATCTGATGGTTTTATGATGCCTATTGATGGTTAAGTGCGTATGATAGCTAATCCAATGGTTTTATGATGCTATTGATGGTTAAATGCATATGATGGCTAATCCGATGGTTTTATGGTGCTTATTGATGGTTAAATGCATATGATGGCTAATCCGATTGTTTTATGATGCCTATTGATGGTTAAATGCATATGATGGCTAATCTAATGGTTTTATGATGCCTATTGATGGTTAAATGCATATGATGGCTAATCCGATGGTTTTATGGTGCTTATTGATGGTTAAATGCATATGATGGCTAATCCGATGGTTTTATGATGCCTATTGATGGTTAAATGCATATGATGGCTAATCCGATGGTTTTATGATGCCTATAGATGGTTAAATGTGTATGATGGCTAATCTGATGGTTTTATGATGCCTATAGATGGTTAAATGTGTATGATGGTTAATCTGATGGTTTTATGATGCTTATTGATGGTTAAATGTGTATGATGGTTGATCCGATGGTTTATGATGCCTATTGATGGTTAAATGTGTATAATGGCTAATCCGATGGTTTATGATGCCTATTGATGGTTAAATACATATGATGGTTAATCCGATAGTTTTATGATGCCTATTGATGGTTAAATGTGTATGATGGCTAATCTGATGGTTTTATGATGCCTATTGATGGTTAAATGTGTATGATGGCTAATTCAATTGTTTTATGATGCTTGTCAATGTGTTAGGTATGATTTGGGTGAAAGATAGTTTATATGAGTTTGGATGCATATTCTGATGGTTTACTCACCACTAGGTAGTTCCTAGTTTAGAGACTTAATGTTGTGTTCTTGTCAATGTGTTTACCAATTGAGTTGTCTAATAGTCACCACTCGAAAAAATTCCTAGTTTGGAGACTTGGTCCGTAAAACGACGTTTTTTTAAAGTGTGTATGAATATTGAATACCAGGTTCAAAAAGTTCCCCCTCTTTTAAGTTCATTTGGTGGGAAATGTTAACTTTAATCCAAAAGTTAATTCCCACCTTTTAAGCTGTACAAAATGGCGAAATGTCCCCTGTCCAAAATTTACACTAAATTTATTTTTCTTATTTTGTGTTACTTCACATTCTAAAGAAATTTTTACATATTCATCTTGTTCATAAATGATATATGCAAGGATGGATTTCTAATACGTAATGGTTAATCTACATGTGTTGTTTGGAGTGAAGGGTTTGTAGAATTTATTTGAAATTCGTCACTTTTATTTTGAACTAGTTTTTGAGAATTTTGAAATTCAAAATTCTATTTAATTAGAAAATCTTAATGGATATCCATAATTTAGATGACACTTAGACTATTCTTAGAAGGCTCCATTAAAACAAAAAACTCTTAATAAATTTTAGTAAACTATTTTATTTAAATTAAATTTCAACCAATACATAGTATTTATGTCACTTGTATTCTTGAATCAATGAAATCGTTACATGTCACTTTATTTTAAGGGATTAAAGATTTTTTTGTTCAATAATTGGACTTTTTTTTATTTGGTCCTGACATATTTCACATTTTGATTTCGGTCCAATAAGTATGCTCAAATTTTAAAAACGTTCATTGGTGAATATATCAACTTTCATTTTTTTTCTTATATTTTTTATATCAATTAAAGACTAATGAAAAGTTATTATAAGATTCATTTCGCAGAAATTAAAATCAACCAATATTATAATATGGAGTATTATATTATAATCCATCTAAAATAGTAATTAATATTATTTCCTAATTTTAAACTTTTTTTAACAGGTCAACTATTATTATATGGAGTAATTTATTATACCTAGAATTTCGGTAATTAATTGACCTTTCAAAATTTTAAAACATTCCTAAAATTAGAGGATCCCTAATAATGAAAAATATTTTATATCGAGTATTTGAAATATGTTGTATATCTTAGGTTTATGCATAACACTATTCACAATTGTCATGTATATTTTGCATATCACATCTATATTCATAATTTACATTTAAGTTCAAGGTTTGAATTTTATTACTAAAAAGTTCAATTTGACACATAAATGTACTAGAATACCCTTTTAATTAAAATCTGATTGAATTTATGAATTAGTCTCAGATTTTTAAAACTAAAAGGCAGATATAGATGATTCTCGATTTATTACAAATCCCAATAATGAAAAATGTTTAGTTAAAAAAAACCTAACTTTAAATAAAAAAACTGAATGCGGTATATTTAAAGTATAGGGTTTCAAAATTAAGTTTCCTAACTACTGATGAAATTAATTACACCGCAATATTGCAATATAAATTTGAAAAACATAAACTTGATATGCTGAAAATATATATTAAGATCCTGCATGGATTATAATATTGTTGAAATTACGAGAATCATCTATATTTATCTGCCTTTTATTTTTAAAAATCTTTGACTAATTCATAAATTCAACCAAATTTTAATTAAAAGGGTAATCTAGTACATTTATGTGTCAAATTAAACATTTTAGTAATAAAATTCAAACCTTAAACTTAATTGTAAAAACACTATATGAGATGGACTCCATGTAGTAAAATACACATTAGGATGAATTATACTAATACTTATTAAAAGACCATTAATTTAAATGTATTTTTAATAATATTACTTATTTTACTAAAAATATTAATTTGGTCAATATTAAAATTTATTTACATTAAATAGTATTAATTGTTTTCAATACACACTACATCATAATTTTATACAAAATGCAATTACACAACAATCTTTCTTACCCTGAGTATATGCCCAAAACAATGTGCAATAGTAATAAAAGAATAATTAATACAGTAATAGAACTCAACAATTCAAAATTCAAACAATATTAATAATAGTCAACACTACTATACTGGTTGAATTCCTCTGTTCAACTTTCTAAATTTTATTGGTGTTTCATTCTACTAGATTTTTAACACATGTCGTTTCTAATATTATATAACTTTGATTATTTTTTAGATATGACACACATCAATCATCTATAGTGTGGAACAAAATGTGAAATGAAATAAGTGATTTCAATTTCTACTATAAAGTCTATACTCCCTTCTATGTAAATTCATTTATAAAATAGATTACCGTTATACAATTTTCAATGTAAATTTATTGCAATTTTTTTCTAAATTTGTCCATATCAATAATAGTCAACAATAATGAGGATATAGTTGTCATTTAGTGAATAAACCCCACCATAACTCTTTCTTCCCCGGAATTTCACACACCACACAGTCTAATGAAATTGAAAGCAGCTCAGATTTTTTATTTTTTTTAAATCTCGAGTATCTATTTAAAGGATCAACTAATTTTGATGGACTAAGTCCACTGTTCATTTACGGGTTTAAAGTCAGAGTTTTGCCTCTGTATGAACCTGAGACGAGCACATTCTCAATTCTCAAGTCTACACTGCTAGGCCAACTCTGAAAGCAGCTCGTATTTACTTGAGTATTCAAAACGACAGAGTCATTACAACAAAACGCATTTAATTTCTTCTCAACCAACAGCAACTGCCCTCCTTCCTTAATTTCCCTCCATTAATACTCTCTTCACAAGTCAACCTTCATCTTCATTCCTCTCCAAATCATGCTAAAAAACTCATAATCTGCAAACAATGATTCGGATTCATCTCCTTCACCACCTAATTACCCTCTCAATTCTGTCCCTAACGTCTCTCGCAGTCGCAGACCACACAAACTCCTCCGCCTGTGATCGGAATTGCGGCGGAAACCTAGTTCCTTATCCGTTCGGTTTTTCTAATGGATGCCAGATCAAGTTGGATTGCAGCAACAATACCACCGGGGAAATGAAGATTGGAGGTTTCGACGTGCAAGATGTCAATTCTGATCAGATTCTGGTACATCTTCCGGCGAAATGTAACCGTTCGATCGACGAATTGTCACATCTTTTCGGCGAAAATTATTCGCCGACGTGGCGCAATGCTCTCCTGTTAGAGAATTGCAACGTCATTGCCAATGATTGTGTGATTCCGAGCAGATTGCTCAGGTCTAAAATCAGTAATTTGAGAGACTGTAATTCTGGTTTAGGAAATAATAGTGATTTTAATGTAAGTTGTTATTCAAGCGAGCCTAACGATGATGCTGAGTTTTTGGATTTGGATAAGGTTAAAGGAAAAGGGAACTGTAGATTTCTGTTATCGTCAATCATGGTTGATTTGAATGGGAATGCTAGTAGGTTGCCCCGGAATAACACGGTGGCGCTGGATTTTGAGACGGTGGAGCTCGGGTGGTGGCTTCCTGGGAACTGTAGTTGTGTCTCCGAGGCAAATTGTACAACGGTTAAAGGGAAGCAGGGATATCATTGCACGTGTAACGATGGGTACTACGGCGATGGTTTCACCGGCGGGGAAGGTTGCCAGAAAGGTCAGTTCATTTTCTCTGTATTATTAAATTGTTAGTCTAATTGCAATTTTGACTTGGGAAACTTTGAATATGACCAATATGAACGGCATATTTTTTGTAGGCGTTATGCTTTCTTTTCTCAGGATGTTTCGTAGAATATGCTAGTGATGTGGAAATAATTGACCTGTTTTTTAGCTGTCTTTATTTGACTGGATATGGATATTTGGTAAAATCAGCTAAGGAGTTGTTAAGACTTTTAGGAAAGATTCTCATCTTTAGCTGGATAAATTTCAAAGTTCATCTTAGGTGTTAGTTGAACAAGATGGAGCCTTTACTGGTTTCATAATCGACGTTCAATTAAATCGAACGTCTCGCGTATGGTTTTTGGGCTATTACACGTCTTATTAGAAAATGAAACATAAGGTAGAGTGAATTAGTGATGAAATCAACTGAGAGGTTGAATGTTTCAAAGTCTTTGGCAGGTGAGAATGTAAAGCTTCCTAGTTGAGTTTCATATAAGATGACGTGTCTGAATATTTATTTATATTTTGATTCAATCTGCAAGTTTGGAATGCTTAGGAAGAAAGAGAAATCAATGGAGAAAAATGAAAATGGAAGAAAGAGGGAAAATAAAAAATAGGAGGTTGAATCTTTCCTCATTAATAAGCTAATCGTTAAGTTCTAACGAGACTTATTAGTTACACTAGTTAGATGAATGACACGTACGCATACGCAGTGCAATAATCCCATTTATCATCTAACGGTTCCTCTTTAGTTACATTGTTTATGCGTCATACATGTACGTAGTGTAACAGAGTCACGTCATTGTGTAACAGGAGATAACGTGTATACTGTATAGTATTTTGCAGTGTATCAACTTGTTAATTGGATAATCACAAAAGTCAAAACTGCTACTAATCAATTCCTTTGATTATTTATAATCACAAAAGTCAAAACTGCTACTAATCAGTTCCTTTGATTAATTAAAATCATATAGTATGAGAAATCACATGCCACTGGTTAAGATTTGAGTATATGAAAGTCAGAGGAAAGAGAGGATATGAATTGCAAAACAATCTCAAATTAATTTGGCCAAATCTGGCAGCTGGATCAACCGTTGACTGATTATTATTCAATTTTGGATGGCTTTAGATATTGTGGGTACATCATTTAGAAATTGCAGGAACATTAAGGCAGTTAATAAAATATCTATTGTTTAAAAGATTCTGTTTTGGTTAGTTAGAGTTACACAACAGGATGGAGATTACAGGACAGTAGTCTCTTGTTTTGGCTGTGGAATCATGAATCTAAAGCTCACTTTGTGCCAAATGTAATGTAGGAGGTTTTAACTTGAATAATTTAGATGCTCGAGATAGTTTCATTTGTCGTTTTGTTAATTTTTTTTAAAAATTCATGCTTCAGTCTCTAGTTGCGAAGGACGTGGGCGTCTTTTTACTCGATGTGGTGCGACTAAAGTGGTGGTTCTTATCGGAGGTATTTCTGCGCCCTTGTTCGAATATGCATGCTTGATAACAGATTTTTTAATCTTCATACTTCCTTCTGTAGTTTAGTAGGATGATTACAATTGTCAGTTTTTTGAATGTTCATTCATTGCTCAGCGTTTTAGTTTGCATGATTGCATGCAACTTCAGTACGATCTTATTCGTCCTGTTCGATTTTTAGGGATTATAGCCGGAGCCACATTGATGGCCGCTCTGGCTGTGATTTGCTGCTGTCTGAAGAAACGTGCTAAAACCATGAAAAGCAGAATGAGCGCAAGGCGTCTGATCAACGCGGCAGCAGGCAACTCTAGTGTCCCCTTCTATCCATACAAAGAAATCGATAGAGCAACAAACGGCTTTTCTGAAAAGCAAAGACTAGGAACGGGTGCGTACGGCACAGTTTATTCAGGAGAACTCCACAATGGCGATCGTGTAGCAATCAAGAAGATACGATACCGGGATCACGAGAGCATCGATCAAGTGATGAACGAAATCAAGCTTCTATCCTCCGTTAGTCATCCAAATTTAGTCCGTCTCTTAGGATGCTGCATCGAAGAAGGCGAACAAATTCTCATTTACGAGTACATGGCAAACGGGACCCTCTCACAGCATCTGCAACGAGAACGGGGCTCCGTTCTTCCATGGACGATCCGTCTCACCATAGCTGCAGACACAGCTCACGCCATCGCCCACCTTCACTGCGCCATGAACCCTCCGATCTACCACAGAGATATCAAATCGAGCAACATTCTCTTAGACTTCAATTTCAAATCAAAAGTAGCAGATTTCGGCCTCTGTAGATTCGGTATGACTGACGACTCCCACGTCTCCACAGCGCCACAAGGAACCCCGGGCTACCTCGACCCTCAATATCATCAGAACTTCCATCTGTCTGATAAGAGCGATGTTTACAGCTTCGGAGTAGTTCTTGTGGAAATAATCACAGCAATGCGAGTAGTAGACTTCTCGCGACCCCATAGCGAGATCAATTTAGCTGCGTTAGCAATTGACAGGATTGGAAAAGGGTGTGTGGACGAGATCATCGACCCGTTTCTTGAACCGAATAGAGACGCTTGGACACTGTCGTCTATTCATAAAGTGGCTGAACTTGCTTTTAGATGCCTTGCCTTTCACAGGGACATGAGGCCTTCAATGATGGAAGTCGCAGACGAGCTAGAGCAGATCAGGCTCAGCGGGTGGGCACCGTTCGATGAAATCATGCACATGGGTTCATCGGTCAATTCTTCTTGTTCGTCTCCACGTCAGGGAAGTGAGAAGTCGATGAATAGGAAATTATCGGGGGTGGGAAGTAGGAGAGTAGTTGTTGTTCCGCCGCAGAGGGGTGCTGGTGCCGCCCTGCCGATAGCAGAGGAGGTGAAGGACCATTCACCCGTCTCGGTACAGGATCCTTGGTTGAGTGAACAGAGTTCACCATCAACCAACAGCTTATTGGGTAATTTAGTTCGATAGAACTTAATATACACATACTATTGTGCTACACTACACTGGATTTTCAATATACTACGTAAATATTAAACCTTTTTTTTTTATCATAACACTTATTTGATGATAATTATTTGAAATTAAAAGCTAAATTTGTTTGTTTGTTTATTACCCCCATTGGATTAACAATCTTCCCATTAATTTGAAAACAAGGGTCACATTGCTATAACAAATTTTAAATCAACCGAAAAATAAGATAGTCAAATTGGAAAGAATGGAAATGTTGCTTTGGAACGAAAATCTCATTAAAACTATACTACTATTTTGCAATTTTTGTTACATCAAAAATAATGAACATCAACAATTTAAACAAACAAATAGTGAGGAGAAAAGACACATCAACCTATTGTTTATACTTTTAAAATTATCGTGGATACTGAGATCTGAAAGTTGTGTGTTATCGAATACAGAAAAACACTGTACATTCATGAATCTGAAAAATAAAAATGCTGACCATGGATGTCTGTGTGGACTGGTTATCCTATCCATGGCTTCTGGGATCAACAACTGGACGCACTTTCCGATTCTGAGCTCGTGAATACTCTCCAACAACACGAGCATGAGGTACGTTTGGTTCTCCACGAGCAAGGGCGTCTATGTTTTCAAGTAGGTATTGTCTGGGAAGGCGGCCTACCACATTACCTTCCTCGTTACCATCTTTGTCCAGAAATGCAAAATGGGGAATGCCTTCAACACCAAACTCGTCAAGCTCTTGTTCCCACTTTGTGTTATCAACATTCAGCATAACAAAATTCACTTTCCCCCTGATCCAAACTCACAACAACGCACAATGAGTTAACGAAACTTATGCAGAAACTCTTATATTGCAGCTTCAGTCAGTATACATTTAATTTGAAAAGATACACACACATTTTGAGCCAAAACTTATACTAATATTCAAGTATTCAATTACTTGTATTGCTGTTCGACTTTGAAGACATCTGGAGCTAATTCCCGACATACTTCACACCAATCTGCATAAAACTCCACAACAGTGGGTTTCCCATTTGAAAGAGCCTGCAGACAATGATAGAAAAGCTTCATACACCCTATGTACAACGCTTTTTTAGCTACTTGTACAATCAAACACAGTTACAAAGTGGATGGATGTGATGTATAGAGTAATTTCATTGGTGTTAATAGTAGGGATCATACATGCTCTCAACGAAAACCGTAACTGGAATAAATTGCAGAAATCTCAGATTTTTTGCTACTTGTACAATCAAACACAGCTATGAATGGGTGTATGTGAAGTATGGATCATATATGCTCGATCTCAACGAAAACAGTGAACAAAATGGATTGCTGAAAGAGAGAATGATCATCCCAACTCATACAGATTTTTCTCAGAAATTCTCTAAAATGAATTCAGTAAATCAACAAATACTTCAATTGTGATAATATAGAAAGCAATCAAGAACTACGCAGCATGCCATCATCTTAAGCCAACAGTCACTACATATTCAAACATTTTTCCAGGGATAATACTTACATTTATCAGCTCAAGTCTATCAAATATTCATCAGTTTCTCCAAGTGATAAGGATTACTGCCTACAGTTCACAAGCTAGATCTAACAAAAGGTGAATATAAACACAGGTGGAAGTGTGGAACAAACCTCCTCATAAGGCAACGCCGTAGCGTAGAGATCCTTCAACGTAGAGCCGCCGCCAAATTCCAATCGTCGTGACAAGAAAAATCCAACTGCTGCTACCGTGGAAGCCACTGCAACTCGCCTATTCAGATCCTTGGTTGGAAACTCCGGAAATCCACCGCTGGCCGGAGATTCTTCCGTCGAGACGGAACTAACATCAATTTCGGATTCAGGCGCAGCTAAAGGCTTCTCCTGCACAAATTTCTAATAATTAATCGATTCCAGCAGCAAAAAATCAGATCATTACCAACGGAGCTAGAAGCGTAACATAATTAGCTGTACCTGTGTTGAAGATGTTTCGCCTGAATCCGGATTGTTTTGGCAGAAAATCCTGCGATGTAGGAGATTTTTCTTCAGAATATTGGAGGAGAAATTCACGATACACGGCGTCTGCTTCTGAGAGTGGAAAGATGAGGAGCGAAATTTGGGAACGCCGACGGTGCTTGAAGTTGAAGCCATGGCGGAGCAGTGGAGGCGCCGCCGTTTGTTTGCTTCGTGGTACAATTTAGTCAAAGGTACTACTACACACTTCGTTGGCTTGTACGTTTAAGCTAGCGGATGCAGATAATCGCTACCAGATATTTTTTAAATAAAATTATCGACAAAAAATACATTATTTTTGGCAATGTATTAATTAAAAATAAAATCCCAGCATTAAAACATTTTTTTAATTGGATGGAGTACTATATATTTTTTCTTTTTAAAGAAATTGGTAACGGTTATAAAATGATACTCTTTTAATGGAAAAAATCAAATTCAATAGTGTCGGATAGAAACATAATTGGTTTGTTTCATTATATATGTAACTAAACATGAATATTTAAATGGACAATAAAAGTAAATCATATATATAAAAAAAAAATTATGAATATAAGCTCACATGTCGAGTAAAAGGTGAAAGCGCCGTTAAAATCTTGTTTGAGAAAATCCTTATTAGAGACACAACTCATATCAAGGGAGAAAAGTACACTACTTTAAAGACCAATGTACAAAACATAAATCATTGTGCAAAAATGAGAGTAAAAAATATAGGGATAATCCCTCCAAATGCAGTCAAGGCCAGTCTTGGCCACAACATCAGCAGCCTGATTGGCCTCTCTGAAGATGTGGGAGTATCAAATGTGCATGTCCTGCGTAAGAGGGTGAATCTAGCTTCAAATACCTTATAAACGTCAAGGAATGGAAGTATGGGAACTCGTAAAAGTATCAATCGTAAGTATAAGTACTCAATCTAAAAATAGTGTCAACCACGATCCTGTGCATACTTAATGACCATGAGTATAACAACAAATTCAGCCCCACATGCAGACTGCTCGGGGAAGAAGAAGCACTACATCTTAAAAACTATACTAATAATAACATTTTGTATATAAATTTATATTTCAAAATTTTATTATATAATTATTTATTGAGTTATAAAAAATATATACAAAATAAATTTATTTTATTGATCAAATTATAGATATATTATATATTTCGAATTAATTAAATTGATATACTATACTCTTAAGCTTGGGCCTTGAAAAGCCAGTTAGGTTAGGCCCAGCCCTTATATTAAAACGAAGTTAAAGCCTGCGAAATCAGCCCAAAGCGGCAAGGCCCATTAGCACTGACTTTCGTACGTCGTCGTTTTATCGTGGCGCTCCCAAACTCATCTATAAAATAAAATCCCTCCGTTTCCCCCATTCAATTTCACTCGATTTTGCGCCACTGGGATTTTCATTTTCGTTTGAAAGAGTGAGCACAGAGGGGCGAGGGTTTTCCAATTCTCCAACAACTTGATAATGGCTGAACAAGCCGCGACTTCTGGAGTTCCCGCCGAGCAAAACCCTAACTCCGTTGAAGCAACCATTGATTCGGCCGTAGGTGGTGGGGCCACGGAATCCACATGCAACAACGGTAACGGTAACGGTGCTGAAAGCTCCATCACCACCAACGATGGTGGTGAGCGGGAGAAGACTTTGGATTTCGCGGACGAGTTGATGATTCGTGGCACTAAAGCCGGCAAGGACCGCGATTACGCTGAAGCCACTGATTGCTTTAGCCGTGCCCTAGAGATCAGGTAATTTCGTTTTCAATGACCTAGTTCGTTTGTGCAAATTTGCTTCTGCTTTGGTTTTTTGTTTGTTTCCAGTTTACTGCGTCTCTATTGTTAATTTGTTCATATTATTAAAACGGCTATGTGATATGGAATTGTTATCTAGGGCCGAACACTTCGGTGAACTTTCTCCTCAGTGTGTCTCTGCTTACTATAAATATGGGCGTGCTCTGTTATACAAAGCACAAGAAGAGGCTGATCCGCTGGGTTCTATGCCCAAAAAAGAGGGTGGCCCTCAAGAAGATTCAGATAAAGATACTTCTCAAAAAACATCTGATGATGGCGGATCTTCGGCTGCCCCAGTTTCAAATACTGCAGAACAAAATGGAAAAGAAAAATGTTCTGACGATGTTCCAGATGACAGTAAGTGTTTCTTTTCTCCTAGTGAAAAGATATTGAATATAGTCGTTAAATGGATATTGCAGTTTACTGTTAATGCTTGTGCAATTTTTCTTGCACGGCTATGTTATTGAATGATTGCGAGAATATGCCAATTCATGAATATTTGTCAGGGAACATGTCTACATTCCTATTTGAGAACCAAAGTGTTAGGTCTATGTATGTGTTTGTAAGCATGTCCAGAAGCACATGCATTTTCTAGCTTTCCTGGTCTTCTATTGCCAATGTTATATTACATAAAATGCTGTGTTGGATCTTGAATTTTCTGACTGAGTTTTTTCGTTGTTCCTTTTGAAGATCACTTTAAACACTTCTTACCATTTTTTTTTCAATGTTAGCTGTGATACCTAGAATTTGTATATCAAGGTGTAGTGACTGTACTCTGTAGTCTACTAATCAGGACTCCAGTTCTTCTATTACATTGGATTGGGATTTCATATTGAGTGGTAATTGTGTGATTCTATTTGACTGAGGATTTGTTCTCTGCTTAAATATCCATTATGTGGTATGTGCTTGAAAAGTAGGAGGTGTTTCTTACTATTGTTTTTTTCCAACTGGAACTAGATGTAGAAGAGAAAGGTGAAGAAGGCGAAGAAGGTGAAGATGCAAGTGATGAAGAACTTGATGATGGTGATGAAGATGAGTCTGATCTTGACTTGGCATGGAAGATGCTTGATGTTGCTCGGGCGATCGTTGAGAAGAACTCAGGCGATACAATGGAGAAGGTGGACATATTGTCAGCTTTAGCAGAAGTAGCTCTTGAAAGAGGTCTGTGATTTTCTCCAATGGCTGCTGTTACTAAAGCATTTTTCATGAATAGAGTTATTATGTGCCCTAATGCCCTATTATGCTGATTTTAGTGTTTTTTGCTTTGTTCAGAGGATGTCGAGACTTCATTAAGCGACTACTTAAAAGCCCTATCCATCTTGGAGCGCCTGGTTGAACCTGACAGTCGCCTCATCGCTGAGCTGTATCCTTTATGAGATTAAACATAATTACTGAAATTGTTACCTTTCTGTATTGAATATGGTGTAGTATTGGTTATGTACAATTAGAATTCATTTTTCAGTTCAGGCAACTTCCTTAATATGAGAATTCAGGAATTTTAGAATTTGCTTGTGTCTGGAAATCGGTTCAAGACCAGAAGAAGCTATTCCATACTGCAAAAATGCTATTTCTATTTGCAAGACTAGAGTGGAGCGTCTCAAGGGCGAAGTGAAGAGCTTCTCAGAACCAGCCGATTCACCAACTGGTTCTGAGACGGGACAAACTGTTCAACTATCTTCTACTACATCCGTCTCGGGTGATTCTCTGCCAGAGAAAGAATCTGAAAGTGAAACACTTGATGGTCTCTGTGGTGAACTGGAAAAGAAGGTAAGATTAACTGCAAGTTTAAGGTTGTATTTGCAAACAAAAGTATAACAGCTTCTAAAATCACTTATTTTCAAAAGCTGTGAGAAGGAACTTTTGAAAGTTAGAGATTTTAGGGTTTACCACACTTTCCATATGATTTGTGAACCCCCTCCCCCCCTCCCCCCCCCCCCCCCCTAAGTGTAATTGTCTTAACTGTTATTGCTCGCGATGCAGCTTGAAGATCTTCAGCAGCTTGTAGCAAACCCGAAATCTATCCTCTCTGATATCTTTGAGATAATGTCTGCAAAGGCCAAGGCCAGTGAGAAAAATGCTATTTCGACCTCACAGGTTGGGACTGCTAGTACTGGAGGAAATGCTGATTCTGCCCCTGCTTCTACAGCTCCAGCTCAGACAAATGGCGCAACTGGAGTGACAGATCTAGGCGTGGTGGGGAGAGGAGTGAAACGGGTGGTAATGAGTTCAGCCATGCCATCAAGCCCAGCAAAGAAACCTGCACTTGATCCGTCGTCGAACAATGGTGATGGCACGTCTTGAAATCTAACAATGGCAACTGGGGTGTATGGCTTCTTTCGTTTATCTACTATAGGCTAGAGCGGTCTTTATTCACCCTATTTTCTGCATCTACCTTAGGGAAGGGAGTTGCTGTAATTTGGCTGTGAGAGATTTGGGTATCTTGTTATATTCTATATGCATGCATATTAATGAATGGTTTAAACGTTATTTTGAGTATGTTTAAGGGCTTACTTGATTTGGTACCATATTTTTCATGTTACCCTTAATTAGTTATTGTACATTTCATTAAAAAAAAAACACATTTATGTAAATATATAGTGATCTTAAGGTTAAATTTGGAAGGAATGCAATTAATTTGCATTGAAAAGTGTAGATAAAAAAATAGTAGATCAATATAAATTTAAGGTAAAGTTTAGTCTGCGTTTTGTCCCCCTTGATTTTACTCTCGCATTTTGTCCCCCTTGATTTTACTCTCGCATTTTATCCCCCTTGATAAAAAAAATTTAAGGAGCAAAATATTGAAAAATATACGTAGCCGTTAAAAGATTTGAAAACGGAAAGTAGGAGCTATAGAAAATAAAAAACAAAGTAGAAGACCAAAGTGCAGGGACAAAATATTGGAAAAATGGAAGCATAAGGCAAAATATAAGGAGTAAAATAATAAAAGTACAAGGCAAAAAAAATCATTTTATCCCTCCTCCCCAATCCCCATTCTTTTTTTTTTTTCTTTTTTTTTTTTGATGATGTCTTTATACGCAAAATATGAAAACGATAATCGACCAAAAAAAAAAATATATATTTAAAAAAAGATTATATCATTATTAAGGTTGCAGAAATCGGGCCTAGGCGGGAGGGAACCGAGGGGATTTGGGGCTAATCGGGACATGTGGGCGGATGGGCCATCAGGCGCCGCCTAAGCGGGTGAGTCCGATTAAGCGTTTTTTTTAAATTAAAAAATCTAAAACGATGTTGTTTTTCACCTCAGTAAATTAAAAAAAAAAACCTAAAAAATTACTGAATTACATATTTACAAAGTGAATTTGAGAAAAGTGAAAACTAAGGTTCCTCTGCAACACTGCGCCGCTGCCTCTCAAGTTCAAGTGTTCAACACTACTCCACTCTCAAGTTCAAGTGTTCAACACTCCACTCTAGTCAACAATCGACGTCGTCGGCCAGCCTGAGTCCATCCAACGCTGCTGCGTTCGCAGCCATCCTTGCGCCGTCGTCCACACTTGCTGCTTCTCAATATAGAGGTTTTATTAGCAAGAGAGGATCCAAGTTGTGTTCAAGATTGGATTGTTGATGGAGTTGGATCGGTTGATGATGATGTTGTGGAGGGAGACCAACTTAGAGAACTTGACGATGATTTTTTATCCGATGAGGAAGAAGTGGAGGTTGAAGTAGAGTATGAGTCCGAAAATGAAGAGATTGTGCATGACACTACCACTCATGACTCAACCAATTGAGCAACTTAATTAGTTAATTTAATATTTTGATCATTTAATGTGAAACATGTTTTTTTTTTATGGAATTGGGATGTTAATTTGATATTTTGATCATTTGACGGGGATGATGTGAAACATGTTGGAGACTTTGATTGACTGATTTAGTAGGTTTGAATCGTTAGATCTTTATTATGAATTTTTTTTGTTGTAGACTTCGATTGATTGATTTAGTAGGTTATTATGATATTTTTTTTTGTTAATATTTCTGTTTAAAAAAAAAAAAAATCCTAGGCTCTAGGCGGTCGAAAAACGTCCGACTGGCAATTCCGATTTCTGCAACCTTGATCATTATGTTATCGTATTGGTCTATAACAAGTTGTTAACGAATTAACTGACACTCCTACGGAGAAGATAATAAAATAAGTAGTGAGTTTTTAAATAAAATGTATATCTCTCCTTTTTAACTTATGATAGTGAAACTTTCTATTTTTTATAAACTCAATATAATTTTTATACATGGAAAAAAATCGTTACAAAAATGACACATCAGTATAAAGATGACATGTGAGCATTCTAAAGGATACCGGATATGTATAGATGGATTGGGCCAGGTTTCCGTTGACAATAAAGGCCAGCCCAATGCTAGAGAGGGACATTTTATTGGTTTTGGGCCAGGGGGCCCTAACCTGAAACCCTAAAAAGAGCAGCTTATACGTATAAATCAGCTGCTTCTGCTCTCAATTCCCATCATCTCCAATTTCACTTAACTGAAAGATAGCCTTTGCAGTTCTTCTTCTTCTTCACCCATTTTATGATTTTTTTTTTTTGTTTAATTATTAGTTTGTGTGTTCTCAGTGATGAATCAATTACGATGACGAGTCCGATCGAAATCCATTCGTTTAAATTATGACGACTATCGAGGCATTTGTCTGAGAGAACATCCTTTTTTTTTTTTCATCTTTTGATTCGAAATTAATCTTTTTATTCTGATTAATTTATTGAATCTGATTATTGGGCATAATGAGGATTGTTATTGTTATGAACTTGTGATTACTTACAACCTCCTACTCATTCTGAATGCCCCTTTATACATTTTTTAATCTTTTTCTTGCAAAAAGCTTATTTCGTTTCGAAATTCTGGATTTTTTTCATTATTAATTATAACAAATACTTATACATAATTGGATTAATTCGAATTTGAAGTTATTATAATATGTTTTTAATTGTGCCAATTACAATTGCACGTAATCTATTTTGTTGTGTATTTACTTGATTGAAAAGATTATTTTATTTGTTAATTAACTATTTTTCACATTTTTGGTTGCAACTCTAAGATAAAGAGATTTAAATTGAACAGTGCGTTTTAGTTAAGAGTTAAGACACTAACTTTGATATTTTTATCCATCTTGAAATGTTTATAATTTTTTTTGAAAATTTATACTTTATACTCTTGTGTCCCCTAAATTTTGAGATCAGTTCATTTACTGCTGCTTTAGAGAGTAATGAAGACTATGATGACCTAACTATACAATTACAATTCATCCAAAAAAACAGTTTGATAAAATTAAATAAAGAATAAAAAAAAATTTAGTCCAAGTTTGACCACAATATAGATAAAATTAAATAAAGAATTAAAGTTTTTTTTAGTCCAAGTTTGACCACAATATAATAATGGATAATTGGACTGAATTCAATGGAATCAAAATTTAAATTTGTAAAATTAATCCAAATATAAAGAACTCAAAAACATTAATCCCCTATAAATTCAACCGATGGAATCAAAAATTAAAATTTGTAAAATTAATCCAAACATAAAGAACTAAAAAACATTAATCCCCTATAAATTAAACCGATGGAATCCAAATTAAAATTTGTAAAATTAATCCAAACATAAAGAACTAAAAAACATTAATCCCTTATAAATTCAACCGAAATATAGCTTAATGTTAAAAAGAGTTTGTTGGACGACTTGTGAGTTTAAAAGAGTTTGTTGGACGACTTGTGAGTTTATTCGAACGGCTTGGGTAAATGAATTGTTTTTATAAGTTTGTATTTTTGGATGAATTGTACTTTTTAAAATGTTCCTTAAAAAATAAGCTCTTAGACAGTACATTAAATTTCTAATACTCATTTTCATCTATCTATAAGCTTTTTGTTACTTTTTGTATAAAAAGTTTATAGGTAAACGGAGAAAAATGGTAAAATATAGTTATCGAATTGTAAATGTACCTCCAAAACATTATTTTTGTAGAGTCCATAACACATTAGTTTAAATGCAGTATAAGTTAGAACAACTAGAGTCTGTAATTTTGGCTGCCTTCCCTGGTCCAGCCCATTTTAACAACTAGAGTTTGTAATTTCCATTTTAACAAGCTAAATAAACTCAATATATATAAATAAAAGTTCTTATTATGAATATCAATTGGCCCATTAGCTCAGTTGGTTAGAGCGTCGTGCTAATAACGCGAAGGTCGCAGGTTCGAGACCTGCATGGGCCAAATTTATTTTTAAAACAATTTTTTACAATTTTCCATTGCCAAACAGTCCCTATTCTAAACAATTTTCCATTGCCAAACAGTCCCTATTCTAAACATACAATCACAAAAAATTCGATCAATTTTATTTTTAAAACAATTTTTTACCATTTTCCATTGCCAAACAGTCCCTATTCTAAACATACAATCATAAAAAATTCGATAATAATGAAATCAAAATACTAAACTCCCAATGATTTCATTTACTACAAAACATCAACTATGTTTCCATCTCTCTTCATACATCGAAAAATGTTCTTCAACGAAGCAACTGAAAACCCTCCACGCCCAAATCATCCTCCGTGGCCTCACCGGCGATACCATCTCTCTCAGCAAACTCATTTCCTTCCTTTCTCTCTCCTCCGCCGGAGACCTCCACTACGCACGCCACCTGTTCGATACAATTCCTCAACCAAACAGGCACATGTACAACACCTTAATCAGGGCCTTCTCTAGTGCCAAAGACTCAGACATCTCAATTTCCCTCTACAACAAAATGGTTTGCACAGGTATTTCCCCTAATGAGTTCACTTTCCCTTTTATTCTGAAAGCTTGCGCTTTTAAGAAGGCCTATTTCGAAGGTATTTCTGTCCATTTACACGCTGTAAAACTGGGCTTTTTTGAGTCTCATGTAGTCGTGCAAAACGGGTTTATAAATTTTTACGTTGGTTGTGGGATGCTTGAGTGTGCAAGAAAAGTGTTTGATTGCATGGCGTTTAAGAATTTAGTTACTTGGAATTCTATGATCAATGGTTATGCGAAAATCGGGTGGTGGAACGATGCTTTTGTTCTATTTGATTGTATGAGGGAAGATGGGGTGGAGGCTGATGGCCATACATTTGTTAGCTTGCTCTCTGTTTGTGCACGAATTTACGACGTGGATTTAGGGAAGTTTGTTCATTGGCATATCGAAATTAATGGTGTTTTCGCTGATGTTTTCGTGCAAAATGCACTTCTAGATATGTACGCTAAGTGCGGGGACTTGCAGATGGCTGAGGCGATTTTCGCACGTCTAGTTAACAAAAATGTGGTTTCTTGGACTTCCATGGTTAGTGCTTATGCTAAGCATGGGTTCACTGAGTTAGCCGAGGCGATTTTTAACCAAATGCCGGTTAAAAATGTGGTTTCTTGGAATTCAATGATCTCGTGTTATCTCCAAAATGGCCACTATAAGAGATGCTTAGAGTTGTTTTACCAAATGTGCAACGACGCTCGTATTACACCCGATGAGACAACGATAGCTAGTGTTCTTTCAGCATGCGGTCAACTTGGCGATTTAGTTCAAGGAAAGAAATTGCATGATTATCTTCTTGTGAATAGGAAAAAATTAAAACCTAGTGTTACTCTGTTTAATTCCCTTATAGACATGTATGCAAAATGTGGTTCTTCAGAAGCAGCATTGGATATCTTCCGGAACATGCTGGAGAAGAATATTGTTTCGTGGAATACTATAATTAATGCTCTTGCATTACATGGTTCTGGATACGGGGCAATCGAGCTGTATCAAGAAATGGAAGTTGGTGGAATCGAACCTGATGCACTTACCTTCATTGGCTTGCTTTCTGCTTGTTGTCATTGTGGTTTGGTTGAAATTGGGAAATACTTCTTTAGTAAAATGAATCGGGTGTATAAGATTCCATATGAAATCGAGCATTATGCTTGTATGATTGATATACTTGGTCGTCGAGGGTTATTGAACGAGGCAGTCGAGCTGGTTGGGAAAATGTCGATGAAGCCTGACGTGGTTATCTGGGGGACGTTGCTTGGTGCTTGTAGAATCGAACAAGATGTTCGTATTGCGAAACTGATACTAAAGCAAATACTGGAGTTGGGCCAAGATTCAGGGGGTTTGTTTGTGCTCATTTCGAATATATTTTGTGAGGCTGAACGATGGGACGAGATGAAGAAGATGAGGAAACTAATGAAGGATTCTGGTTTGAGAAAGAGCGATGCAGTAAGCTCGATCGATGTAAATGGGCGCGTATTTGATTTCATGGTTGATGACAAGAAACACAAAGCTTCTAATGTTATATATGTGATGCTCAATCAACTGAAGGATCACTTAGCATCTGAAAATGATAATGTGGAATTTTTAGATGCTGTTTAGTAGGAAATTTGCCTCTCAATGTGTTTTTATTGGAAAAATGTTTTTTCCCCTTGGCCGATTGCGAGGTTATGACCATGTACGAGGTCAAGGGCGGATCGTAGGCATGGCTGGGACGAACTGCAGCCCGCCTTGCCATTTAGATTTTTTTTCTTTGTTTTAGGTATTTCAAAAAAAGAAAAATGTATTAGCCCACCATGAATTGAACACATGTGTTACTTTTTACAAAATGAATTTAACAAAAACTTGTAATCAATTTGTTTACGGAATTTCGAATTTGTGAACTAAGTTCACACAATTTTTCGTTAAAGAATTATTGTGCTAGCTATCTGACAGCTGAATGTGTGTGGGCATGCACATTTATATTGATTTATTAAAAACAAAGAATATACATCGGAAGATTAATGTATCTAATTAAGATCATAATGAAAATTTGTCAGAAGCCCATGAGAGTTATGATTTATAAATAGTATATGGCCATGTTCATATCTTTTTACGAGTTCAATTTTAAGATGAGACATAATCTGTTATAGTATAAGAGTTTTCCGTCCACGTCTAAATTTAAATCTCGTTGAAAACAACAATACTTTTATTGATAAAATAGTTTAAAATATTTAGGTAAAATTATTGATAGAGTAATGGTAGGAAAGAGGGTGGTTTTGTCGTGGCTTGACGGTGATAGTGAGTGGTGATGAATACATTTGATGGATTGAATTTTGGCAAATAATTATAATAGTAGTAAGTAACAGATACAGTGGTTGTTGTTAGGTATATTCAGATCATACCCCATTTGTTCTAAAATTAAATAAAAAAAATTATACCCCATTTGTTCAAAAATTACATAAATAAAATAAATCATACCCCATTTTATTTTATTTAAACCAAATCCCCACCCGGCCCATACCAATTTACTCACGTGACTCATTCTCAACCACTCATCTCTCACTAATTTCACTTCTATATATGTATATATTATTGTAAGTTATAATACTGGGTTATGCTTGTGAGATGCGTTGAGATATTAATAATTAGATTAGGATATCTCAATCGGTCCTGGTCGAATTATAAATGACATGTCTTTTTGTCATTCGATAGACATACAATCAGTGACGGAGCCAGACTTTGTGTGTCGGGGGGTCCGATTAACACTATTATAAAAATATAATAGCTAAAAATAAATATAACTTGACGTAACAATATATCTCATTCATTCACATAATCAACTTTATTCATAAACAAACAATATTTTTTTAATATGTGTAAAAAAGAAATAAACACAATTTCGTTATGTTCCAGAGATGTTCTAGAGAAAGATTTGATTGTTTCAGCTCAGAAGTGATGAAATAGTTTCAAAATTGTTAATAGTAGCAATATGAAAAACTAAGAAATAATTAATAATCTTTTTTTTTTTTTCGTTTTGCAAGGGGTTATTCTATTTTTTTTAATTAAAAAGGTAAAAATGGAAACAATATAAGAGCATCCATAATGGGAGGTAGAAGTCTCGTGTGGATTTCTATTTCTAACTCAAATTAAGTAGTAATTCATGATCTTATATACTTTCTCCGTCCACCAAAAATATGTTCACTTTCTTTATTTGTCTGTGCATAAAAAATATGTTCATTTTTATGAAAACAATCACTTTAATTTTAAGGTTTGAGCATACTTTTAGTGGAGAGGTTGAGTATTTTAAAATTAAATAGACAAAAAAGAAAAATAAAATTTATAAAATTGGACTGAGAGGGTATAATATTATTATTTAAATATATTTATATGTATATGTAAAATTACTAAAATACTCTCGAAAAAATTACAAAATTAGTGAGGGGCCCAGTGGCCCCCCTTGCCCCAGTGTGCATCCGTCCCTGCATACAATCGATCGTATTTTTACGTATTTGATAGAAGCTTGTTAGATATGCTGAGATATTAATAATTAAATTAGGATATCTCAATTAGTTCAGATCGAATTGAAAATGACATGTCTTTTTGTCATTTAGTATGCATATAATCGAGTGTGTTTGATAGAATCTTATTTTAAGTCTGATTAGTTGATATCTATTTTGAGCTAATCTACCCCATCAACTTGAACCTAGATATATTGCATCTCAAAGAATACACAAAGCAAGAGTTAAACTTGTTTGACGACTGCTGACCAGAAAGCTCACTCAACGATGTCCTAATTAGTTAGAGTTGTATTGATCTAATAACTAACTTAGAGCTGAGTCTACTAGACGAGCGTACAACTAATTACTTGACGAGTTGAGTCTACCAAGTGAGTTGAAAACTTAATTACTTGACGTGCTGACCCAACCAAGTGAGTTGAAAACTTACTCAACGAGCTAACTTATAGTTGAGTCTACTAGACGAGTTGACCAAGAGAACCGAGCCTAATAGCTTGTGAACTGACTCGTTAGTAAACTTATATATTTTTTTTTACTATTAAAGTAATTATTATTATTACATTTGAGGGTGGGTGGATGTGGATTGTCCTCATTATCCATTTTAGTTTCCCTATAACGATGGAATTGGAAAAAGACAAAACCAATATATATTCTTCTTTAAATAAAATTTAAAAAAAACGTGGGTCACAGTATAAGGACACTGCACTCTTACAACCTGTCATCCACAAGTAACAACATTAAATCACATCTATCGATCTCTCTTCTAATTTTTAATTAATTGCACAATTTATATACTCACTCCCCCATTTTTATAATTTTCAATTGAATTCGCTATAAAATTTTAAAAAAAAAATTAATTGTTTAGCTGAAAAGTGAAAGTTTGGGGTACTAGTATAGTTAGTACTTTGTTTTTAGAAAATATGAATAAAATTGAACTCAAAAAATGAAAAGAAAAAAGTAAGAACTAGAACAATGCAGAGAATTTATCTTCACTTTTGTCCCTACCGTGGTATAGATTAAAAGTACACTGTATAATTTCTAAGGACTACATTTTTTTCAGACAATTAATGTAAATATTTAAATGTATCTTATTATATTATAGATTTTGGTCTGTTTCAGAAGTCACGGTGTAAAATTTAAAATAAAAATTTGATATTTGAATCATCACATATTTCTATGTCATATCAAAACTCTCTAGCTATATTCCCTATCATTCATCAAATAAAGCCTTTTATTCAAGAATTGTATTTATAAATTAATACTTATTTTTCTACAAAAAAATCACATTAATATGTACATAAGAATTGGTCCATTCACATTTCATTATTTAACATGTCCAATAACGAGACTTAAATTGTCATACCATCGTTTACCATTACTAGTGAACGACTGAACGTAGATTTCAAATTACATGTGTCAGTTTTAGTGTTTCTGTTTCACTATCTAATTTATTAATACGTGTCATGTTAAAAAAAATCAACGTTTCATAATAATGAATATTACTACATATGTTAACAATCCAGTAAAAGAAAACACATCAAGCAAAACAAAAGAACTGATTTAACACGGAGAAAGAAAGATATATGAAATAATATGTACCTAGATTTAGAATAGAGAGGACCATGTACAACTACACAAATTATTAATGTATGCTTTATATAATGCAATTTTCTTTTAGTTCTAAGTATTCTATTCTATTGCAATTTGCTCTTCATATAAACCTCTCTCCCCCCTCTCTCTCTCTCACTACACACACTCTCACTCCTCATTCTCATTCAAGAGAGAGAATTACAAATATGGGCATATGCAGTTCTTGCGAGGCAACCTCTGTAGCCACAGCCAAGTTAATTCTCGAAGACGGAAGATTACAAGAATACCCCTACCCTGTCAAAGCCTCCTACGTTTTACAAAAGATTAATCCCACTTCTTTCATCTGCAACTCCGACGAAATGGAGTACAACGACGTCGTTTCCGCCGTCAACGACGACGAGGAGCTGCAGCTCGGTCAACTCTACTTCGCCCTGCCGTTAAGCCTCCTCAAGCACCGCCTACAGGCGGAGGAGATGGCCGCATTGGCCGTCAGAGCCACCTCAGCCCTACGCCAGAGTCGGGGAAACACTCCCGTCATTTTCCCCGACGTCGCGACAAGGCGTAGGGCCGCGGGGAGGAGAGGGAGGGTGGCGGCGAGGTTGAGTGCCATACCCGAATAAGGGTATTTTAGGAACTTATTAACCCCGTGCATGAGGGTCAGGTTGTGCACAATTTTATTGTGTATTTGGATTCAGTAAAAAAAAAAAAAAAAAAAAAGTAACGATTTTATCGTTGTACAACACTGGATTCAAATCCGTGTTCTAGGTAGTCTCTAGGGTAGGAAATTCGTTGATTATAATATTAAAAATTGAACATTTGAACCAATTATCAACTAGTGAGTGGTCCAAATCGGCCTTTATGTGCCCTTTTTTATCTTTTGGCTGCAATTTTGTGTCGTTATTATGTAAATTTGGACTTATTATAATGTTCAAATGTGACAGGATAGATCAATTAATTAAATATCGTACTGTCACAAATTTAAATCTTAGTTCGACTATATATATATTATCTTATTTTAGTATATAATAATAATAATAAATATTTTAAATAAGACCAATATCTTCTTTATCTTAAATTAGGTGCATGTAGTTTTATTTAGACATAATTGGACATGCAAACTTAAATATCGAAATTCAATGCAAAGACTCAATAATGTTTATAAATAATAATTCAGTGTGGTACAACTTGACTATATTATCATGATATGATATTTTATTTCACATTTAAGTGTATTAATATATAATAATAAAATTAGAAATTTAGTAAATAAAATAAGGTGAAAATAATTATGTTGGCGGATAATATGCATTCCCAGCTTCAAGGACGAAGGAGATGGGGTTGTTGGGACTTGGCTGGCAAAACAGATTAATAATTGAGTGATTTTGATACGACGACATACAGCTGGAATCACATAATATATATATATATATATATATTTTCTATTTTTAATAAATTGAAATATTGCACGGTTTAATATTCATTAATTAGTAAATACATAGCTGGTCACAACTTATAATCATTTCCAATTTTTATTTTAACATTATTACTTATCTATATTATAAACAATACTCTTTGTAAAGTGTAATATATTAATAATATATGTTTGTTGACAATATTATAGGGGGTTATATATATCTACCCTAGAATTAATCTTGACATTTTTAAATTAATACACTGGGAAACAATGAAAAACCACAAGCTACATATTAGAGTTAATACAAAATTATATAGTCAATAGTCAATATTTATAGTCAATGAAAAAAAACACCAAAAAGTTAAAGATAATCCTTTGCCCGCCACTAATTTATATTATTACAATAAATTTTTCAATATAAAAAAAGTTAATGATACTTTTTATTATCTACATTTTATGAAAATAATAGTCATTCTTATAATTATGTACAAACTAAGCAACTTGACAATAATGGAGTATAAGGTATAATTGCATTAAACCCATTAAATTATCAACGAAATTGCATATAAACCGTCAAATTATATTTATTTGCACCAAACTATACAAACCAATTTTTACATATAAACTACCTAAACTAATTTTTCAGGTCAAAATTTTCCCCATTTTACATGTGTCACATGATTTTAAAGAATGTATTTTCAACAAACCCTATTCATTAACACAAACCCATCCATTTTACAACTGATTCGTGAATTCTTTCGTCCACAATTCACCATTTTTAGAGCTTAAAGAAAAAAAAAAAAAAAAACTCAATTTTAAATCCTAATTGCATTAAACCCATCAAATTATCACCGAAATTACATATAAACCATCCAACTGTTTTTTTTTTTCGCCAACTATACAAACTATCAGGATTCAGTATACAACATTTGATGAAAAACCCCATTTAAAAAATCACGTACGATGCACATGTAAAAAATCGGAAGAAAATTTGATCTAAAATATTAATTTAGTGGTTCATGTGTAAAAAATTGATAATTTTAATAAATTTGATGTAAAAAAAAAAACAGTTCGATAATTTAAGTGCAATTTTGGTAATAGTTTGACGGTGCAATTAGGTCTAATAATAATGAACATCCCCCTATTACTTTTTTTTTGATCGGTAAAAGGAAAATTGTATTAAAATTGGGTACACGAAATACCCGAATAATTCAGTGTACAAAATTAGTTATCAGAGAGACCAAACATTAAAACATTTAAAATACTTAGTGTCTCAGACCATGCACTTGAGTGGGTCTGTCACCCAGTCCTTGAAAGGCGAGGTATTCCGAATGGGATATTTGACTGTGAACCAGCTCCAAAGTCTTGCCCTTAGCTCCTCCTTAACCTTGGTGGTCGAGAAGACCTCGTTTCTGAAGATGACTGCGTTTCTCCACTTCCATATGAGCCATACCACGCATAACCAAGTAGATGTGACAATCTTCTTCCCGTTTCTTCTTTTGATAAGGCCTCCAAAACCAAGAAGATTTTCTAGTAATTCTGACGGTAGTGCTGACGGTATCTTAAGCCAATCCAGACAGTCCATCCAAACTTGGTATGCTTGGGGGCATTCCAGGAAAATATGTTTCTCAGTTTCTTCACTTTCCCCACATAGTACACACCTTAGATCATCGTTCTGGTTTAGAATGTTTCTCCTTCTAAGGTTGGATCGCGTTGGCAATCTACCCCATAAGAGCCTCCATGCGTGAGCTTTGACTTTTGAGGGTGCAAAGCTCTTCCAAATACTCTTGAACCCTTGGATGAGCCTGTCGTCCGGTCGAGTGTCTTGGCTTTGGTTGAACAGGATCGAGTACGTTGCTTTTGTGGCGAACTTCCCCGTGTTTGATGCAAGCCATTTCCATGAATCCTCTATTCCGTCTTTGGGCTTGAACCTGTTTATCACAGATATCAGATCGTTAAAAGATGTTAGTTCCCTATCAAAGAGAGCTCTTCTCCATCTCCATGTCCACCTCCATAACTCTCCCTCCCAAACACCCATTTCCCCCACTGTTTTCCCCTTGTCTATGCTAATGTGGTACAGTCTCCTAAATCTATCTTTTAAAGTTCCCTCCCCCGTCCAATTCTCCTCCCAAAAGAAAGTATTTCTCCCGTCCCCTAGTACCTTAGAAAGATTTCCATGGAACCAGCCCTCATTACCCTCTCCTAACACTTTTAAAATATCCCTCCACCATAGTGATACCCTTCCAACCCCCCCTGTTGGGAATAGGCCAAAACCATCTCCCCAGGCATTCCCATATCTAGACCTAAGAACCCTAGCCCACAAGCTGTTTTTTTCATGTATATATCTCCATCCCCATTTCCCCAATAGAGTCTTGTTAAAAATTCCAATATCTCTAACCCCTAGCCCACCTAGTTCTTTCGTATTACAGACTCTTTTCCACTCAATCCATGCTACTCTCTTTCCATTACTCCCGCCCCCCCAAAGAAAATTACGTTGTAGCCTCACAATCTCACTCATGGTTTTTTTTGGTATTTGGTAGAAAGACAGATAGTATGTCGGAAGAGAAGAGATAACCGAATTTAACAACGTGATCCTGCCGCCCATCGAGATCTTCTTGTCATCCCATTGTGCTAGCCTGTTTCTAATTTTCCCCACAATCGAGGTCAATTCCACCGTTCTCCTGTGATTTGCTCCGACTCTCACTCCTAAGTATGTGAAAGGAGTGGTATCAACTCTGCACCCTAGGACCTCCGCCATATTATTCAGGGTAGTGTTCTCCACGTTTACGCCAATGACCGAACATTTCTCAAAATTTATTTTTAAGCCCGACATCAATTCCATATTTCGTAGTACTCGTCTCATGACCCATGCGTTCTCCAGACTTGCGTCCCCCATGAGGATTGTGTCGTCCGCATACTGTAGATGTGAGATTCTGATTTTTTCTGGTCCGATTTCTGCCGCTTTGTACATTCCTTCTTCTGTTGCCCTCTCCATAAGAATACTCAATCCTTCTGCAGCGATCAGAAACAGGAAAGGGGACAGTGGGTCCCCTTGTCTTAGGCCCCTCTCCATTTTGAATTCTCCAGATGGACTGCCGTTTACTAGGACCGAGGCTGTTGCTGTTGTCACGCACTCCATCACCCACTTTCTCCATTTGGGGTTGAAGTTGAATCTCTCCATCATGAGCTCTAGGTAGCCCCAGTCGATTGAGTCATAGGCTTTTGCAAAGTCAATTTTGAAGAAAGCACGTACTATTTTTTCTCGTTTTGCTTCATCGATCGCTTCATTTAAGACGACCACACTATCCAATATGTTCCTCTTCCCAATGAAAGCAGATTGCGCAGTAGAGATTATGGATGGTAGGACAGAACCGAGCCTTTTCGCCAGGATTTTTGCAATGATCTTGTAGATGCCCCCCACAAGGGAGATTGGTCTGAAATCGTTCAAGTCCGTACTAACTTCCTTCTTGGGGATGAGCACAATGAAAGTTGGGTTGAAGCCCTTCACCAGTCGCCCGTGGGTGTGGAATTCCTCCATGAGTTGAATAAAATCAGCCTCCAATAGATGTCAAAACTGCTTTAAAAACCCAAAGTTGAAGCCATCCGGACCGGGGCTTTTCGTGTTGTCGCATTCGCTTATGGCTTCTCGGATTTCTTCCTTCGAAAAGGGGGCTATGAGCATGGCGTTTTCTGTGGTTGAGATCTGTTTCCTTGCAAAACCTGTTGCTGGGACCGGTCTAGCAGCTCTTTGGTTTCTGAAGTGGTTCTGAAAGTGTTCGAAAACCCCCTTTTTCACCGCTGATACTTCTTCACTCCATTCTCCTCCAACCATAAGACCAAGGATCTCGTTTCTTTTCCTTCTCCTATTGATGTAGTTGTGGAAGAAGCGAGTATTACAGTCACCCTCTTTAACCCACTTGCATCTTGCTTTCTGGTAGTTGGTCATGCTCTTCTTTTTTAATTCCCGGATTAGCAGTGCCGCTGCCCTGTTTCTGTTTATGATCTCGATTTCCTCAAGCCCGAAAACTTCATCAATAGTGTCCAGCTTCTGGATTTTGGCTCGTTGAGTTTCTATATTGTGATCGATGATGTCGAAGGTGTTGGTGTTCCACTCCTTCAAGTCTGCCTTGAGCCATTTCAGCTTCTCTTTAATCACATAGCTTCCCCATCCTTGGACTTGGTAGCTCGTCCACTTTTCTTTGACAAAGCTTTTGAATTCTGGGTGTGTGGACCAGGCGTTGAGACTGCGGAATGGTTTTGGTCCCCAATCCTTTACTTTTATCCCCAAAAGGATAGGACAATGATCGGAGACTGAACGTCTTAGGCCCCTTAAGTGTGTGTTGGGCCACTGGTTGAGCCAGTGATGATTTACCAAAGCTCTATCCAGCTTGCTCTTGCATGATCCATCAGCCTTGTACCAAGTAAATTTCCTTCCGTGTAGTGGGAGATCAATCAAGTTTGAACCTTTGATAAAGCCATCAAAAGCCATTGTGTCTCTGTGGTTTTGTTGCTGCCCTCTACCATCTCTTTCCGTCCCACAGCGTATTGCATTGAAATCCCCGATAATGCAAATGCAGGTGGTGGGGTTTTGGCTCACAATTGTGTTTAAGCGATCCCACAACTCAATCTTGTCAGGTAGGTTGCATGGGGCATAAACATTGATAACACAACATTGAATTCTTTCCTGCCCCCAAACACCGTTTAGTATAACTCCTCCGGACATGTGCCAACAGCTGGAGCATCTGAAAACTTCTGGGTTCCATATTGATATTATTCCCCCGGATCTCCCTGTTGCTTCTCTTGAGTACCATTCCATCTTTCCTTGGCCCCATATTGCATGGCATGTTGTTTCCTCCACTACTTCCAGTTTCGACTCTTGGATGCAGCACATATCCACCCCCTGGTTCTTTATGAGCTCTCGTAGCTCTTCTTTTTTGATCCGGTTCCCCAAGCCACGAATGTTCATAGATAGTATCTTCATGGATAACACTCTTTTAATTCACCTTCTGCTCTTAGTATCTTTGTCTGGCCTTGTTTCTCCATTTCAATGAGTTTGTTGATCTCCTGGGCATCAGAGGTTTTGGTTTGGATGCCTAAGCTTTTTCCCACACTCCACGTTTTTGAGGCCTCGGTCTCCGCGTCGATGGTCAGCGTGGTGGTGGGTGGTTGTTGTTGTCTGCCTTTCCCCTTTCTTGGCTTGCTCTTTTGGGCCTCTATCGACTCCATCTCTGTTTCGAAACCTTTGGAAAATTCAGTCCAACGCTTTGTCTCCATCTGCCACAGTTCCATTTTGTTGATTTTCTTTTTTGGGGGATTTTTTCGAGGTTTATAAGTTGGTTTGGTATTTGTGGTTATGTTTTGAGGGTGGTGAGGGGGTGTAAGAAGGGTGTAAGAAGAGGTGGATTTGCCCTCGTGGGGAGGGTCGGGATATGAGGCTGGTATCGCTAGGGCTGGGTCCGGAGGGGGTGTAGAGATTTTAGTGATTTTAATAGGGGTAGGTTTTGAATGAGTGTGGGGGTGTTGTAAATGGCTAAGATCAGGAGGGGGTGTATCCAGCAGGGGTGAATTCAGCAGGGGTGTGGGTGTTTGGGGGTGTGTTAGGAGGCTGGGGTTTGAAGTGGGCTCGGTATTTAGAGGTGGTGAGAAAGGGGTGGTGTGGGGGGGTGTATTGGGCAGTAGTGTGGGTGTGGATATTAAATAGGGATCTGGGTTTGGGGTGGGCTCATAGGGATAAGGGATGGGCCCAGGAATATTGTGGGCCAAGTTTGGGGGGGTAGGGTTTGAGGTCACGCCTCCCACATGCGTACAGGCTGTACCATTCACACCTTCTCCATTTTCATTTTCTGTTTCAACCAACAGAATAGGCGCCGTATTTTCTGATTCGCCTCGAAAGGACTCCGATTTGTGGGGCCCCTCCTCGATATTTTCGATATTTGATGGCGGCATCATGATTGGATTTTGTTCACGCCTTTTCCATGTTTCGACATGCAATTCTCGTTCCAAGGTAACCTTAATGACCTCATTAATGGCATTCAACGTCCTGTCTCCTCGGGTCCCACTGGGATTCACGCATTGTACGAGGCGATCGTTCGGTTCCTGGCCGTCAGAGGTCGGGAGTGGGCATTCCGGCGAACTGTTTCTCGCCCCTCCGTAATCGGTCGCCACCGCCGAGTCTGGACATTCCGGTGAGCCATTTCTCGCCCCTCCGTGAACAGTCGCCGCCTCCGAATCTGAACAGTCCGGCGAGCCGCTTCTCGCCTCTCCGTGAACAGTTGCCGCCGCCGGACTTATGGATATGTTTTCGTCCCGATCGTCTTCTTCCAGGGACCAATCAGATTCCTCGTCATATTCGGAATCTGTTCGTGAATCATACTGTGTGTTTTGATAATGCATTCCATGCTCCTCCATTATTCTGCATTTGAAATTAGTGCCATCAATATCCAAGTGTGCAATCTGGTTCACGTTTTTTAGATATGAGATGGATACTAGAACTCTTGCGAAATCAAGTCGTGTTTTCTCCATAGTTTGGACGTCAAGTTTGATCAATTTTCCGATCATGGCGCACGCCGTCTCAAAAAATCGGGTGCTCCATGCGTGAACCGGAACTCCAATCCATCTCGTCCACACCAATCGTTTGTGACTTACATCGATTGGTTGCCACTCTCTGTGCCATTCGAACCAGTGCCGAAACCATTCTTCCATCACCCCCGTAATCTCCTCATTGCTTTTTCCGGATATGTTTTGAATGAGAACGGCATCCTCCCCCAACGTGCGCAGTTTTAGAATGTTTGCACATTCTTGCTGTAGTTCTTCTCCGTGTTCCTCCCATGAAAATTCTCTCCTCAGGGATCCTGTAAAGCACGAGACCAGCCATGCTCTTTCCTCCTTCTCCGTTTGGAATTTGATGTTCAGTTCCTTCTCCTTTGATGCTTGGTCTAAGGGTGTCCCCATTTCTGCATTTCTTTGAGTTGGGACTCCCTGTTTCATCACCGCTTCACAGAAAGAGAGCTCTCTTTGCCTGATATTTCGGTTCTCTCCAAACGGCCTACCTCTTGGCTGTGGCTTTTGTTTCTGTGATTCCTCCACCGTTCTTTCATAACGCGGCACGTACGCTCTGATTTTATAGCTCCCCATCCACACTTCGTTCAAGGCTTGGAGCATGCTTTCTTCACTCGTCTCGCATTCGAACCGGACGAAGCCAAAAGGTTTGCCTTCTTTATCAGTTTTATGAGGTCTGAAGATGTCCATCACCTTGCCCACTTTGTTGAAGTTGTATCTTAGGTCGTCAATAGTGCATTCCACCGGGAAATTTCTAAAGAAGAACGTGAACACATTTCTCATTTTGAGACCTACAAATTTCTCCCGCCAAGCGGCATTCCCACGAGTTTTCCGACGATATAACTCCTCATCTTCCGATCTCCTATCTGTCCTAGGGGGATAGCTACGGGTCCGGTTAATACTATGGCTGGGGATATTTGAATGCCTCACCGGAAAACGCTCGGAGAAGGGACGGTTGTTCCTACGGCTAACTCTCACCCACTCTCCTCCCCCACTCTCTCTCTCTCTAGACATCCTACTATCAAACGTTCATTTTGTCAAACCAAGCACGATTATTAACCGGCGGGCTAAACATGGATTGTTTTGTTATTACTATATATCATTTGATACCTAATACTAACATGCCCCTATTACTTCCCCCTACTATCAAACGTTCATTTTGTCAAACCAAGCACCATTATTAACCAGCGGGCTAAATATGGATTGTTTTGTTATTATTATACTATATCATTTGATACCTAATACGAATATGCCCCTATTACTTTCCCCTACTATCAAACGTTCATTTTGTCAAACCAAGCACGATTATTAACCAGCGGGCTAAACATGAATTGTTTTGTTATTACTATATATCATTTGATACCTAATACGAACATGCCCCTATTACTTCCCCCTACTATCAAACATTCATTTTGTCAAACCAAGCACGATTATTAACCGGCGGGCTAAACATGAATTGTTTTGTTATTACTATATATCATTTGATACCTAATATTATTATACATCATTCAAAAATCTTTTAATTTCTAGGAATAATTATTTCAATTTAGAGATTTGGAAATTAATTTGAAATCCATGATATATACTGACTTCTTTTAGAGTTATTAGGATTGAATACTGCAACCTAAGATTTAAAATAAGTTTAGCTAAATGCATGTGTATGAAATCAACATATAACAAAATACTGCTAATTATATTCTTGTGCAACTTGTCACCAACTGCCCAACCTCAAAATTTGACGGTTCTATCCAACAAGATTATTGAATCAAAGAACCAAGAAATTGTTCTTGAAGAAATCTTGAGAGAGTTTTACAATTGAATGATGAAAAACTACTGAATTGAATCAAAAGGGAATACCCCTTCAAATACTAAATACAATAACTGCACAATTAAAACCTAACTAACTAACTAACTAGCTAACCCTTGTAGGGTAAGTTAAAACTAATCAAGGAGTGTATGTAAAAGGGAGTGTATTAATCAGCCTTTATACCCCCCTCAAAATGGGAATGGATATCTAACAAGCCCATTTTGGACTTGTGATTGAGAAAGTCAGCCGGAGGGAGTGGCTTAGTAAGCATATCAGCCAAGTTGTCTGCTGTGGGAATATGGATGAGAGTGAACAGCCCAACTTGTATCTTTTCCCTTGTGAAGTGGTAATCCAATGAGATGTGCTTTGTTCTTTGATGAAGACATGGATTGTGTGCAATGGAAAAGGCACTCTTGCTGTCAGTGTACATGGTGGAGGGCTGTGAATGTTGAACTCCCAAATCAGCTAGGATGTAGTGTATCCATTGAACCTCACATGTAGTTGATGCCAAAGCCCTGTACTCAGCCTCTGCAGAGGACCTGCTAACAGTTGTTTGTTTCTTGGACTTCCAAGATATTAGTGAAGAACCAAGATAAATGCTAAAACCAATGATACTTCTTCTAGTTAAAGGACATCTAGCCCAATCAGAGTCAGCAAAAGCATGTAACTTGAATGGAATAGCTTTAGGATAAAATAAACCAGTACCTGGATTGCTTTTGAGATACCTTAGAACCCTATGAACAGCAGTGAGATGGGCCACAGTAGGAGATTGCATGTATTGACTTAGTGTTTGAATAGCATATGATATGTCAGGCCTAGTCACTGTTAAGTAAAGAAGTTTGCCCACAAGTTTTCTATAATAACCAGGATTAGTAAGTAGAGGAGCATTAACATCAAAACTCAACTTAGAATCCATAGGTGTAGAACATGGCTTACTGCCCAAATAACCAGAATCATGTAGTAAATCCAAAGTATATTTTCTTTGACAAAGAGTTAAACCAGTACTGTTTCTAGAAACCTCAATCCCCAAAATATATTTCAAAACACCAAGATCCTTAATAGTGAACTTACTATGCAAAAAACTCTTGACATTGTTGATAATGGAAATATTAGACCCAGAAACTATCAAATCATCAACATAACAAAGCACAACAGTAAAGTCAACACCATCATGTTTGGTAAACAAAGAGGTATCAGCTCTTGATTGAGTAAAACCCAAGCAAGTTAAAGAAGAAGCCAACTTAGAAAACCACTGCTTAGAGGCCTGTTTTAAACCATACAAACTCTTATTCAACCTACATACTCTTTTATCATTGTTAGAACAATAACCAGGAGGAGGAGACATATACATTTCTTGTTCAAGATCACCATGCAAAAAGGCATTATTGACATCAAGTTGGTGTATATGCCAATTTTTAGCAACAACAATATCTAATAAAATTCTAACAGTGGTGATCTTAGCAACAGGAGAAAAGGTGTCAAAATAATCTACACCTTCTTGTTGGGTGTAGCCCTTTGCAACAAGTCTAGCCTTATATCTTTCTATTGAGCCATCAGAATTGTATTTGACTTTATAAACCCATCTACAGCCTATACATTTTTTGCCTATAGGTAAATCTACAAGGGTCAAAGTATTTGTCTTTTCTAAAGCATCAATCTCCCTTTGCATAGCAAGAACCCAATTCTCATTGAGGATAGCTTGTTTATATGTTTTAGGTTCCTGAATTTGAGAGATGGAGGCTATAAAATGTTTATGGAGTGTAGATAACCTATTTGTGCACAAATAATCATGTATGGGGTACTGTTTTCCAGCAGAAAAAAAACTTAGTTTAGCATGATCAATAGAAGTAGGCAAATCAGTTTCATATACTTGCAAATAAGCAGGTTGAGTTTTAGATCTAGATGGTCTTGTGTAAGGTTGCACCTCCATGGGATGAGTGTCAGGATCAGGTTGTGAGATATTATCATTTTCAGTGTGAGAATCAGAAGTGACTTCTTGTGGAGCAATAGGATCAGGGTAACAAGGAGAATCATCATCATCAACAATGGCATCATCAACAAAAGTAGGGACAGAGTGAGTGTGTGGAACTGGTGTAATGATGTTTTGAAAGGGGAACACATTTTCAAAGAAAATCACATTTCTAGAGACAATAAATTTGTTAGCAGCAATATCAAAGACTCTGTATCCCTTAGTACCAAAGGGATAACCAATGAAAACACACTTAGTGGCCCTTGGATCAAATTTGAGCCTGTGTGAGACCAAAGTACTGGCAAAACATAAACAACCAAAGGTTTTGAAGATGGAATAATCAGGTGGTTTGCCATACAACATTTCAAAGGGGGTTTTCTGTTTAAGGACAGAAGAAGGTACCCTATTAATTATAAAAGCAGCAGTTTTAATGCATTCACTCCAGAATTTTAATGGTATGGAAGATTGAAAAAGGAGGGCTCTAGCAACTTGTAGTAAGTGTTGATGTTTTCTCTCAACAATGCCATTCTGTTGTGGTGTTTCAACACAAGAAGTTTGATGTATTATACCCAAAGAATGGTAAAAATCAGACAAAATGAATTCAGTGCCATTATCACTTCTTAATGTTTTTATTTTAACACCAAATTGAGTGAGGACCATGTTGTAGAAATTTTGCAAGGAGAATTTAACATCACTCTTTGCCTTTAAGAGGTAAATCTAAGTGCATCTACTATAATCATCAACAATAGTAAGGAAGAATCTATGGCCAGTAATAGAAGTTTCAGAAAAAGGGCCCCAAACATCACAATGGATCAAATGAAAGATGCTAGGGGAAACAGTAGTGCTTAAAGGAAAAGGTTTTCTCTTCTGTTTAGCCAAAGGACATATAAAGCAATTGTTGTGCATGCTAGTAGCTTTTACATTTAGAATGGGAATTTGTAACAAACACTTGCTAGATACATGTCCTAATCTCCTATGCCACAGATCAAAGTTACAAGAATCAGTATTGAGAGCATTACAAGAAACAAAGTTGCTAGAGGGGTGAGCAGTTCTTAAAAGATAAAGGCCCCTAATTTGCTCAGCAGAACCAATCACCATCTTGGATGAATTGTCATGTAATACACAGTGAGAAGACAAGAAGCTGACAGTGCAGTTGGAATATCTAGTTAAGTGGCTAATAGACAGCAGATTAAAGGTAAAATCAGGAACATACAACACATTATACAAGGTGAGATGTTCATTTATGGTAATATTACCCATGTGTGTAGCTGTAGAGATAGCATTATTAGGTAAAGATATCTTAATGTTAGCTACAGAGGGTGGAGTGGTGAACAAGGACATATCAAAGATCATGTGATCAGTAGCACCAGTATCTAAGATCCAAGTGGATAATTTGACAGTGTTAAAACATGAGCTAGATGCAGAATATGGAAATGTAGGGGACATACCTGGATCATTGGAGGTTGGTACTTCTTCAGTAAGAGTAGTGGAAGCTCCTGCTACAGTATGAGGGTGGTGTATGTCCTTCTTTTCATTGAGGTTCTGCATCTTAGAGAAGCTCAAGAATTTGTCAAAAAGATCTTGAGTGCAAAGAGGGTTGGAGTCCATGTGATGGTCCTTCTGAGAATTGGATCTAAAAGAAGTATTGGAAGCTTTATTGGACTCCTTATTTGGAGGACCTCTCCATCCAGGGGGAAAACCAATGATTTGAAAGCACCTATCAATAGTGTGCCCAATGCCATTACAGTGGCTACACTTAATAGGTTTTCTCTTGTCCTTATAGAATCTAGAATTCTTGGATAACATAGCAGTAGAATCAGTTTGAATAGGATCAGAAACAGTGTTTAGAGTTCTTTGGGATTCTTCTTGAAGTAATAATCCATAAACTTTGGACAAGGCAGGAAAAGGAGATTGGAGTAAGAATTGGCTCCTAATGGTGCTATAAGAATCATGAAGGCCTACCAAAAACTTCAACACAGCATCCTGTTCTTGAGTTTTGGTCATTAGTTTAGGGAGATCACAAGTGCACCCATCCATAGCACCACAAGAACATTTAAGAACAGGTCTAAAACTTAAGTATTCATCCCACAGAGCCTTAAATTGGTTATAGTAACAGACAAGAGACTGAGAGCCCTGAGAAATGGTACTTAAGGATTTTTCTAAATGGTAGACCCTAGTTCCATCAGAGAGAGCATAACGAATGACTAATTCATCCCAAACGTCTTTAGCAAGAGAGAAATACTCTAAGGTTTTCTTAATATCAGGAGAAATAGAATTGAGAATCCATACCAAGACCAAGTCATTGGCCCTAACCCAGGCGGCATGTGTGGACGGGTCCTCTTCCTCCGATGGAATTGTGAGAGATCCGTCAATCAATCGGGCCTTGTTCTTCACACTGAGACTCCTCTTGAGGGCATGACTCCAAGAAACGTAATTGGTGTCGTTGAGGGGCTCGAGGACGATGGACACCGCCGGATTATCATTCTGATGGAGGGTCAGTGGAGAAAAGGGGTTCTTGGCCGGATCAAGGGAATCGGGGTCGGTGACGGTGGGCGCCATGGCTGCAGTGATGAGCAGCAAACGGAACAAAGGCGGCGCCGGTCAGAGAAGTGACGGAGGCTATTTGAAAAGCCCTTCAATTGAACAGGGGAAAAGAAAAATCGATGTGAGAATCGAATGGGTGCAAAGCGCAGGCAACAAGATCGAGTGGTATGTCAATTTCCATAAGAAACTGATACCATATTGAATCAAAGAACCAAGAAATTGTTCTTGAAGAAATCTTGAGAGAGTTTTACAATTGAATGATGAAAAACTACTGAATTGAATCAAAAGGGAATACCCCTTCAAATACTAAATACAATAACTGCACAATTAAAACCTAACTAACTAACTAACCCTTGTAGGGTAAGTTAAAACTAATCAAGGAGTGTATGTAAAAGGGAGTGTATTAATCAGCCTTTATAAAGATGAAGTATCGAAACGACGGGACTCCCTAATCAAGGTATGTATTTTTATTATTTCTTGTCCAGGCCCCCCTTCCATTTTCAACTCAACCGTAGCTTTAGGCTTTAGATGTGTATGATATGTTATATCGTGTGCCATTTATGCATTCCAAACGGCGCCGTTTCTGCGATAAAGGAAGGCTCTTTATAATAATAGTAAGCCAGTTTTGGAATATAATCAATTAAAATTGATCATTTTTATGGTCAAATAAATTGATCAATTTTTTTTAATAGCCTACACTGCTACACACTTAAAAATTGTGTTTATTGTGTGTATGTATAAGTCAACTTTAAATTGGTTACTTAATTTATTCATGAATTTTTATCAGAAATGAAAAAAAAAAAAGCAATAAAACCAGACACTAAATTGGCATGTAATTAGGTGATGAATATGATGTTTAACTATAAAAACGAGCAAAAATACAGCGCAAGAACATGAAAATTATCATTCATGCATGAAAGAACACTTTTCAATAATGCAAACGACACTATACCTATTTTTATGCATTAAATTGACCACGTTTTTTTAAAATATTTTTGATTAGCATGTTCTTCTTTAATACATAATTAGTAATTTAATGTCTTTTCAAATACATTAAGCCACATATTTCAATGTGTGCTTAATTCTACAAAAAGTGTATATTAACTTATTCGAACAAACCGTTTTTAAAATAGTAGGTATATTTCAAATCCAATATAGATGAAACTAACATTGAATTCCTACCATACTTTTAATTAATTACTTTAAAATTTAACATAAAATTAGTCAAATCAACATCTAAATTGAATAGGAGGGAGTATTAACCGAAGACGGTCCGAGTTTTAATTGTTGGTTGTTGGATCTCCTCGTCATTTCCAATGAACAACTCCGACGAGTATTCCGATAGGAACGGGCTCAGATCAGTACTTGAGTATCAGATCTATTCGGATAGTAGAGGGAATTTCCAAGAGACCAAGACTGGGTACGTAGCACAAAACCCACACAAGTCTCACACACCGCTCTTACTAGCCAAGAACTTAGGGCAACAATAAGTTGAGCCCTTGTGTGAAGGTCCAAAGACCAAAACAACACTTGGGCTAAATCCCAACATTTGTCAATGAAGCTCGCCTCGGTTGAACCATTGAGCCTCTCAGCAGACGACCAGTGTCGTCTGCTATCAGACCTTCAAAGTTGACAACGCAAAATTATTTCATCGTGCTACAATTTTCGAACGAGAAAAGAGAAAAGTCAAGAATTGAGAATTCGATTTCGACCCGTTTAGTTAGGAGTTGTTTGATTACTCAAAGTATGGAATTTATCTACACATCACATGCAATTACATGGGAGGACACTCGCCATTTACATGTCATTTCAATTAGTTGTGTAATAGTTGTGCCACATTTTTGTCGGGACGGAATCTCCTGTTACACAATGGTGTTACATCTTCTGTTACAATAGTTAGATTGATGACATGTGTCCTAATAACTTAATTTAGCTAATAACTAATTTAGGTAAATTCCTTTATTCTCTCCCCAAATTTAATTAAATCTCCATTAAAAAATTAAAAATTAAAATATAATTTTGAGCATTTAATTTTCTTTAGTTTTTAAAAAACAATTACGTCAAATATTTTTTACATTAAAGAAAAATATTATTATATTTAAATTGTTTAAATAATAATTTTATGTAAAAAAATCTGTAACTGTATCAAACAGATTTTTAAAATATAATTAAATACGTTTAAATAATTTAATGGTTTTTAACATCTTATTTAAATATAATCTATACAAAACAGAAATACTAAAGTATTTAAAATATATATATATATAATTTAATATTTTTTAAAATTTTATTGAAACATAATTAAATACAAAACTGATTTTTTTCATTAATATCTTTTCTAGTATTAAAAAAAAGTGTTGAGTAAATATAATTAAATACAAAACTGAAAAAAAAAACATGACAATATAACTTTTTCAATTTTTTTTAAATACTTTTCAATTTTATATTTAATTATATTTACTCAACACTTTTTTAATACTATAAAATATTTTAATGAAAAAAATCAGTTTTGTATTTAATTATATTTCAATTTTTTTTAATTTAAAAAAAATATTAAATTATATATATATATATATATATATATATATTTAAATACTTTTATATGTTCTGTTTTGTATAGATTATATTTAAATAAGATGTTAAAAATTATTAAATTATTTAAAAGTATTTAATTATATTTTAAAAAAATTATTGTAAAATCTCTTTAACGTAAAAAATATCTGACGTAATTGTTTTTTACAAATTAAATGCTAGAAATTCTATTTTAATTTTCAATTTTTCAATTGAGATTTAGTTAGATTTGAGAAGAGAATAAAAGAATTTACCTAAATTACTTATTAGCTAAATTAAGTTATTAGGACACGTGTCATCAATCTAATGATTGTAACAGAAGATGTAACACCATTGTGTAACAGGAGATCCCGTCCCATTTTTGTCTTGTACTAAGAGTATAAGTACATAACTAAAGGCCTTCATTAAAGGCAATTTTTTCGGAATTTGGCAAAAAAACGTGTAAGAATATTGTGCAGAGCATTTCAAAGTGTTTGTAGCTTTACGTAGTTGTATTGTTGGCAGTATATATTATGATTGTTCAGACATTAGATTCATCACAGCGAATCCAAGGTGCCGACATCAATACTAATTACATAGATATTTATATACTGCAATCGTAAAAACTTCTCATAGCATTTGAACACGAAAAGTTAAAAAATATGATAGCATTTGAACACGAAAAGTTAAAAAATATGATAGAATAAGTAGATGTATTAAGTGTGGTGTGAAAAAAAAATTAGTTATTGAAAAACGAATAAAAAGCTATTATTGGAATGGACTGAAAATGAAAGTTAAAAAACTTTTATTGAGATAAAAAAAAATATTGGTTAAAAAAAGTGATGTCACATCATATATGTAAATATGTAATGCACGTATTCATGTAAAATTTAAACTTTCATCATTACAAAATTAGCTATTGAATAGTACTACATTCGATCTATTTAAAATTTAAACTTTTTATCATTATTATTTGTAGTACAAATTAAATATGATATCATCATTATTTTTTAGCTTTTGAAATAAGAACATATATATATATATCAAGAGGATTATTACATTAATTTTATGTAAGTGAAAACAATGTATATAAAAAGTATGAAAGCATATACAATTAGAAGTGTTTGACATCAAAATCTCATTTCATGGTGTTGAAATGTGAAGAAAAGGAAGCTGAGGCCGTATGCAACGCCCACCAGGATCGCCATTCCTACAGTGAAAAATACACAGGCATGTGACAATATATTGTCACGGTGCACAACTAATATTGTTTAATGAAAATAACTAATACTAATATTCAGTGAAAACAACTAATACCGTTCAATATAAACAACTACACCCTCCATCCCGGACTTGATGCAATATTTACTGTGTATACTATATGAGTTGTTAATTAGTATTGTGAGTTGAATAATTTGAAGATATTTGAGTGAAATTATTGAAAGGATGATGATTGTTTTATTTCCATTTTAGAAAATGTGGCTTCCAGTATGAGACGGGCCTTTGGCCAAATGTCACACCTAGTATGGGACAAATGCAATAATATTGTTCAGTGAAAATATCTCTATCTCAATTTTGAAAGATTTGCTAAAAATGTTTGTCCATAACATAATTGAACATTCCCTACACTTCAATTGATCATATAACCCTCATTAAAAACTAATTTTATCTCTTTAAATACAAATAATTTAAAAATCTATGCAAAAGTAAATATCAAATTGAATCAAATGAAATCCAAAAGTATGTACCATATTTTGTGAGGTGGGCCTGGGCCGGGTTTTGATTTGGGCCGGACAAAACCAGAAGCATGGAAATAACAACAAGCCCACTTCCAAATTTCTCCCTCACACCCCTCTCTCTCATATCCACCCACCAAAAACCACCATTTCCACGATTAGTCCAATCTTCAACTCCAACTTTTATAAACAAGAATACCCCCAACCACAACGCAAATTTACCCATATTTCTCATTCTTGATTCGGGTTTTGACCCGTTGACCCAATTCACAATACAAGCACTTGAATATAAAGGAATCCAAAAATACCAATCTACAATTAAATCCAAAAAACAGAGTCACAAAGTTTAAAAATGAAAAAGAGTAAATTAGTTTTGGAATATAAAAAGTTACCTGGATCATTGAATTGGAAGGAGGCCGATAGAGCAAAAAGGGAAGCCATTAAAAGGTTGCAAATCCGCAGTAATAATGAATTTTTACCGTCGTTTGAAGCCATTTGGTGCAGGCTATTAAGAGATTTTTTGTTTATGAAAGAATATATATATAGATCAACACGGGATTTAATTATTCTTTATCATTGAGGGTTGACTTTGTTGGAGTTATTAATTATAGAGTTGTTGGAGTTATTCATTCGTTTTTACAGATAAATTGTACTCCCTCGTCCGAAATAACTTGTATGATTTCACCTCCACAATATTTTAGAAAATGAGATTTAATGGTTGGTGACGTAAGATAAATGATATGTATTTTAAGTGATTTAGTGAGGCATAAAGTGAATTTGATTAGGTGTAAGGTAAAATGTAGGTAAAAAATGAGTGATAAATTTAAAAATAAAATGATGTTGAGAGTATATTCATTGTGTGAGGTATTTCCATATTAAGAGTGCAAATAATCTTGAAACGTGTCAATAAAGTAATCAGAACGAAGAGAGTAAAATGAAACTTTTAAATTTGATAATTAATGTGAGCCATAAAAGAATGTGAAAACTGATTTACTATCGAGGGAGTAATCTTTAGTGCCATTTTTATCTGAACATTTACTATTTACTCGAGTTTTATGTAAAAATTATTTATTAGTATTAAAGTTCAAAATTATTTTTGCGAGACATATTATGGGTATTTCTATTTTTTTGGAGTGTAAAAGATAAAAATTTAAAAGTTATAAATACATTCAAATAATATTCATAAAATAAAAACACGGTTTTACTTTTATAATTTAAAATTTATTTTTAAAATAAGTAAAACATAAAAATATGAAAATGTTTTAGAAAAAAAATATAAATTCGAAATGTATAAAATATTAACAGATTTACTTAAAATATATATGGAATATATTTGCATATCTCAGATATATACGGAGTATATATTTGCATACTCCGGATACTTTAATAAATATATGTATATCTAAAATTACCATATTAAAAGACAAAATTTACCATATTCAAATATACCATATATATGTGTATCATTCTATACGTACCCATCTATAAATAAGTTGTCATATTTGAGAAGCAATATTTCAAACCCTAAACTCCATAAATACAATTTTGGTGCTTCATCATAAACCTAAAATCCCAGCCACAGCCACAATTTCAATGGCAACACCAATTGATCAGGTTAAGTGGTTGATACCATTGTTAAAATATCAGTTTTACCAAGAAAAATGCAAGAAACACGACAAGCAGTATTTGACAACATATTGTACGGTCTGCATGGAACCACCTGTCTGTCCTACATGTTGGTTGAAAAACACAAGCCAACACCACCGTGGTCACCTATTTCTCCAGGTACGTACGCATGGTCATCTTCTTTTAAAATTTTGTATAATTTGCATGATATGTATAATAATTAATAAAATATTTGTGTTGATTAATTAGGTGAAAATCGCTTCTGAAAGAGCCGGATTATATATAAAAGACATAAGTAAATTCCTGGATATATTAGGTATTCAACAATACACAATAAACAACGAACTATTAGTGTACCTTAATAAAAAAGAAGTCAACGCTATCAATTTGACTCGAAATTACAAGCCCCAATGTAAAGTGTGCAAAGGAAAGCTTGTAGACCCCGCCAATGATTTTTGCTCAATTGCTTGCAAGGTACTTTCATTTTTTTCAATTATGGTTTAAGGTTAATTTTTAATTTTTGTTTTTATTAATATTATTAAAGAATTTAATTAAAAAATTGACAGATTGCAATGAACACGAATGTTGTGTTTGAAGAGGAGGAAAATAATGCAAAGGATGAGGTGGCAGAGGAGATTATAAATAGAAGGAAAAGGAGGAGAAAAGGAATTCCATATAGATCGCCGTTATATTGAATTAATATGACAAAAAAATTAGGAGATTATTTTGAGTGTTGTTACGTCTTCTTTTCCTAATTTCCTTGTGATATACTCTTAGTTGTTGTTTTAGTCTTTTTCTTTTGTACACAATGATGTTTTAGAAATTTTACATAGTTTATATCCTTTCTTTAACTTTAAAAAATCTCCCTAATTTAAGACATAAACTTGAAAATAATTGAAAAAGATTGATTAAAAAAATTTGGAAAGATTTTGAGTGAATTAATGTGATTAAAATCTTCCTATATTATGTAAGTATACTTGCCAATACATATTATTTCTTAATTCCAACAAATTTAATTGTTGAACTATATTTTTAATTTAATTTTAATGTGAGGGATTGAAATTTTAATTCAATTGAAAATATATTTAAATAATTTAGAATTCAATTATATACAATTTTTTTTTATCAATTTAAAATTAGATGGAAGAAGAATTTGACACAAAAAAATATTTAGATTTTTAATACTAAATGCACGCACTTTAGATTTTATAACTAACTAAAATTAATTAAATATAAGAGGAGGTGGAGAAAATATCAATTTAGTAGGACTTCTTGATTTAGGTTTTGCCGTGTTGGATCTTTTTTTTTCTAACAAAATTTAATTGAAAAAAGACTAAAAGTAAGATTAAAATGATTAAAATTGAAAAGGTAAAAAGTTATATAATTTTATGTAAATTTCAAAAAAAATTATAAGAATATTTGTGAATTAATCTAAGAAAATACTATCACAATCAAAGAAAATATACGGAGGAATCGTATCAAACAAACAAGGTAAATATCTCAACCGTAATATTTGAATATTATTATCAAATCTTACAAATATTTACAAGGAAACTAATTTATTAACTAATTAGATGGTATATGGAAACTAATAAGATTGTATTAGGAAACTAATTTTTAATTTTTTTTGGTCCCTGTATTTACAATGGATCAAAATGATAATTATATATATTTGCAGCCCAATATATTATTTTACAAATGAGTATTATTAGAAAATTAGAACAATGAAATTTATTAATTTTTAAAATAATTAAGAAATAAATTAATAATAGATTGCACTCTTTCAGTCACTCTCCTCTCACCACTCAATTTTTCTTAAGCTTTTTCTATTGAAATTGCATTTTTGCAGAAAAAAAAAAAAGAGCAAAATTTATGATTTCAAAAAAGATTTTTACTTTTTTATAAGTTATTTTTTAAATCATTAAAAAGTAAAATATGTAAATGTTTTAGAAATAAAATATAAATATAAAAAATATTAACAGATTTATTTATATATATTTGAGATCTTTATTGAAAGTTGTAGTCAACAAAATTTTAAGTGGGCTGGAAATAATAATTTCCCAATATATTTGCATATCTGGAATATATATGGTGCATGTCATATCAAACGGTTATGTATCTCAAATTACCCCTTCATTCAACCATAGGCCTTCCTTCTAGCCCTAATTTTCATCGGCGCCTGTAAAATCGAGCCACACTTCGGTCGCCGGCAAAAGGCATCGTGCTCCACCGGAAGAATTCTACAGTAAGTTTATTTGTTTTTGTAAGCATTCTACGTGTGTTATTCTCGGTAAAATAGCAAGACCCCCAAACACAAATTTAACAGATTACAAATCTAATAGAGGTTTAATAATGGACAGGGAAGAGACAACATTCTTCATCATCTTTTTTCTGCGGTTAACAAGAAGCATTTTAGTATCTGGTTAAGAGATCCTATCCTGTGTATGAGTTATAATGTGCTTAGCTCTGTAGGTGGCGTACGCTCTCATGTTTTTTGTGTATTAATTTTGTGATGCTAGTTCTGATTTACAGTAACAGTTTGGCTTTTTTTTCCAAAAAAATGGGTTAGTTTTGAAATTGTTGTCTTGATTTTTCATGTTTCCAATCATTATTTTGACGTTTTATGATTTCATCCTCATATATGTTAATGCATTTATTATGAAGAAATAAAGACCTTGAATGTCTGTTGTTTATGGATATGATATGAAGACTCATTTTGATCATGACATGACACACACATTGTTCTTTGCTTGTTTGATTTGTGCTCATGGTTTGACAAGTTATGTGATTATATTGAAAATTCCAGCTTCTTAATATTTGGAATGAATAGTTTTGGACGTAGTAGTATACTAGTGTGGCAGTAAGTAGATTGACAATTCAATGCACTCTCCAATTTTTGTGGTTCTTGAAATATCAAATACTATTACTAATATTTAACATCATCAATAGTAGATTGATAGGGCTTTTGTTTTCATAAATCTGCTAGGGTCGACCTTATCTTTAAGGGTCACTTCGTCTCCCATCCCTTTAGGTCGGGGGCATCCTTTAGGGCAGAGCCTTATTCATTGCCTCACAAATCCTTCTTGCCCGACTTGCTTATGCTAATTTCGCCTCCCAACTATTGTGGATTTCAATATTGTTGCCAATGTTCATATCTTAAGCAAACCAATTTCCGTGCTACTTGTAATGATTGACTGCTCTTTCTCTTTAGATGTCAACACTTACCAAGGCCGCAGCTAAAGCAGGGTCTTCTAGACCGGCTTCTTCTAAACAGGTGCCCCCAAGCAACTCAAGTTTGGCCAATACAAAGTCTCCTGCAGCCTCTGCTAAATTCTCTAATAATACTGAACGGCTTCAACAAATAAATAGCATAAGGAAAGCACCTGCAGGGGCTCAAATCAAACGTGTTATTGATTTGCTCTTTGAGGTATGATATTTTTGCCTCACTTCTTGCATTTGGTTTGGAGGGATGTAACTTTGTTTATTTTTTCCCCTAAATGCTGTCCTTTTAACAATGATGAAATATGTATTAAATTCATTAGTTCTTATGTACAACTGTTGGCTTGGAATTGGATATGTTTAATGTTGCCATAACAGCTGAATCTTGTATGGGTCGATCCACAATTTCACGGCTGTAAGTATGTTGTGTTTTTGTTCCCAATAGGAGCTAATGGAGGATTTTAGCTTTTCCAATTAACTGCTGCATATTAGATCCTGATCACAAGAATGGAGAGACAGATTTATGTAGTTTGGTGTGACTTGTTGGATAAAATTTCTTCAGCAAAATCTATCTTAGATTAAGATATACCTTGTCATATAAAAAAAATTCACAATATTTTTGTTGGGCACCTAATGCGTCTTGATATCTTACACGCACCACGCTTGCTAAATCTGTGCATCTTAGTGGCTCACTTTAGCTTATTTGTGGATATTCAGTGTGAAATAGTGTTTTATAGCCTAACTTACTGTAACATATATCATTTCACAGACAAGGCAGGCCTTTACCCCTGATCAAATAAATGCAGAGTGCCATGTGGATGTAAATGCAAACAAGACTGTATTTGACAGTTTAAAGAACAATCCGAAAGTGAGTTATGACGGGAGGACATTCTCCTATAAGGTGAGTTTGGTCATTTGCATAGACCACAATTGTTCTTCTTCCTGCAATTACAAGGATTGTTCACTTTGTCTTATTTATGTTTGCAGTCCAAACATGCTTTGAAAGACAAGGCCGAAGTTCTCAACTTAATTCGGAAGTTTCCCGAGGGTATTGCTGTTATTGATATGAAAGATTCGTACACAGCAGTCATGGACGACTTGCAGGTATTTTGGTTATTAAACTATGAGTTATGATTCAGAAATATGTCAACTTTACCAGTGCATAAATAATAATATATCAACTTCATACTATATTATAGGCCAATATGGCAATATATATTGATAAAACATAATATGTCGTCCTGCATAAGGGATGGGATGAGTCTGTCTCGCCCCATTGCCATCCCTACTTACTGGCGGACTGGACAATTTTGTGCTCTAGTTATTTCTCGTATGATGTGCTGAAAATGAAAAAATAATTCCATATTCCCTTTGTTTAGAACCATAACTCTGGATCATTAAAATCTTTATAGGCTTTGAAAGCTGCAGGCCAAATCTGGTTGCTTTCAAACTTTGACTCACAAGAGGATATCGCATACCCAAACGACCCAAGAGCAATTATCAAAGTTGATGATGATTTGAAACTGCTATTTCGGGGAATAGAACTCCCACGTGATATGCTCGACATTGAAAGGGATCTCCAGAAAAACGGGATGAAACCTGCCACAAACACTGCTCTAAGACGGGCCAAGGCAGAGGTTCACGGCCTTGCTCCGAAGCCCAAGACCAAGAAGAAGAAGCACGAAATCAGCAAGAGGACCAAGCTTACGAATGCCCATCTTCCAGAACTCTTCAAAAATATCAAATAACAGTTTTGTGATTGCAGATTGCTTCAAATATGCATATTGGGGAGTTGTTATGCCATTTAATTTGTTTTCTTGAGAATATACAAAAGAGGATAATACTTGTAACTAATAGAATTTCCTTCAACTCTCTTTAAAAATTTATAAAGTTCTTTATTGGTACTAAAATGATGAAATCAATTTTTTACAGGAATATTATGGGTATTTTTATTTTATTGGAGGGCTAAACTTTTTTTGGTGTCCAATTTTTTTAAAGTTATATAAATAATTGAAATAATAAATAAATTCAGATAATATTCATAAAAAAACGATTTTATTATTATTTTTAAAATCATTTTAAAAAAGGTAAAAAATTAAATTTGAAAACATTTTAGAAAATAAAATATTAAGATATTTGTTTTTAAAAAAACATATCCGATATTCAAGAATATATAATAAATTGCAAACTAGTTCAAATGATCACAAACACTACAATTGTAATGTCTGCAAACGAAAACTCACCCCACCTATAAATTCTGTACCTACTTTTATTGTAGGTTTAATTTGTTGAATTCTATTTGATATAATTCACTTTTTAAATAATTAAGACAATTTTTTAATATTAAAGAATTTTATTAATTTTTTTGACAGGGAGAAAAGGGACTTCACATAGATCTCCATTCTTTTGACAAAACTTTTTTTAATTTGGAGATTAATTTGTTTATTCGTTCGTTGTAAGTAAGATTTTCCGAAACAAGGTTTTAACGGTTGATGTTGGTTTCATTTCCAATTTTCTTGTGAATAATGTTTTTTTAAACTGAAGCAACAAATTGAAATTAAAAAAAAAAAAAAAAAGAACCAGCAGCTAATTGGACGCAAATGACAAGCACACGATGCAGCATACTTTTTATTGAACAACACTTGTGTTAAATATTTTACACATGAAATATATATATTTAAAATATTTTTAAAAATTTACACAGTGAATTTTAATCTTAATTTACCCCTTTTAAACAAGGGGAAAAAGTGTCTACCGAAATTCAAACTTTAATTGAAAAGGATTGAAATTTAGACTAAAAAATCTAAAATTGAGATGAAAATGATTAAAATTGGGAAAGTAAAGAGTTAAATGTTAGTCTTGAATGAGATCGTCCCAAAAATTTCATTTTGTGAGATAAGTCTCTCTTGAATTTCATTTTGATCTTAAATTTTGTTTTAAAAGTTTATAGTTTTTTTCTATTTTTACCAATGATCTTTCCGAACTACCCCTATTAATATCTATTTTTTTAAATGAAAAATGCTATAAACATTATGAAATGGAAGTAATCTATACTACCCTAATAAAAAAAAGATCTTAGGAGATCTATGTACAAGGAAAATAATTTATTAACTAATTAGATTGTATATGGAAACTAATTATTCATCTGGAGTTCAACTCCCCTTCTTTCGGATTTTAACCCGTTGACCCGGACAATTCGCAATACAAACCGTTGAATTATAAAGAAATTAAAAAATACCAATCTACAATTAAATCCAAAAAACAGTCACAAAGTAAAAAAAGACAAAAAAATAGAGTTAATTATATTATTGTAAAGAAAAAAAAAAATACCAAACTACAATTAAATCCAAAAATCAGTCACAAAGTAAAAAAAGAAAAAAAAGAGTTAATTAGTTTTGGAATATAAAAAGTTACGTGGATCATTTAAAAAAAAGGCCAATAGAGCAAAAAATACACGGTTTTATTTCTAAAATTTAAAAATTATTAAAAAAGTGAAAACTAATTATGAAAAAATAAAAATCTGAAATATATACTACAATATTAACATATTTGTTTAAAATATATATGCAAATATATTTATTAATTTGAGTCCAAGTCTATATTTATGTCTATCTGAAATTACCATATATACGAACTACGGAGTATCATTTCTTATAAATAAGTCATAACTTAAACCCTAAGCTTCACAAATATATTTTTCGTGCTTCATTTTTGAATTTAAGAATGGTGGCAACAAAGGATTTAAAGTGGTTGAAGCCATGGCTAAAACTTTCGTTTTTCGACAAGAAGAAAAAGTGCAAGAAACATGTAAAACAATACGCGATCAAGTATTGTACGGTGTGCATGGAACCACCCGTATGCAAAATGTGTTGGTCGGAAAAGGCAAGCCAACACCCCCATCACCCTATCGTCAAGGTATATTATCTATCATTTTCTTTTAACAAATTAATTTTGTACTTATTCGATAAATATATGTTATAATAATTAATTAATTAAATATTTGGTAATTAGGTGTGCACTGCTTCCCGGAGGGCAGGTATTAAAATTAAGGACATAAGCAAATTTCTGGATATATCATGTATCCAACGATACAAGATAAACAAAGGTATAGTAGTGTACCTTAATCCCGACGAAAAAGAGGGCAAAAAAAAAATTGTCTCCAAATCACTGTCAAGTGTGCAAAAGAAAGATTAAGGACCCCATCAATGATTTTTGTTCGATTGCTTGCAAGGTACTTTTTTTTTTTTTTTTTTTTTTAATTAGGGTTTTAATATTAAAGAATTAATTTAATTAATTTTTTTTTTTTTACAGATTTCAATGAACACGAATGTGGCGGTAGAGGAGAAAATCAATACAGAGAAAGTGGGTGAAGAGGAGAATAATGATACAAAGAAGAGAAGGAGAAAAGGGATTCCAATTAGGTCCCCATTATTTTGACAACAATTAGTTTAATTAGGAGATTAATTTTGTTGCGAATTGTGATTACATTCGAAATTGTAGTAGTTTGAGTGTCTTGTTAGTTGTTAATTGGGTTGATACACTTCGGTTTTATACCTACGAAGGGCTGTTCGTTTTAATGAGGCCAGCCTCGTATGATGTTGTTTAGGGTTTATTCGTAATAAAAATTTCATTCTTCTCAAATTTACCAATTCTTGATTAGGGTTTAGCCCTGTTCTACTACCTGGCCACCGTAGTCGATCATAATTAAACTGTTTAAAAAGATATATGATTGATGGAGTAAATATCGATAATAATTTTGGATAAAATTTAATTTAAGAAAATGGATGGATAGTTAATTGGTTTATTTTCCTAATTTTCTTGCGAATAATGTATTGATATATATAATATGTAATCAACTAAACTGAATTAAGCAACAGATTGAAAATATATGTACAAGGAAACTATTTTATTAACTAGATTGTATTAGCCTTTATATGCTAGTCTTGGGTGAGATCGTCGTCTCAATCTGTGATAATGTTTGAGCTTTGAGCAAAAAGTGATAGTTTACCTCATAATAAAAAAGTGATAATGTTTGAGCTTTGAGCAAAAAGTGATAGTTTACCTCATAATAAAAAAGTGATAATGTTTGAGCTTTGAGCAAATTAAAAGTAATAGTGTTTAAGTAAAAAATTAACGTCACTTCACTTTTGTTAAAAATATTATCACTTTTTAGGAAAAAAAATATGGGTTATCATATCCAAAATTTTGAAATATGGATTAAAAGGATATCCGTCTCACGCACAGAAAAAGATACTCTCACACAAGTTTTTGCCTTATTCATTTGAGAGCTAGCTCAACTCGTAACTCGTAACTCGATCATATTGATAAACGAGTGAAGCTCAAATTCGTAAAATACTCGATTTATTGATGGGCTCGACTCATTAGATTTGACATTTAAATATATATTTTTTGTAATTTCATTGGCTCTTTAGATATGTTTGTGAATCGAATCGAACTCCATTTTTGATTTATTAATTAATGTTATTTAAAGATTATTTTCAAAATAAAAAAAATGAGAACATTTCAGAAATAAATAAAATATTAACAGATTATACGGTGCATATATAAATTTCAAAAGTGAATATATTTCGAATATATATCTAACGGTTATGTACGAGAAGTATATCAGATTACCAAATAATATATTTATTTGACTTTATTAAATGTATGCATATCTCATATTACCATATATACGAAGGATCATTAATTCCTTAATTATCAAGGTATGTGATCATGTACACGCCTATAAATAAGAAGCCATATTTTAGAAGCAATTCAAAACCTAAATTCCCCCACAAATATATACTACTTTTTTCAATTCAGAGATGGCGGAGATGAAGTGGTTGATGCCATGGTTAAAGTATCCGTACTACAAAGGCAAGTGCAAGAAACACGACAAGCAATATCGAATAGCATACTGTACTCTCTGCATGGAACCCCCTCTATGCAATATATGTTGGTCTGAAAAGAAAAACCAACACTGTGGTCACCCATCTCTCAAGGTAAATTTAACAAATTTTGTAGCATATAGGAGTAGTATATATTATATATAATAATTAAATATTTTTGTTGATTGATTAGGTGTGTATCGCATCTTGGAGGGCAGCGATTAATATAAATGAGATAAGCAAATTCCTGGATATATCAGGTATCCAACAAAACGTAATAAACAGTGGTCTAGTAGTGCACCTTAATAAAAAAGAAGTCAACGCTATCAATTTGACTCAGAATCACAAGAAGCCCCAATGTAAAGTGTGCAAAGCAAACCTTTGTGACCCCGCCTATGATTTTTGTTCAATTGCTTGCAAGGTACTTTCATTTTTTCAATTACGGTTTAGGGTTAATTTTTGTTTTTATTAATATTATTAAAGAAATTAATTAATTTTTTTTTGACAGATTACAAATGTGGCTGTAGAGGAGAAAATTACTACAAAGGAGAAGGTGGTTGAAGAGGAGAATAATCATGCAAGAAAGAGAAGGAGAAAAGGGATTCCATGTAGATCCCCATTATTTTAAATTTGACAAAAAAATTAGGAAAATATTCCTTAATTTGATGATTAGGGTTTATTAAGGCTTTTGATCATTGTAATACATTTTATCCTTTTCAAATTTACCAATTATTTTTCTGATTCTTGATTTAGGTTTTGCCACAGATCTTTTTTTTTCCTTTTCTTGATAAGGGAGTATATATATAAACAAATTGAAATTGAAAAAGAAAAAAAAAAATATTTGTGAATTAAATTACCATAATCAAAAAAAATATCTAACGGTAATATGGTGAATATTATTATCAAATCTTCCAAATATAAGTGACAAAACGAATGAATACTACTACTAACTGATTACAACTATGTACAAGGAAACTAATTTATTAACTAACTAGATTGTATATGGAAACTAATTAGATTCTATTAGGAAACTAATTATTCATTTGAGAGCTCAATTCGACTAGTTCATATTAATAAATGAGTCAAGCTCAAGCTCGAAAAATACTCGATTTATTAACAGTCTCGACTTATTAGGTTTGATATTTAAATAATTTTTTGTAATTTTATTGGCTCTTTAGACTCGTTTGCGAATCGAATTGAACTCTATTTTTAATTTTTTAATGTTATTGAGCAAGTTAGAGCGCGGTTCGATAAATGTTGTCAAACCCAAACATCAAGTATTCAACTCAAATAAAAGCCTCCACCTCCAATTTTATTCCATTGGGCCGAAAATGACCATTCGATTTTTCTTTTAATTTTTTCTTGTTTGGCCCCTATTTTTTCAATGGACCAAAATGATAATTATCTATATTATCTATATTTGCAGCCCAATATATCATTTTACAAATTAGTATTATTAGAAAATTAGAACAATGAAATTTATTAATTTTTAAAATAATTAAGAAATAAATTAATAATTATTAAAGTCTCTTCATGGTTCAATAACCGGATATTTTAACATTTTATATTCACTTGAATTTTAATGTTTAATTTACTTCATTTAATATTTTGATTCAACATGTAACTCAATTCAATAGAACTCAGTTCCAATTGTATAGATGTAACAAATTTACATTCAAGTATCAATCCATACTGATACTTTTTAAATACAAACATATACATGTAGGTGATATTTAGTTTGGGCTTTAAGTGGTTTTGAAAATCAGTTTTTGAAACCCTGATAAATAGTAATATGTGTGTTTCTTTTTAGTTTTGAAATAGTAGAAATTTTAACTTTATATCAAATTAATGTGTAAGATTGAATAAAATTTTATTATTATATTATTGTTGGGTGAGATTATAATGATTAGTTGATGGTGTAATGATTGAATGTATTATATTGTTGTATTATTATATTATTATTGAGAAATATTATAATAATTGAAGTGATATTATATAAATATTATTTTATGTCGAATTAATATGTTTGATAGGCATGGTTTTAAGGGTTTTTTTAATCAAATTATTGTATTTTAAATAATTAATTCGTAAAATACGGTACATTTTAAAAACTGTATTAAACTATAGTAAAACGCGGTGGGGCAAATGTTTCTGTAACAATGACGCGAGGCCCCAAAGCGTTTTTGTACTGACATGTGTTTTAGATTTTTTATTTATTAAAATTGACCCAAAACGGTATCACTTTTTGCTCAAACATTATTACTCCCTCCATCTTTTAATAAGTGTCATTTTAACTTTTTTCAACAAATTAAGATTATAAATTGTGGTCAATATCACCCTTCATTAATTATAACTAATTTTAATATAGAAATTTTGTTTGATAATGAATGTGGTTAAAAATGTAGCTAGTATTCATAAATCAAATTAATTTTGGTATAAACAATTTTTGTGGAATTTATTAATGAAAAATATTTATGGTAAATTAATAAGGATAAAATAGTCAAAATTAAAGAAAAAATTCTAGAATGACACTTATTTTAAAATTAGTTAAAAAGTCAAAGTGACACTTATTAAAAAACGGAGGGAGTATTTTTTATATATAAAGACCGTCTCACGGATCTCATTAATTATGTGAGACGGTCTCACCCAAGACCAGCACTTTTTTTTAATGATCCACGTAACTTTTTATATTTCAAAACTCAAAGCTAATTAACTCTTCTTTTTTTATTTTAACTTTGTGACTGTTTTTTTGGATTTAATTGTAGATTGGTATTTTTGAATTTCTTTATAATTCAACTGTTTGTATTGCGAATTGGCCGGGTCAACGGGTCAAAAGTCGGAAAGAAGGGGAGTTGAACTCCAAATGAATAATTAGTTTCCATATACAATCTAATTAGTTAATAAATTATTTTCTTGTACATAGATCTCCTGAAGATCTTTTTTTTTATTAGGGTAGTATAGATTAATCCCAAATATCCCTATTTTTTTTAAATGTAAAAATTGATAATGTTTTTAATAAAAATATGACTATCACTTTTAAATATTTTTACCTTAAAAACGCTTGACACTTTTTATATGAGCGTTAAGAAAGACTTGTCTTGAGGTATCACCAAAACTAACTCTTATCTTTTTACTTTTTCAATTTCGATCATTTTCATCTCTTTTCTAGTCTAAATTTCAATCCTTTCAATTAAAGTTTGAATTTCAATACACTTTTTTTCCCATTTAAAAGGGGTAAATTAAGATTAATTTTTTTTAAATATATTTCATGTATAAAATATTTAACACAAGAAAATTAGAAAATGAAACCACAGTTAAAACCCGATATAATAAGTACGATGTAAAAAAGAAAAAGAAAATATGCAACCATAAGTTTACAGAGAAAACCCTACTTACAACTCGAACAAATAATTAAACAAATTAATCTCCTAATTAAGAAAAGGTTTCATAGTAATCTGTCAAAAAATTAATAAAATTCTTTAATATTAAAAAGTTGTCTTAATTATTTAAAAAGTGAATTATATCAAATAGAATTCAACAAATTAATTACAAACAATAATAAAAGTACCTTGCATGCAGGACTAGATTTATCGAAAATGTTTTTTTTTTTCTATAATTTTTTGCATTTGACACTTTTTGACATGTTTCAGGTGGTTGTGTTGGCTGTCGGTGGTGGCAGCGGAAATTAGAGTTAGGATTTTAAAGTGGAGGAAGAGTGTATCTATCATGTTTATTTTAGTATAAGAATAGTTTAGATATTTTACATCATTATTAAATTAATAAATCGGTAGGAGGAGTATACTCAAGAAAGCTGAAGAGGTATATAGCCAGACCCAATGGTAATTATTATATTTGCAGGCAATATATTATTTTACAAATTAGTATTCTTAGAAAAATAGAACAATGAAACTTATTCATTTTTAAAATAATTAAGAAATAAATTAACAATTATTAAAGTCTCTTCATGGTTTAATGAATAGACATTTTATACATGTTTTTACTCCAAATGACAAATACTCTCGTGCAATTGAGAGTGTATATACATTTGAATTTTAATGTTTAATTTACTTAATTTAATATTTTGATTCAACATTTAACCCAATTTACTAGAGTTCAATTTCAATGGTACGGATAGATGTAACGAATTACATTCAAGTATCACTCTATTATGATACTTTTTTTTTTTAAATACAAATAGATACATTTAAAATATGAACAAAAACATTTTGAAAAAGAAATATTTATATATACTTATAATTTTGTTTATATATATAGTATAATTATTTAATCGGACAACATTGGGGTAGTACAGCAAAAGCCATCACAGAAGGCATGGAATTATTATTCATAGTAAAAGGACAATAAGAGAAAATTTTATTTTTAGTCCTATAAGTTTGATACATTCCAAAATAAATCCTTTAAGTTTCAACTTTACAAAATACGTCTTTTACCTTTCAATTTTTGTCCTTTTTTACATCAATTTCTATCCTTTATGTTTTGTAGGAATTAAAATTGGTAAAGTTGGTGCCACATATATTTAAAAAAGCCACATCATCATGCCACATCACATTATATTAAAAAAATAGAGCTAATAACACCCCAAAATATTCTATACACACCCCATAATTTTAAATACAAAAATAAATGTATACTCAATATAAAATAACTAAGTAACTCTTACATAAATAAAGAGTAAAATAATTTTAAAAAATAACTTGAAAAAATATGAAACAAAATAAATTTCAGAAGCAAAGCCACATGGTGTTACATATGTTAATTATGTGAATCTTATTTTACTCTATTAATTGAAACGTATAACTGGATGCAAATAATTTTTTTGGATGAGGCTACTAACACCCAATACAATGTTATACAAACTTCAAATGTTATACACACCCCACTAAAATTTAAAAACCAATTTTTATTAATAAACACACCTTAATTATTTTCAATTTACCCTTCATCCCTCAAAATAAATACAAATTGAATAAAAAATAAAAATATGATTTAAAATTCAATTAAATGATTAAAAATATAAATTTTAAAAATTAATTAAAAAAATATTCAATAATATGAGAAACTAAATAAAATTTTAAAATATAGTAAAAAAATCAACTGCATATTAAAAAATATTTGAATAAAAAAATCAATTAAATCCAAATAAAATCTAAAAATACTAAATAAATCAAACAAAATTTATAAAATAATTAAATTAAAAATATCAATTAATGATTCAATTTTTTAAAAAACTAAATAAAATAGAAAATGAAATAAAAATCCACTCAATCAAAAATAAATATTAAGAAAATTAAATAAAAAATAAAATCTTACTTTTTTATTGATTTTTTTAATTTACTTTTTTTTAATATTTTATTGATTTTTTTAATAATTTTAATTTAATTATTTTTTTGATGATTTATTTTTTAATTTCAGATTCTATTTAATTTTTTAAGATTTTTTTCAAAAAAATTAATTAATTTATGTAAATTAATTATTTTTAAAGATTTTGTTAGTTTTTTTTAAATACTTTTAAATTTTAATTACATTTTTTCAGATTTTTCATGTTATTTTTTAAAATTATTTTTATCTTTATTTATATAAGGGCTATTTAGTCATTTTATATACATCTATTTTTGTATTTAAAATTATGGGGTGTGTATAGAATATTTTGGAGTGTTATTAGCTCTATTTTTTTAATATAATGTGATGTGGCATGATGATGTGGCTTTTTAAAATATATTTGGCACCAACTTTATCAATTTTAATTCCTACAAAACATAAAGGATAAAAATTGATGTAAAAAAGGACAAAAATTGAAAGGTAAAGGACGTATTTTTTAAAGTTGAAACTTAAAGAATTTATTTTGGAATATATCAAACTTATAGGACTAAAAATAAAATTTCTCGGACAATAATGAAATAATATATATATAGATGATGGATTTCCGATGCTCCAATTTGCTTCTCATTCATCATATTTGTCGGCAATAAATTTATTCATATGTTTTACGTTTCACTTGGTATGTCGTTATCATTATTATAAAGTGTTTTATTTTCAACATAACATAGGTTAATAAATTAAATAATAAAATACTAAAATTAGTCACAAAGCATGAACATATCTTAATATGATAAATTTAGATGTTGCTAAAAGTGTAAACGTACCATGAAGACACACTAACCATTCGAAAATGTTTCAAGCCTTATTCAGTATTCAATCTCTAATTTATAGACTTTAAATATCATATGCACTCAACTACAAACTCGATCCTTAAAAGAATTTTAAAAAATGTCTTATTTGTACTATAAAAAAAAACATCCAATAAACATTCGAATGACCAAGAACTTTTGCGTCTCTATCATGTACTAAAAAACATTCAAGGTAACACAATAAACGAAGTAAGTGTTTGGAAAAATATTTAATGTTGTTTAAAATACACAAGACACAATATTACTCACTTCAATTCATATATAAACTTCTTATTTTGTTTACATATAAACTTTCATACTTTTTTTTTTTTTTAACAAATACCTTCTAAATTTATATATCTGCGCTCCACTCTTATTAATTATATATAATACCACAAAATTTTATCATTATATTTTACTCTTTATTCCTCACATATCATGACACACAGAATATAACCTAATCACCAACCGACATATCAATAAAACTATACCATAATCCGAGGCTTATAACAACTTTGCTTTCATAATTTGTTTTTTTGTTTGAACTCTATTATCTTTCAAATCTTTATAAACATTTTTTGGAAATGCATAAACTAATATCCACAAGTGTACTGGACAAACAGTGGCACACAAATTGGTGTTGGGGCATTCTGGTCAAATCAATTACAACAAACTTGGCCTATAGTCGAAGATATTCCCTTAAGAGCACGTACTCCTAAAATTTCATATGCAATTGAGTGTATATCGTACAATTAAATTGTATCGCGCAATTGAGCGCGTGTATATATACTCCCTCCATCTCATGATTACTTGCACACTTTTTGTATTGGGACGTCCCAAAATTACTTGCATACTGTCAATATGAAAATACCCCCACAAAATTAATAACCTGATCACAACATCATTTTATTTTCAAATTTGTCACTCATTTTTTTTTCATACATTTCACTTTACATATCATCAAATCCACTTTACACATCATCAGATTACCTAAAATACTACTCCTTTATTTTACATCATCAATCACTAAATCCATTTTTATTTCGAAACTGAGGGAGTATAATAAATTAGGAAAAAGAATGAGACAGCACCAGTGCAGTATGCAATAATATGCATGCCTGTCTGTGTATCTCTCTGTATCTTTCTTTGATTGATAACCATCACTTTGTTTTTTGTGGAGATAGATGCACTGTTTTTAGAAATGATGATATATCTTGAGGCCCACAAAAACAAATTAATTTAAATCAAGAATCATTCTAAAATAGACCCTCCACCTTTGGCTTTTTACTTTTATTTCACTCACAACAACTACTTATTTATTATTTTAATCAGAAAGAAAAAATTCATCATCATTCCACTCTGTTGAGTCGCATGTTAAAGTGGTTCCCTTGATGCTTGACATCTAAGCACTCTTCAATCATTTGCTGTAGCTCTTAATTTATACATGGAAAGGGAAAGGGATTCAGCTCTCTGGTGAGTTTCAAGAAACTTCTTTTTCATATGGGTTCTCTAAATTTCATCTTTTTTGACCTTTAATCTTGATGGGTTCTTGTTATTTTTCCTGTTTTTGAAGGGTTCTTGTTGTAATTTGAAATAAAGGTTGAATCTTGAGAATGGGGTTTTGCATTTAGGTAAATTGGTTGATTGTTTGTTGAGTAGCTGTCAAAATCTTCTGTTGAATTTGGTGAGTTTATTCTGTTCTTATCTTCATTACAGTTCTTGATTTTAGGTTACACCCTTTTTGTTTGGTGTAAATTATTTGAGAAAAAGGGGTTTTACATTTAGGTAAATTGGTTGATTGTTTGTTGAGAAGCTGTCAAAATCTTCTGTTGAATTTGGTGAGTTTATTCTGTTCTTATCTTCATTACACTTCTTGATTTTAGGTTACACCCTTTTTGTTGTAAATTACATGTTAGAATAGTTTGATTTTAGTGAAATTGGGGTTTGAAAGATCTTAAACATGGCTGAAATTAGGCTTCCTAGATTAGAACAAGGTCAAACTAAAATCAGAAGTGTCCCAATTGCTGTAACCCCAGAGGGATTTTGGTGTTGCCCTTCACCTACTGTATTTCAAAAGACAATCAAAACTCATAATGCCTTAAACAAGCCTAAGCCAAACACCCCTCCCGTTTCGAAGAGGCAAACATCAATAAACGAGAAGAAGACGCCGTCTAGGACTGGTGTTGTTACAACATCAGATGAGCAAAACACTGATGTACCTGTTGTTAATGCCCCATTGGTGACTGAAAAGGCGCCAAGAAAGGTGACAATTGAGTTTGGTGAAGCTGGGACGAGCGATTTGAAGGTGATTCTGCTTGGGAAGCAGCAGGGTTTAGTGGTGAAGTTGAGTGTTCATCGGAGTGTACTAATGGAACATAGCAGTTTTTTCGCGAATAGAATATCGGAACAGCAACCTGTTTTCCCCTGTCTTGAAATTGATAACTGTGAGGATGTTGAGATTTATGTGGAGACTATTGGACTGATGTACTGCAGAGATCTGAAGCAACGGTTGATCAAGCAAAGTGTTTCACGAGTTCTGCGAATTCTTAAGGTAATTTTGACAAATCTGCCTCGTTTTTTTCTTATGCGTGTCTCGTTGAAATGGATGATCTTCAGATAGTTTAAGATATCATCTCACTTTGAACTTGAAATTGCAGTTTGGGTATATTGAAAAAAAGTACCAATTTTTACTTGTTCAAAGATCTTATATTGAAGTTCTTGGTTTGATTAGTCTAAAATTACATAGTTATTCTCTTGATATTTCTAATCTATATTGCAACTTGCCTTTTTCTGGTAATCCAAGTTTGCTTGAATAGTCCTATAACTTAAAAAAAATCGACATTTTGGTCCTACGACAGTTGTAGGAGATTATACATCTAGTTGACCAATCAGACTTTGCCACATCATTTTTACCGGCTAGGTTACCAAAATTTGAAAGCCAATAGGACCAAAACCAAAACGTGGTAAACGAAGAAAACTTTTTTCCTTAAATTCTAGAATCGTAGGTGAGTTAGATTGATAGCACTTGAAATTTGTTAAGGTTTTGTTAAAATGAAAGCATCCATTGATATATCTTTTTGATCACTCAAATATTCTCAACTTGCAGCCATTCAATACTTTTGGGTCTTCGTTGTTACATTTATAGATTCTCGATAGCTCATTATATTTCTGGTGTAAATATACTTATAGGTTGGTGAACAGCTTGGTTTCACGACGTGCATCAAATCCTGTTTGGAGTATTTGGAAGCAGTCCCGTGGGTGGGCGAAGAGGAAGAAGAGAAAGTGGTTTCATCAATCTTGCATCTTAAAGGCGAGGGCATTGTCGTCAAACCAGTACTGAAACGAGTATCTTCCCAAGTATCACCTCCTGTAGACACCATTTCTCACATACTGGAGTTGGTCCTCAAGAGCAAAGAGGAAAAAGGGAGACGAGAAATGAAGTCCATAGTGCTCAAACTCCTCCGCGAAAACAACAATCTTCCGACCTCCTCAACCTCATCCGACTTATGCAACGAAACCCTTTACGCCTCGTGCAAAACCTCCCTCGACTCTCTGTCGTCTCTCTTCAACCAAGCTGCGGAGCCTGATTCCGACGATGGAATCAAGAAATCAATCGCTCTCGAGGTTGATAACCTCGTCTGGTTACTCGATATTTTAGCTGACAGACAAAACGCAGAGGAGTTTTCCGTAATTTGGGCTAACCAACAGCACTTGGCTGAACTACACACGAGACTTCCTATAGTTTCTCGCTACCATGCTAGCATAATCACCGCGAGGCTCTTTGTTGGAATCGGAAGAGGGGAGCTTCTTCCGTGTAAGGATACACGCCATATGTTGCTAAAGACGTGGCTAGAGCCGTTGATCAATGACTACAGCTGGCTGCAACATGGGTGCAGATCGTTTGATCGAAAAGTTGTCGAGGAAGGAATAGGCAGGACGATTCTGACACTCCCTTTAGAGGATCAGCAGAGCATTTTACTCTCCTGGTTGGGAAGTTTTCTCAAGGCCGGTGATAACTGCCCGAATCTTCGAGCAGCTTTTGAGGTGTGGTGGAGGCGGACTTTCATTAGACCGTTCGGAGAATCGGGAGTTCTGCAACACCCCGATGTTCTGATGATGACGAAGATGGAAGAGAAGTAGAAATGTGTGTGAAATTAGTGAATGGGATTGCTTTGCTAGGTATGTAATAAGTTCATTAATATTCCTTCAGATTGATCAATGTAATTATATGTTTGAATATTTATAATTTATGTGATATGACTTTTAGATATCTGGCTGGAGAGGGTTTGTGAGATATTAGTACTTATATTTGTGTCTAAAAGGTGTAAATGGAATCACATTGATGATCCAATTGTTAAAAAACATAAAGCTGTGGATCTTCTTTTTGAAATTGTTGAAATTGACAGAAATAAAGAATTCCTATGACTTTGTGGTTCTTGATCAAGATCAATCTACTCTTCTTGCTGGGACGGGCTATTGCACATCTTGAGCACTCCACTTCACAGCCTCACAATTGGTATGGAGATACTATTCCAAGAGGAGCGGTAGTAAATACTAATTGTATTCTATCCTTAAAAAAAATAAAAATAATAATAATAATAATTCAAGCTAATAAATATGAGTAAATTCTAAAAAAAATGGTATTCCGCCCTCATAAAACTTAAGTTTATGACAAAAACTTGCATGAGGACGGATTTAAGTAAAAAGTGATAATATTTTATTTAAAAATGATCGTAGATATAATAAATTAATTTGCTCATAATAATAAAAATCTCAAAACTCAATATATATAATGATGCATATGCTATAAATAACCCACTTTATCAAAATTACTTTATTTATATAGTTTTCAATAATAACAGTTATACTTATTGAATTAATTGAGCAGACACACATTATTAAAATTCTCAAAATTATAAAGAAACGTTTTACAATTTGAAACTGTACCTATTTTTTTTACCATATATGGTGGAGAATCTATTATAATGAAATAACTATTCAATTTAGAACACAATTTTTAATTTCCGCGTTACAGTTGTTTTTCATTGTTATCTCCTCTACATTTCATTGTTTTTTTATCCTTACCTCTTGATGCGTTACCGTTGTTTTTCATTGTTACATCCTCTACATTTCATTGTTTTTTTATCCTTACCTTACTTGATTGAATGTTGTATACATTGGTATTTTTTTCATTTCCAACAAAAACAACTTTAACTCTTCATTTTTTTTACAGTTTACAACACACTACACTATTTGTGGCATAAAAACTCTAGTATATATATATACACATTGTCAGTGTGGGCTAATGAGATGAACCAACTTAATTTCGTGGTTAGGATTAGTTCTTCAGAATTTACTTTTTCTACAACATTCTAAGAATTGGATTTTATCTGAATATTTTTAGTTTCATTTAGGCTCTCAAGCCCATTGTTGGGTTATTCTATTTTTTAGTTAGCCCAATTGGTTATATATTTGGGCCTTTTCTCTGTGTATTCCATTTCCATTTTATTTTCATACAAAACTAATTGAACCTTATACGTATATATATATATTAATTAGCTAATCAATTATTTTTCTTATACATATAATTATATTACTTAATCAATTATTCTCTTTATTATACATGAATTTGATATAAAACTAGAAAGTTGATTTCTTAAGAAATCAAACATATGTATTAAAATATTTGTACATCGAATTCTATATCATTACTCACGTTATATATATATATATATATTTTTTTATTGATTATAGTTATTTTACTTAATCAATTAGATTCCTATACGTGTCATTCATGAATAAAACTGATTAACATGTCTTATATCACTTTGTAATATTGATTTGAATTGATTTTGTTTAAATATATGTATTCGATCTTAAAAAACGATTAATTTGAAATATTAATTTCACAGTTCACTATTGAAAGTCTCAATTAAAAATGGAATAAAACTCTGTATAAACTATGAACAAAGTCATAATATAAAACAAAGATTTTTAATGACAAAAAGATGTTACTTGATCCTTTCTTGCTAGAGTTTTACATAAATTTGAGAATTAATGATTGTCACTAATAGTTAATTTCTTGATATGGAAGACTTTTAGAAAAAACTAATGACATATTTTCGTCATATTAAAGATCAATTTTCTTAGTATTTATAATCAAATTAAACTCAATCAATTAATATATAATGTTCACTAATTAAGATCCTAGCTAAAACACCCTTTTTTCCACCTACAGACTCGTCCATACATTTTGTAAAGTGTATTAACTTAAATAATTAATATTGAGACAAAATCCTACTAAAAATAAAGTTACAAATACCACTTCATTTTCTTATTAAAGTACGTATACTTAATTAATTAATAAATAAATCCAAGCTACCCCTTTAAGCTCAATTAACAGCTCCCAAAATCCGAAACCGAAAACGAACTCTTCTTCTTCTCCGGCAAGTTCCCCGAGTGACGTAGCCCTAGCGTGAGGGACACGTCACCGCCTCTTGCCGGAAAAGAGACCCCCGTCGCGTCAGATGCGACGGGGTTTTCCGAGGGGGCAGTAATCGAGGCGAATGAAGGGTCGTTTTCATGGGCGGGTGGAGGAGTAAATGAGGAGGTAGGTTGGTCCCCTTGAACGGTGTCGTATTTGAATTCTTGAAGGTACATTTCTTCCACCATGGGTTTCCACAAACGGACCCTGGCATTAATGAACCAGTTTGAAACCTGCAAAACCATAATCAGGGTTTATGAATACAAGGTATTTAATGTTGATACCTGCCCCAATTCACACAAATTTATTCAACACATGCATATTCATGCATTATATTTTAATTCACATGTAAATGTGTAAAAAAATACTTTATACCGACACGTATTAATAAAACAGAGAAACGAAACATATAATGAAATACGAAAAGTAACATAGATATATCGATGATAAAATATTCTTTTAGACACCTATATATAGAGAGGAGACAAATAACAGGGTTAGTGTGACTAAATGAGTCGAATAGTGTCAAGCTCGAAACCGACTAGATTAGAAAACTCAAAACTCTAGCCTAACTCGAAGAAGCTTTTTTGTTTTTTTAACTCGAACTGAACTTGAGGAAAAAAAATTGAAATACTCGAACTCAACTCGACTAAATAACTAAGATAACATCAATTAATTATTTTTCTATTTCATTTATAATTAAAGTATATTTATATAATTATAATAGGAGTAAAACTCTAAAAATATGTGAGCTCAAATTTGACTCAAAATTTGAATTGATCGATTTCGATTTTTTTTTCAAATTAAGCACGAGTAGCTAGCTCGTGAGCCGATTCGACTCATTTACCCTCCCTTGACCCGGCCAATTATAATATACTATTATGTATGAGATGAGATATTATTTGTAACTCAAAACGAGTATGATAATGGGAATAGTGCATGCAGCATATTTGTCACTATTTTAAGAAACTAGCTACTCTTTACAAAGGTAGGGTAAGCTAGCTATATTCACCTCGATCTCAAAGAAAAAAAATAGGGACAAATTCAGGAAAGTGAGAGATTGCGTAAATTTGATTTACGTTTATTCTATCCAATTTTATGACTCAACAAAAAATTGTATATATATCTTATTGTATGGTTCTTTAATTATTAATTATTCTTGCTGTAGATATACTTCATTACATTTTAAATTGCATGAGATTGGATAATTTGGAGTAAAATTATTACCAATTACTATATCTACATGGATTATATTTTATGACTAGGGTTGGTTCTAAAATCTTAGAAACAAAATATATAAAGGGGAGCAATTTTCTCTTTGATGGTGGCAAAAAGAATGTGTTTCCATTAATAATTCTATTTCAAATTATTTAAAGGATAGTCAATTTTTTAAATACTTCAAACTTATGACAATAAATTATGAGATTAATTAAGACAAATAATTAACTATATATGTGCCCACACTATGTATTCTTTTCTAATCATCAATTAACTTTATAGGAATTAATGCAAAAATGACAGAAAAACTTTTCATTAGATCAAGTAGTAATTTATATCATGAAAATGAAGTAATAATGTGTGTTTGTGTGTGAGAGAGAGAGAGAGGAAACTATCATGTCTGTACTTTGAGACTGCCATTTTTATTGGCAGCCATATATATTTTCTGAATCAGAATTTATGTCTTTGTTTGAAAAGGATTCAAAGATTAAGAAAAGGGTCCCATCACCTTGTCTTTTCTTCATTTCAAGAAAAAACACAAAACAAAGACGCAACATACAAACCCTTCACCATTGTTACTAAAGTACGTATTTAATTGACACATGTTTTAAGAAAGTGTACTAATTAAATTTTTTAATTTTTTTTATAAAACTATATAAAATTAAAAAAATGAGTTAACTTTATGTATGTTAAGTTTATAAAAAAAAAATCATTTAACAGTGTGAAAAGTTATGGTAAATAAGTTTCACATAAACAAGAAAAAAAGAAATGGAAGAGCTAGAGAAGTAGATTGATTTGATTACCTGGTTTCTTGATAAACCAGTCTGTCGGGCCAAGAGATGCTTATCTGCGTCGCTTGGATACCTGAAAAAGGTACCACAGAAGAAAAGGACATTAGATTCATCACTGTCTTTACCTAAATCAACCACACCATTTATTTAATTAAATCATGAAATATTTCATCATCATTTTGTACAAATATTAGATTTTATTTACTCCACTTTTGATTATTTATACTCCACATAACATAGATCAGGCTTCAAATTAACATGATTAAGAAAATACACTTAGAAATATTGTACTGGGTGCTATCGATGAGAGTCAATTCATTATAGATTTTTAGTCTCTACATCGTATCAGTTAGACATGTTCATACGGTTTACAGTTATTGTTTAACTGTCGATTTCAATTTTGAATTTCTGAAACCGAAATCGAACCTTAATTTTAAGGTTACAGTTCAATTTGATTTCAAATCGAAACCAACAGGTTCATCCGATTTCGTTTTTGCACATGTCTAGTATCAGTAACAAATCTAAGCCTATTTCCCCTTATTTTTTTGTTATTTCTTCTGTCAGTTTATGTTGTTCCCTCCACCCTATATAATTAACAACTCTCCCGTTTCAATTAAAATTAATGTCACGTTCCATATCAATTGTGCAATTGAATAGATTGATTCTTATAGATATTTATTGCACACTTTATACGTACCTGCATGGGCGTCAGAATCTAAGAGGGATCATTCAACAGTTTGCAGCAATGCTGCAGAAAAAGCATTCTGCCCCTCTGCACACACTCTTTCTCTCTCTCTCTCATTCATCGTACTTTCTCTCTCATGCCTCGCACAAAATTTTACTACATATACTTACTGTCTTTCTTTTATGTCTTGCACTCTACATCTACTGTAGTAAAACTATCGTCTAATGATATCATTCTTAGGTAATACTAATAGTAATAGTGTTTTTACCAGGCCTATTTTTTCAGAAAAAGAGAGGAATATTTAAACAACTTTATTCAGAGGATAATCAAAAGTTTAAGCAATAAAAATTTCTGAAAAAGAGAGTAGAATTGTCTTGATCATAAAATTCTGGGAAAAATCATTATTGCCAATCGGTTATTAATTAATTAACTACTTTTTCTGATCCAATAATAGTATTTCATTCATTTTTTTTTTAATTTTTAAATAGCATCTATATGCTGATTTTGTTTTGTAGGTGCATGTTTTGTTCCTATTGTTATTGGCCATGAAATTTCATGTTACACTCCCCAATCCCAAGAAAATTATTCCTCTTTTAGACTAAAAAAAGAGTAAATTGATTATTAATAATGTATTTGAATTTTAATGTATATTTCGTTTTGATATAGAACCAGAAAATGATTTCTTATAAAACTCACTACCTGCATAAAATACCTGTATATTCAGAAGATAAATAAATATATAACACCTATATAATTGAAACATATGGAAATAGACACTGAGTGAAAATACAAAAGAGTAAAACACATGCAATATATTTATCTCTTTTCGAAATTTACCAAATTTTGACACAAAAAATGGAGAGGATCCTTATCTTAAAATAATTGTACATAAATTGGTTATGTTTTAGTCATTCACTTAAAATAGTGATATAAAATGTGAATAAGCTAGTAGTACTATATATGTAACTCTCTTAAATAATTAGTTGAAACACCAATCAATCAAGATCGATCATTTGTTATATTTTAGTGTGTACCAACATTATTAATGATTATTTGTGAAGTGATTTATCATATTTTAAAATCAATAAAACACGAGATGAAACACCAAGACGATAGAGAATCGTAACGAGAAACTTACGGGTGGAGAAAGTGCTCGAAAAGCCAAGCCCTCAAAATGTTGACGGAGCGCTCCGGCAAGCCACGTTGAGGTCTCCAGGCTTCTTGTTCCATCATTCCCATTTGATGAAATGCCCTTTGTTGTCTTAGGCTTTGCTCCAAAGCTCTAAGCCTCGGGGTTTCGCCTTTCGTGAGCCCCGAGGAAGTCCCATCTACTTTCTCACCCAATTGCTCGCAGCTGTGCTTCAACTGCCCGCCCACCGCGTCTTTAAGGCACCGGAAATGCCTCGACATCGCCTTTTGCGCTAGCGACGTGTACGGTGCCGCCGCCCCGAACCCCATTATCACGTCGAATGAATTCACCACCATTTGCATTTGCTCGCAATAATGGTTGTACCTTCGATCTACCTGCAAATTATGTACAATATTTAATTTTTTGACATTCTTGAATTTTGTATATATGATGTGACAAATGTGTACCAACAAGAAAATTAAATTGTGCTTGATTATATAATAAGTATCTAAGTACATATATTTTTAATTACTTGAAACTTGATTGAGTGTTGGCTACCACATAGCAATCGGATGGAACATTTTACCTTATGGGTGGTTAACTTGTTACTTAATCGGTTCGATTTTTCTGTTTCAATTTTTGTTTTTCACTCTACTGAATCAGTAACACAAATCAGTATAGAATGGAACACAAAATTGAACACTACATATGAACAAAATTAAAATCCATTTTTCCCTAACTATACTTTAATTTATTGGGTAGGTACAAGTTTTATTATTTGAGTTTGTAAATTTATGGAATTTTATCTCTCCGGTGGAGTAATTTCTTGAAAAATTGTAGAGAGAGAGAGAGGAGAGAGAGAGTACTTGCCTCATCAAGCATGGATATTAGTTTGACTTTTCTCCTCTGATGCTCAAGTCTGTCGGAAGTTGACAAAGGAGGGAGATCCGAATTCGCGCCACCGGAGGCGGCGGCGGCGCCGCCAGTTGGGTTTTTGTCGGTTTTGTTTTTCAAGAACTGGCCCCTACCAACGCTACAAAACTCTTCCAACAACTCTTGTGCCGCCTTGAAGTATTTAGAATTCCTCAATATGTTCATGCCGCCAAAAGATGGCCCCACCACCTGCCGACCGCCGCCCGGACTTGCTCCTCCGAAAAACAACTCCTCCGCCTTCGCTGCCTCTATCGAAGACGATAGAGACAGCGAAAGCCCTCGTCCTTCCACAACCCCCGGAATCTCATTAGGGTTAGTGCCTCCCCATGTGAATTGACCGAAAGCCCCTCCGGGAGCGGTGTGGAAGGACGAAGAATGGCTTGGAAGTAGCGTATGGAGAGTGGAAGAAGCTGAAGGAGGTGGAGATTGTGACTTTTGTTGTTGTGGATTCATGTGGAAAAGCTGCATGGCTTCAGCCGAATTTCCGAAACCGCCGTCCACCGTCGCGCTCTGACGGTGTAAGAACCAATCGACAGACGGACCGGCCGCGGCCGGTCCGTTCGACGGGTAATTGAACATTTCCGACAAAATCCCGGCCGATTCGTAAACCGGAAGGCCGGGAGTTTCCTCTTCCTCCATACCGACTAGCGGTGGAGGTGGGCCGAAGCCCTGGACCCGAAGCTTATCCCTTCGGATCTGTTGTGCTAAGTGTTGTTGTTGTTGTTGCTGTTGTTGTAATTTCTCGAACTCATTATTCGATGGGTTCGAGAAATTAAAAATACCTTGGTGATGATAATCTTGTGACATAGAATTATTTCATCATATCAATGATCAAACCCTTGTAAGAGGAAAAAAAATGCAATTTAGGGTTGTGATGTGACAAAAAAGAAAAATGAATTAAAGAGAAGAATAAAAAGGGAAGTGAGGAGTAAAAGTGAAAGCATATATAGGTGATTTTTTAAAAAAAAAAGTTTGTAAAACATAGAAAAGATTCAGCTTTATCAATTCAAGGCATGTACATACCTCTTATAGTTTGCAGTTTGTGAAAAAAGTTGGATGCCTCTCAAACATCATTTTCTTCTTCTGTAAACAAAATTACAAAAACACAATTTCTCCTCTCCCTTTCTTTGTTTCTCTTTCCAGTGAGGGTGCTGTTTTTCGCTGCAATCAATCGCCTTAATTTGCCTTGATAGAGAAAGGAAAGACTAGTTCTTTTTTATGTATTTAATATATATAACCCACACAGTGGGTGTGAGCCAATACACGACTTCGTTGTCTCGTCTAAAAATTTGAACTTGTAGAAATGTGAAATCAGTTCAGTTCATTTAGGGTGTGTTCAAATAATAGTAATTGATTCAAAGTGATTAAAGTTGATTTTTGTAGTAAAATTAAAAGTAGACAGTGTTTTAAAAATAAGCACTTCTAATCAATTTTTTAAATTTTGTGGTGTATGTCATACAAATCACTTTTTTATAATTTTACAAAAAACACCCTTATTACATTTGAATAAATAATGGGTAAAAATAAAATATTATTTAAATTGTGAGGGCAAAATTGTAAAATTAGTGAGTGTAATGATTAGAAGCACTTAGAAGTTGTTTGAACTTTGAAGTATGGGGAGGGGTGCTTGACCAAAAATGCTTTTAAGTAATTAATTTAATCACTTACTTGTATTTGCAAACACTTCAAAAGTGATTCTATTTAAAAAAATAAGTGCTTTTAAGCACATAGTTTTGTTTGCAAACACCCACTTATACTCTCTTTATTCTAAAAGATAGCTATATTTAACTTTATACACAAATTAAAAAAAAATTAATAAATGTGATCAAATTTAACTAATATATATGTACCTATTTTACACTTTAAACACAGTTGGATTTTAAGAGTAATTATGGAGTTAGTTTAATTATGGGTAAAATTGTCATAATACTTAAGTAAAAGAGGAAACGTGACTATAATTTGATACATTCAAAAAAGAAAAACATGATTGTCTTTGTGGAACAGGATGAGTATTAATTTTATAACCTACACTTTTTATGAGTTTAAATTTTTAGAAGAGACATATTTTTTTTAAGGTATTAGAGTTTTAGCTCATGTTCATACGTCCTGAATTCAGATCATAATACGGTTCTCGAGAGAAGAGGAGTATTAAAAAATTAATATAAATGAGTTGATAGAATTATTTCATTATGAATATAAATGTATGTGAATAATAATATTAAATACAGGATGCGGACTAAAAACGAAAGATGTGGCTCTTTTTCCTACACCTTTCTTTTTCACCTAAATTTTTTTTTCACTCTCTTCACCGACTTGATAAAATAATAATAGCACACCTGAATCATTATATAGTCAAGATTATGAAATGACGAGGCTGTCCTTTTTATGTAATATGAATATATGATTTGTAAGTTTGTAACATTTTTTTTATTTTATTCTGAGAATCTAGTACAAGAAATTAAGAAAGCTACAATTCAAGTTGGATAAGATAAATAAACATAAAATTAATAGATATGAACTTAGAACAAGCAAATTTTGGTTTATTTTTTCTTAAATATAAATTGTGTCCATCAATTCTTTATTCGATAAAATTAATCGATAATAGAATTAGAATTATTGTCTTTAAAAGTTATCTTTCAATATAGATAATTTAAGTAGGTTAAGGACATGCCTTTGAAAGCTCAAAAAAACGAAAATGTGTTTGAGGAAATATTTGGTGATAGATATGCATCAGAAGATATCCGACAACGCCATAATTGATCCCCTAAAATAAATTATAAACAAAAGTAAAAAATAAAATCAAAGATTCACACTGCTTGGTATCTGTGACTTTTTAATAATTAAAGGTTAGTTCATTTTTTGAATAAAATAGTCCAGTCTTTCATTCGGTGTTTCATTCTACTTAATCTTTAGTACGTGTCGATTTTTATTATTATATCAATTAATCAGATAGTGAAATATAAGAACATTAAGAGTGGCACATGTAATTTGATTTAGAAGAGGAAAGCAAAAATGTGGATTTATTTTGATTGTGTGATCAAGGCACATATAATATATAGGTACGAGGAAGGTAAAGCATAGATGTCAATAATTTCTTTTCACTGTCGGTTTTTGTTCAATAGAGGATGAAATGATGAAATGGAAACCAAAAGTTTGTTTGTGGCCCATCAAAACCAAAGGCACACCCATAACTTACATCAATTCTCCATACCTATGTTTCCCTTTGGTGTTCATGATATTTTTAATTTTCATGTCAACACGACACAAATACGATAATTTTTATGTTAACACAACACAAGCATGATAATTTTCATGTTGACATGAGATTTTTTAAATCAACGTGACATGACATGATAAGGAAATAAATAAATTTAATATTGCATTTAGATAAAAATTAAAAACATTTTTTTAAATATAAACAAATACATTGTGTCATTATCGTGTTATTAGCAAATATGTATCATTATCGTGTCGTATCAGACCACTATATAATGTATTATTAACAAATTAATTAATGCGTTAACTGTTAATTTGATCGTACTTAATAGATTGATACCAACGCGACAAAAAAATTTATCATTTTCATGTCGTGTTCGCCCATTAATTAGTACATTGATAAGGGGAGAGTGACTAGTTTGAAAATTCTTAAATGAATGATTCAAAATATTACCTAATTTTGATAGTGATATTTTGATGGGAAAATAATTAAATTTTTCATAATTGAATAATCAGCATTAGATTTGGAATTTATTATTTGAAATTCCCTTTTTAAATTAACCAAACTATATATTATTCGTTTGATTTAATTCGAAGATATATGCTTCACCTTTTATTCCATAAAGCTTTTGATAACACATAATAATTCAACGCTTATTCCGTGACCACACTCCCACTACATACATACTATCTTTTGTTAATTATACATGTAATGTTGCACTGACCACACCTTTATGTGCCACCCACATTGTCAAAATAAAAATAACATTAACGTGTTTCACAATAAACGGAGGCTCGACCTAAAAAGTAGTGCTAAGACAACCTATCAGTTCTAGCAATATTCGGTCCTTGAATCGACTGGACCAATCATCAGTTCTAGCAATATGGTGTGCTAGTTCATTAGCTAGCTAGCCTTTTTCTATTAATCCATGATCTCGTCTTCGTCCACCTCATAACAGTCAAGGAAAATAATTAAACGACACATCAAAAAGTCTGATCAACTCGTCGTGCACTATCATACCAACACGAGTCTCTCTCGACTTCCTCAAAGTATGGGACATCGACCTTTAAAACTAAGTTATTAGTTGTATATTTGCATATGTACATCAATATATAACCAAAAATCCTTAAAATAGATGATCCGTAGTATTCCACCTTGTTGGATTTTTAACACATATCGCCTCTAACATTATAGGACGTTGATTATTTTTTTGATATGACACATGTCAATCGTCCATACAATGAAATAAAACGTGAAACACGAAAATTGAAACAAATGATATATTTCTTTCTGTATTTGAGATGTTCATTGCCGGTCAATTCATTTTCAAGATTAAAGTTTTAGATATTTCATTAAAATATAAAAACATTGTTTGAATTTTGTGGTGTCATATTTATGAGTATATTACAAAAAATATCCAAAGGTGAATATATTTCCAAAACTAAAAAAATGATAATTAGGTACGTTTTTCATGTAGTTTGAACAGGAAAAAAAACAGTCACGTCCTTCTCATTTGGTCTCACTTTTCAGTCTGATTCTTACAGTAAATTAAAGCCCAACATTCTCATGGTATGGCTCCACATCTTTTCTATTTTAATTATTTTATTTTCTTAATTAACTAAATACCTCTTGTAATTTTTTTTTATCAATTATTATTGCATGCAAATTAAATTATATATGTACATCATGTACTACTAGTTTGTAAACTTTATTTATGATTGTGCCTCTGCAGTAATTATTAGTACGTTTCTGACTTTTTTTCGAGGGAATCCAAGAGGAATATGATATAAATAATTACATTTTTTTTTTAACTTTTTGAATAATTACATTTAAGTAAAAAAAGTTTTGAAATAATATACTACCAAATATGAATATATATTGTGTACTTTTAAGATCGAATTTAATAGCGGGTAGAAGTGGGGAAAAGGGGGCCAAAAATAATATTACCCTTATGTTTGATAAATTAAACTATGAAAATCTTACAATCTTTAGTTCGATTAATGTTGAGTTAGCTATGATCAGTTTGAGTATCTCAACTAGTCCACATTGAAGGGTAGATAATATGTTTTTTAGTCATTCGAAATAATCAAGTATCTTTTTGTGTGTTTGTTAGATATTTAATTTTAGGTCAATCCAATTATTAATTAAACATATGTCTTAAACCTAACTTGAGTCAGTCTACCCTACCAAACTAACCGACACGCAAAAAAGGGACCAACAATAATATTAACCCTTATGTTTGATAAATTAAACTATGGACATCTTACAATCTCTAGGCCCCATTTGTTAATGTTGAGTTATCTATCGTCAATTTAAATATCTCAATTAGTCCACATTGAAACGTAGATAATATATGTTTTTGTCATTCGATAGTCTTTTTGTGTGTGATAGATAATTTATTTAGGGCGCGGCTAAAGGCACCCGGATTTTCTATGAGTACACCCACGCGATGAGTACACACACAAAACGGATGAGTACACCCACGTGGAAAACCCAAAATTGCCCTTAACATTTCTCCCCCTTCCTCCCTCCATTCTGTCCATTCGGTACACCCACCCCTCCCAACTTCTCTCCACCACTCATCTCTTCTCCCCTATTCCCCACTCTTCTCCCCCACTCCCACTCCACCGTTCCCCCATCCAAAAACGAAACCTCACTCACCTGCGACGTCGAACAGGAGATTGAGAGACATGGCCCTTCATCGTTTTTCTTTTAGCATTTGAGGAGGACGCATTTTTTTTTCTTTTTTGCAAAAATGGTTAAAGGTTAGTGTTTCTTGCTTATATTTGAGAAGAAGAGGAGGACGCGTGTTTAATTTCGGTTTTTGTTGATTGAAATATTGATTTTATTGTTGTAGGGTTTAGATTTTGTTTTTTGAATTTGGTGTTAATTCATGCATGTGTTGATTAAGGTTGGTTTTTTATGTTATAATCATGTTTATGTGTAGAATGTATCAATTTTTGATGTGTTAGGATGAAAATAAACCAATGGACATCTAATTGGCATGGTTTAGCACGATTGCAGCGTTTTGGACTGATTTTTCGAACATGGACCCAATGTTGGGAAGTTTTTTTCGAACATGGACCGAATGTTGGGAAGTTTTTTTCGAACATTTGTCAAATGTTCGAAAATTTGTTCGTTACAGAGACTTTTGGGTAAAAAATTTGACCAAGTAAAACTCGCGGAAGTTTTTTTCGAACATGGACTGAATGTTGGGAAGTTTTTTTCGAACATGGACTGAATGTTGGGAAGTTTTTTTCGAACATTTGTCAAATGTTCGAAATTTTTTCGTTACAGAGACTTTTGGGTTAAAAATTCGACCAAGTAAAACTCGCGGAAGTTTTTTTCAAACATGGACCCAATGTTGGGAAGTTTTTTTCGAACATGGACCCAATGTTGGGAAGTTTTTTTCGAACATGGACCCAATGTTGGGAAGTTTTTTTCGAACATGGACCCAATGTTGGGAAGTTTTTTTCGAACATTGACCCAATGTTGGGAAGAAGTGATGACCCTTCGAATTCGCGCGTTTAGATAGAAGGTGGGTGTACTCATCCGACGTTTTTTTTTAAAAAGTACAGGAGGGGTAAATACGTCATTTCGCAACACCCTTGGGACAAAAAAAAATTCCCGTGGGTGTACTCATAGGAAATCCGGGTGCCTTTAGCCGCGCCCTTTATTTAAGGTTCAATTAAACATCTATTTTAAACCTAATTAATCACCAACCTTGAACTAATTAACGTACCCTACCAAATTAACAAACATGGACTTATGACTTATTAATTAACCCCATAAACAAATTAAACTCTTTTGCCCATTTCAAATAGGCTCGAAGGCCCAGTATATTTAACTTAATTTGCCGTTCGAATGGGCTACAATATTAAACTGTTTTCAATTGATATATTGGTAGAACATTCAATTCTATTTTAAGTTCTCTATAAGATTATTTTAACATTTAAGTATTAAATTGTTTTATTGAAAAAAATATATATTTATATATCACACACATAAATGAATTATTATAGATAAAATATTTATTCGTTTCCTAGAAAAAGTACTTAAACATGTTTATACACACTGTACACAAAGAGTCAAAGATAAGCTTATAATTATATTTACACGAATGAAAAAAAAAAAAAGGTTACCTAGAATTATAACATTAAACTTTAATTATGTTTTCTCCTATTTTATCCTTATGTTTACTTGTTTCTGGACAAAAATAAAGATGGAAAAAATAATAATAATAATATATTAAATATAGTAATTGATGCATCTATGTGGGACAAATGAATATACAAAACAACCCTCTTTTGGTGGTCAATAACAATAGTAATAATGAAGAGTCAATCTCGTGCACCAATTTCATCGTGCAATTGAGCACAGAATGAAAACATGACACTGTATTAGATTTGATCGAAATAGTCCCATTAGTTTTAAATGATACGTATAAGTTAATGTAATTAAAAAAAAAAAAAGTAAAAAAGCTCATGAAAACGGTTCAATTTTGAAACAAAAAAGGTGCCACAAGATTTTATCGTCTAAAACTAATGGAATTGTGAGCGTAAGTCACACACGCTCATTAAGATCAAAACAAGTAAAATGCAGATTTGATCCCAAAAGATTTGTACACACAATTTTTTTTCTATTTTAAATAAAAAAATGTCCTACGAAATTCTCCAAACACCCCATTTCAACTAAATGCTCTAAAATCACATCCAATTCTAAAAAATTCCTTAACAAACTGTCCTTAAATAAAACTACACGAATCCAACTTGAATCAATATTGTAAAATTGAAACCTAATATAATTGAAAGTTTGAAACATAATATAATTGAAAGTTTGAATCAACCTAATATAACTTAAACGTAAAAAGAATTCACGAGTGCATATAAAATTTAACAAATATAGAAACTAAAGAGTGAAGGGCAAAATGGAGAAAGTATATAAAAAGTAAACATGGGATATTGACAAGATGTAAGGAAATGGGGCCCATTAAGACAATGACGTGAAATAATTGAAAGGCGGGGCCTTGTAATATAAATTGATCATCATCAACTCCAAAGTGGTCCTCCACCTGAATGAGGTGGCGCGGCCGGCAGAGGGTGGCTGCCTCCACGTGAGAGCGGTGGTCCTGCAACACTTGTCGGATAATGATGTCTAACAGCCTGTTTTTAATTTTTAGGGCTTAGGGCAATTGGGTATACCATGCATAGGGGTAAGGATGTCAGTTTTGGATATATATGACACGATGTCACGATACGAATTCGATATAAAAATTGCTGATTAGTGTTTGGTCTTATCGTGTTTGTGTCGATTCGTAAAGTACGATAAAATTAACACATACTCTCCAACACATTAACCTGTTAAGTAAGATAATGACGTGTATCTGATAAAGACACGATGATAATTTTCTTATCTTGTTGCGATCGTTGTCGTTGATACTAAAAGCATTGTCTTGTTATCCTACACAAAAATTATTTTTATCGTTTCATATCGTTATCATATCATAATATATATTCGGGATTTAGTTTGAAAAATATTTGTTCGAGCTCGTTTAATAAAGCTCGTTAATTTAAACAAACAAACTCAAGTTCAAAGATATATTAGATTGAATAGTGAGCTTGTTAGCTAACTAGTACTCCCTCCGTCCCACGACTGTTTGCACACTTACCTTATTTGTCCGTCCCACAATTATTTGCACACCAAGGAAACTCTCTCATAAATTCCACCATCACAATATTCACATATTTACACAAAATGTCATTACTTTTACTCTCTTTTCAATCACTTTTTTACTTTATCTATATATCTTTACAAAATTACCCCTCAACACTCCACTCATTACACTTTTTTCTTAAAAAATATATGTGTCCATTTTGTGGTGCAAACACTTGTGGGACGGAGGGTGTATAAATTATAATGCAGAGTTGGCTTTAATCTATAGTTTTTCACATTTACCATTCATGATAAATATAACCTTATTTAATTAAAATGATTTAATTAAATAAAACCATACTCGAATTTAGTAGATATATACACGTTTTTTTAGAAAATTATTACTCGTATTTTATTTTTTGAATTAATTAGTTGATGAATAATTAAATTTGGAATTTATATTATAAAACTAGTCTAGACACATTGGTTATTTTAATTTAATTTAAACATCTTTCATTTCATTTTTAGTTCATCATAATTTTAGTCATTGAATAAAAATTGCATTGCTCATATGTAAAAATACACCAATAAATCAATTTCGAATCTAGTCAATCATTATAAATACACAGTTGCAAATTTTCAATAAGCCTAAATTAATAGGTTTGGGCTTGACCTTTCTGAATACGGCCTAATTAATTAATGGGCCTATAGTATTCTATATCTACTGGTTTAGGCTTCTTGCTGGGCCTCTTTAATAATATTCAAGGGCAACATTTTTTTTTTTAAATAAGGAGTAGATTTTTTCTTTATAGAAATTAATATCCAAGTAAATTATATTTCCCAAAATTTCCAGTTCCCTTTTTTTCCATTGAATTTTATAATTCTCATTTTAAAAAAAAGGAAAACTTTTCTCATTCACTACTTTATTTTTACTTTATCTCTATTCCATTTTTCACTTTTTACATAAAAAAATATTTTTTCTTAAAATTTATGTCCAATCCAAATAAAAATTATAAAATTGAACGGAGAGAGTATATGAAATATTTCATATATAATATATAGCTAATTAAGGTAAAATAAATTAAAAAATTATAGGTAAAATATGATTTACAAATTTTAAAAAATTGTGTTAATTAAATATATTTTATATATATAATATTTTACACATGCGTTGCACGTTATATTTTTTTTTTCGAATTCAACCTTTACTTGTATACCACCATGGAAGAAAAAAAAACCTTCACTTCTACTTGTCGCATGTTTCTTGGTGAATCATATAAGACAATGGGGTCTGTGAAATGATTTAATTTATTGAGGGTACTGGTTATGTTGGAGTGTGGAGTCTGAATTGATCCTAACGGTCTTGGAGTGTAGGACAAGTTTGATTCTAACGGGCCTGGAGTAGGGAACAAGTTTTTTCTAATAGGCTTAGGGTTAATTATGACAAGTTTGTTCCTAATGGCTTGGAGTAGGGAACAAGTCTTTTTCTAATAGGCTTATGGTTAATTATGACAGGTTTTCTATTATAAATAGATGTCCTCTCTTTGTAATCATCACGCATCCAGAAAAGCATTGTGAAATATCTGGCTTGGCATCGCCCCCAGACGTAGTCGAAATGGGTAAACAAATCTCGTGTTATTTTCTTATCGTCATCGTGTGCGTGTGTTTATTTCCTAACAGGTTAGTCGTGTAATAAGTCATTGAGTAATTTGAATATTTGATTTCATATGTAAGTTGTGTAATAAGTGACAAGGTCTCAAATGCAATTGGTGTATGGTGCACTTGTTGCACATCTCAGTTATATTAGTTTATACGTTATCGTTTTACATTTCTCAGTTAAATGTAATAGACATTTCAATTATATTAACATGCATGTTTCGTCATAGTGACCCGTTGCATCGAAAAAAAATGGAAGGGACAAGAGGTATAGGACATGTAAAAGGACAGCCACAATAGTTCATATTGGCCAAACTTTTGAGCTGCTTGTCCTACTCCTAAAGTAGACCGCGATGTCAAAGTAGTATTTTAGGGACTTGGACCAATCATAAGCCTATCACATTTCTAATTTACACATGAAATTATGTACTAATCTTGAAATTTTCTAAAATTATGGAATATTAACAACTTCCATTAGAGAAGGTCTTCTACAAATAGTGTTGTTAAACGAATCTAACTGTACGTGAGTTCGACTTGACTCATTAAGTCTCGAACTCTACGACTCAACTCATTAAACGAGTCTAGGTCGTTAGATATTCGATTTACTAACGAGTTGGTTTGAACTCGACTCGTTAGACCCGATATCTAAAATTTATTTTTATTTCATTAGGCTCGTTAGCCTCGTTTATGAGCCAAGTCGAGCTCAAGTACTCGAACTTAAACTTCAAGCACTCGACTTTACTTGAATAAGAGCTCTATCCACAAAAGTTGGAGACTCCACCCTTGAAATTCGAAAAAGATCTGAATGCCTAACAAACGCAAATGAGATCACATGTTCCAATTTCAGTGTTCCACATCTTATTTCACTATATGTATAATTGACATGTGTCATGTTAAAAAATAATCAACGTCAAATAACATCAGAAGCGACATATGTTCAGTAGAATAAAATTACCAATAAAACACTTAACATGAAAAATACAACCGAGCATATGGTTAGCCATCACAATTATTACTTGAAATATAGAACACATGAAATGCAATTTATAAGTTACCAAAAAAGTCAAACAAAAATTATTATTATTATTAAACATGACTTAATTTTCATGATGTAGCTTTTCAACAGTAGCTGGTTTTGACACTTTGTGAAGTGATGACGATGGAAAGTGGGACTAGATGCAAAAGGCCCTAATGTCAGAAATAAAGTACATAAAATCTTAAAACTGAAACATCCTAACAAATTTTCCCATTTTTTAAAGTAAAGTCTGTTTGTTTTATTTCAATTCTCACACCACAAATAAAAAAATAAAACAAAAATTCTAGGATGTTCTATGTAGGGATTGAATTTTATGCTTTTTTCTGATTTGGGATTCATCTGATTCCTGGGAATTCTGCAGATTCTTCAACTGTGTTCTTGGTAAAGCAATTCTGATTCTGTTTTTTTATAATTTGGATTCATTTACACTTTCTTGAATTTGTGGGCAAGTTTCTCTTATCCAAAAATCAAGAAAGTCAACCCACTTTCAAGAATTAGCCTTTTTTTTACTTTGATGATTCAATTTGTGGATACTAAAATTCAATCAAGATTTTCAGACATATTGATTCAATGTTATTACATCATTTTTCTCAGAATTACTTCAAGATTGCATTATGGGGTTGATTACAAAGATTCTCAAATGGAAGTCTCATGAAAATGTAACAACTAGGAGAGCAACTTCAGTTACAGAGGTAAATTGATCAAATATTGCATTTTTTTGTATAATCGCAAATCATGTATCTTTCGATCATTCGATATTCAGACAGTAGAGTGTGGGTTTGCATGTTGAACGTGATTAACTTCATATCTTTGGTTAATTTACCTACCAAACTAGGCCTAGTTAAAAGATAGATTTAAGGGGTCGACGGGGCGATTATCCCTCGAATATTGTTTTATTTATTTTTTCACTTTATACGTGACTATACACTAAGGAGGGTGCGGGGGACGATTGTCCCTAGAGTATTGTTTTTTTTTTTTTACTCGTCTTAAAGTAAAATTCTAGATTCGTCCCTGCAGGACGTGTTATCTGACTTCGACATGGAGGAAATTGATCGAGCAATAGCTCTTTCCATTGCAGAGGAAGATGAGAAAGGAAAAGAAGTACTAATAGGTATTTACACAAATTGGTAAAAATCTTTCAAAACATTGTAATGTAGTTTGAGTGACAATTTATCCTACTTTCATCTAGTTTCGGAGGATGAGGACGACGATTATCAATTGGAACAAGACGAGCAGCTCGCCAAGGCGCTTCAAGAAAGCCTAAACGTCGAGTCCCCACCTCCCTCGCCCCCACGTGGTTATGGAAGTTTGTTGGGCTATCCTTCAATCCAACGGTACGTTCATTCGATTAGTTAAAAGTATTCACTACAAGAAATTTGACTTTTAGTGGCAGAAATCCTGTCATTATAGCTTCTCTAACTAAAACCTTTAATGACAGGAATTGACTTTTAGTGCACGGGTCCTGTCACTAATTCTCTATTTCCTGTCACTATAGACTTTTAGCTAGAGAAGCAATAATGAGAGGAGTTTGTGACTAAAAACCAGTTTTGTTGTAGTGATTCAATCGGGAAATTGTGGTGGTTAACGAGAATAAAATTGTGTATGTAGAACATGTGGTGGATGCAATAGGCCTGTTGGCCATGGAGTTTCTTGCTTGGGGGCTGTTTGGCATCCGGAATGTTTTCGTTGTCATGTTTGTGATCTTCCCATTTCAGAACATGAGGTGCCAAACTGGTCCTTATTTTCTCCCTTCATAGTTCTTTCAAACAAATTGACATGTTTTTTCAAAAATTCTGTTTTCAGTTCTCTGTTTCTGATGGCCTTCATTACCATAAATCTTGCTTTATGGAACTGCATCGCCCCAAGTGTGATGTTTGCAACAATTTTGTAAGTGTTCAATGTTCGTCGCATTATAGATAAATGGTGAACAAGATAGTTTGATCGTTCGATATTGTTTGTGTTGTGTTGTGTTGTGTTGTGTCAAAGTAGATCCCGACGAATGGAGATGGCCTAATCGAGTATAGACAGCATCCGTTCTGGCCTCAGAAGTACTGCCCTTCACACGAGCATGATGGCACGCCTCGTTGTTGCAGCTGTGAAAGAATGGAGGTATTTTCGTAGTAATACTATTTAGCATATGAAGTATCACATTTTAGAATGAGTAGTAACACTCTACATCGTGCATTGCAGCCGAGAGATGCTAGATATTTGAATCTTGAGGATGGGAGGAAGCTATGTTTGGAGTGTTTGGACTCTTCAATAATGGACACTCATGAATGCCAACCACTTTACGTCGAAATTCAAGAGTTTTACGACGGGTTAAACATGAAAATCGAGCAGCAAATCCCGATGCTCTTAGTGGAAAGGCAAGCACTAAATGAAGCAATGGAAGAAGAGAAAAAGGGTCATCATCACATTGCTGAGACTAGAGGGCTTTGCCTCTCAGAAGAACAAATAATTAGCATGGTAAGAAATAATAAATGTCTCAATACTATAAAGTGATAGTCGCGAACTCATTTGTTATTTATAATTGAAGGTGTCGAGGAGGCCAAGAATCGGGGGCTATCGGATCATAGACATGTTCACCGAGCGTCTTAGGCTGGTCCGTAAATGTGAAGTGACAGCAATTCTTGTTCTCTACGGTCTACCTAGATTATTGATAGGCTCGATCCTGGCTCACGAGATGATGCACGCTTGGTTGCGTCTTAACGGTGATTCTTCTCTCATTTTCTTGAATCGGAGGGCTATTCAAAATTTAGAAGTCATTTATCGTACTTCAAAATTTAAAATTCTGAATTCGCCACTATCTTGCAGGTTACTCGATTTTGAGTTCAGAAGTCGAAGAAGGTATCTGCCAAGTGTTGGCTCATATGTGGTTGGATCCTGAGATAGCTTCCGCTAGTAATGTGGAGTCTTCTTCTTCTCTTTCGGAGTCTTCATCCTCCAGCTCAACTCCGACGTCATCTAAAAAGGGAAAACGGTCTCAATTCGAAAGAAAACTTGGAGAATTTTTTAAACGTCAAATTGAAACAAGCACTTCTCCCGTGTATGGAGATGGTTTTAGACAAGGAAACGAGGCAGTGCTCAAGTATGGCCTAAAGAGGACTCTTCTTCATATACGTCTCACCGGAGGCTTTCCGTGATCAACGAATAGTTTGAGCAACACTTGTTTTGTATACGAATAAATGTAGGGAAGTGATAATCACTTCCTGTTTTGCACATTTTCATCTAACATCTCGAATTAAATTATACTGATATTACAATTTCACACAAAATGTCGTTATTTTTTTAAATTATACATAGGGAAAAAAAAATTAATGGGCCAAACGAGCAACAGAATAGGCCCAGAACAACTTTGCTGGGCCTAATTTCTTCCTCTATTATTTTTTTTTTTCCACTCTTCTTCTTCTACATTCCGTCATTGAAGTAAAATAGTTTACGTTTACAGAGAAATTGGATTTTGTTATTCAAAAACTCAAATCCGATTAGTGATAATGCTCACTTTCTCGAGTAAGGAATTGAAGTAAGTGAAAAACAAAATTGCTCAAAAATGGCGATTTTCTCTTGCGGACTTGCAGAGTAAATTACAGCTCTTGTTACGTCGCCTGCCATTTCCGTGTAATCATAGTTCTTGATATTGCAGAAGAAGAACTCGAGCTTTTCTGTTCTGGGTCAATCTCATATTGATGTTGATTCCGTTTGAGCTTGCAAAATTATTTCTGAATGCATTCAAGGTGTTTGATACTTGTTCCCAGAGAGTTTTCTTCACTTTTCAATCACTTCCATTGGATGCATTGACGAATTCCCTTTAATTTATCCACTTCATCGTCTAATTATGTATTCCATCAGGCTCTACTCTGTAACCACCACCCTTTTCAAGAATTTTACTCAGCAAAAATGTTATTTTTCGAGAAAAGCTCGAAATGTGAACAAGGTCTCATTGTATCTCGAAAGGGCGAAACTCATTGACTCAATAAGACTCTGCCTCCGTTCGAATGCACCTGAGACCTCTCTTGTTAACATATTACACAGTCCTTCGTTGGACTCGTTTGTCGTGACGAATGCTCTTCGCTCGGCTCCCTCCCCTGTTTCAGCTCTGTATTTGATTGATATTCTTAAAAAAGTTGAAACCTTTTCTCATTCCCAACATACCCTTCATGCATTGGCGAAAATCCTTGCTAAATCTGGACAGACAGGTAAACTTGCAGCTGTGATTGACTCCATCAACACTGGAAAGTTCGTAAATGTGGCGTATGTAAGTTTCATGGATCGAATGCGGTGGTATGCAGACGCAGGTGACCTAAATGAGGTTACAAATGTGTGGCACGAGTGGAGACGAACATTGGATAAGCATCCATGTACTGAATCGTACAACATTGTGATGAAACTTAGTGTGGAGAAGGGTATGGATGTAGAGGCTGTGAAGGTATTCTGTACAATGATCGAAGAAGGCGCACTTCCGAATTGTAGAACGTATACAGTGATTATTCAACACCTCATTAAGTTTGAGAAGTTAGATTCTGCGTTTAAACTCTTCCAAATGCTGCCACTTATGAGAATTAGGCGTACGTTAAAGCAGTATTCTATGCTGGTTGAAGCTTTTACAAGTGCTGATGAGTTAGATGTTGTCAAGACTTTGCTTGATGAGATGAGAGCCGATGGAATATTGCCTGGTCGAGCAATGCTACTGTCGTTGCAGCATATGACAGCCGCAGGATATATTGAAGAAACGGAGGAATTGATTAAGGAAATGATGCCAGATGAGAGGATAAAAAGTATAGGTTATTCGGTATCGTGCAACGAAGATGATGAAGACGATGAAGATGAGGGTTCTGGTAATCTTGATGAAGTTCGATTGAAACCATGGATGGACCCTTCTGCTCTGGCCAGTGCTTTGGAACGTTGGGAAGATGAAGACGTTTCTGCATTAAAAGACGCGAATTTTATGTGGACGAGTCGTTTGGTCTGCAAACTAATTCGGAGTTTCAAATCAGCCGAAACAGCATGGCAGTTCTTCTGCTGGGTGGCTCATCAGCCCGGGTTTGTTCATGATGTTTACACAATATCAAGAATGATTACCAAGTTGGCTCGCTTCGGATACGTGTGGTTGGTTGACGAGCTCTTGTTTAAGATAAAACGTGAAGGAATTGTGTTGTCTTTCAGCACTATCAGACTAATTATTGATCTATATGGGTTTTCAAGGAAAGGGGACGCAGCTTTGGAGCTTTTTCGCAATGTTAAGAAAATATGTGGTCCTTTGTCAGTTAACAGTCAGCTGATTTTATATTCATCTCTGTTAAGAACATTAGCAAAGTGCCAAATGAATTCTGAAGCCTTTGAATTACTCGAGGATATGATTTTATCCGGGGTTTCTCCAGACGTTCAGACATTTTCTGGATTGATGCATCATTATGCACTTGAAGGAGATATTAAAACAGTGCAACGACTCTTTGGAATGGTGAGACAGTGTGATCTGGAGCCGGATGCATATATGTACAAGATTCTCATCTGTGCTTATTGCAAATGTGAAAGATCTTCTCTTGGATTAAGGATTTTCGAGGATATGAGGAATGCAGGATTAATGCCCGACGCTCCCACTAAGCAGTTGCTCGTGAAAAGTTTATGGAAGGAAGGGAATCTTCGAGAGGCAGCTCGTGTGGAAGAGATAAGCGAGGAAGCTGTGGACAACATTCCTCTTGCTTTGCCCGGGCATTTGTACACTGTGAGCACTGCAGATCTTATTAGAGTGTACAGAATATATTCCAGTTGTTTTACTGAAAGTCATAGCGAAGAAACTCAAAAGGTTTGTTAAGTCCGAAAAGGCTAGTACAGACCTTTCGATTTAAACTTTGAGACACTGTTTGATTCATTATCTTTACTTTCAGGATTCTAGATTAGTATGTGCTATTACAAATGATTGTTTTTATCATTATTCTAGGGAGTTGAATTTGATTAATGAGAAAACGAGAGGTTTGTTCGAATTTTTATCTTTATTATATGCTCTCGCTGCATCATAACGTTTGCTACTGTTTGCATAATGGAGAATCAACTATGGCCTCCAAACTGAAGCATCAAACTATGTGTATTAAATGGAATTTTCAGGTGTCTTTTCTATATGATTCTCTTGCAATAGGACAAAATTTATAGTGACTGTTTCCTCTCTTGATTGCTATTGCTAGTTTTCATATTTTAATTTTCATGCTTATATAATTCATAAGTAAGGACAGGTTCTTGCCGGCCTAAAAATGGGGTTATTGATTAATTAATCTTGAATGATTCCTATGACGTTGTCTGAAGTAGCATCTTCCCAGAATAATCTCAAGGGTATGACTTCTTTTCTTTTTTAATTTGCCTTTTCTACCGTCTCTTTCTTATACTCAATCATCTCAGAGCCTCTGAGATATTATTCGTCTCAACGATACGAAACCCGATTATTTGCATGAGACAGCAAGTTTTTAGCTATCTAGCATCAAAGCAAATGGCAGCCTTTTTCAATATATTTCTGCTAATTTCTCTTATGTTTGTGATCTCCACAATTGCAGTTAACAATACTGCAGGTACTGACTTCACGGCGTCAGCAGGCTCACCACAATCGTGCAAAACTTACGTTACATATCGAGTACGACCACCTTATTCAGATCTTGGAAGCATATCCGATCTGTTTGGAATCAGCAGAGCAGATATAGCAACAGCTACGAATCTATCGTCTGAAAGCGCTCCTTTGGTTCGTGATCAGCTGTTAATGATCCCAATCACGTGTTCATCCAATGGGACGAACTATTTCTCCAACGTCAGTTATCAGATCAAGAAGGAGGATACCTTTTACTCAGTCCAAGTGAAGGCTTTCCAGAATCTGACCAGCTATATTTTTGCTTTAGAAATGAACCCGACGATGATTCCAACCAACTTGACAGTTGGTGTGGAAGCGATCTTTCCCTTATTCTGTAAGTGCCCGGGAAAATCATACACTGAAAAGGGGATTAATTTCCTCATCACTTATGTATGGCAGCCAAAAGATGATGTAATGCCTGTGAGTACTATGTTTAAGGCGTCGGAATCAGATTTCGTGATGGAGAACAATGATCGGAATTTGACTTCTGCGATTTGCCTCCCCGTTTTGATTCCAGTGAAAACTCCGATTCTTGATCAAATCTTTCCTTCCAATACTAAATCCAAACACATGTGGATTGTGATAACAATTTCAAGTGCAGTGGCTTTTTTGATTGTTTTCTTAGGTATTGTGGCCAGCTTGTTTCTGTTATACAAGAAAAAGAAGATGCTGGGTCGATATAGTTCGTCTCTGGAAACTTCCGGTCTTATTTATAAGAATTCGAACGGAAAAAAAGTCTTTGAACCGAAAATTAGCCAGAATAAGCTACTTGCCGGAGTTTCAGGCTATCTCAGCAAGCCAATAGTGTATGATCTTGATGTGATTATGGAGGCAACGATGAATCTGAGCGAACGGTTCAGATTAGGCGGGTCGGTTTACAAGGCAACGATCAACGATCACGTTCTTGCTGTGAAGAAAACACGAGATGCAACAGAGGAGCTCGAGATATTACAGAGAGTGAATCATGGAAATTTAGTGAAGTTAATGGGTGTTTCATCTGATAATGATGGGAACTTTTTCATCGTTTATGAATACGTGGAGAATGGATCGTTGCGTAAATGGCTATCGCCACTCTCAGTCGAGTCCCTCACATGGAGCCAGAGGCTGCTCATAGCTCTGGACGTAGCAAACGGTCTGCAGTACATGCACGAGCACTCTCAACCGAGCATAGTCCACAAGGACATCACGACGAGCAATATACTTCTCGATTCTAGCTTTAAAGCTAAAATCGCGAACTTCTCCGTGGCAAGACGAGCAACTTGCTCGATCATGCTGAATATTGACGTGTTTTCGTTTGGGGTCGTTTTGTTGGAGTTGCTATCGGGGAAGAAGGTTATGGAGACGAGGGACGACGGGGAGGTGGTGATGTTGTGGAAAGAAGCGAAGGGGATATTAGACGACGAGGATTTGAGGAAGGAGAGGTTAAGGAGATGGATGGATCCGAAGCTGAAAAACGAGTACACCATTGATGATGCTTTAAGTTTGGCGATGTTGGCTGCATCGTGTACGTCGGAGAATTCATTGGAGCGGCCGAGAATGATGGAGATTGTTTTTAGTCTTTGTGTCTTGACACAGTCGTCTCCTCAGATGGGTGACGAATGTTGGGTTCCGAAATACGAAAACGAGGATGTTTCGCCTGTTATTACTCCCGTTGAAGCTCGTTGAAGTCATTTTCTATCGATAGTTCAGTACCCGTTGAGGATGTTTTGGTTTTGCATTTTTGTACGTATTCAAACAATATTGGTTGATTTTAATTTGGAGTACTTGTTTCATAGTAGGAGTACAATGTTTTGCTACATAACTTATATAACATGCTTTCATTGAGTCAATTTTTATACACTCAATTGTAAATTATCGTCTCAAGAGTTAAAAATAAAAAATTATTTATCTCAATTATAGATCATACAAGTATATTTATTCACAAAAAAAAAAAAAAAACTTTAGAAATTTGTAAATTCATATACAAATTTATTTCTACAAGTTATTAGAAATTGAATAATTTTTTTTTTAGAGTTCTCAAATAGTAATTATTTTTCCCGTAAAAAAAAAAGTAATTATTTTTTAAAATTATTTATTTGTTCATTGAATTAAAAGTGTGATTTAAATATAAAGTGAATAATAAATTAGTTTTAATTTGTATGTTGCACCCCTAAAATTAGAAATTGACGTTTCGTTTACCTAATGCCCACTTCTCACTGGTAATTTCTTCTTACTTTCTGCAAATTGATATGAACTATTGCAAATCGATACGAGAGGAATCAGTGTTTCTGTTCGGTTTTGAGTTCATGATTTTAAGCTGTTGAATCGACATTAGAGAGGAATCAGTGTATCTGTTCGGTTTTGAGTTCATGGTTTTAGGCTGTTGATTGTTATTTCAACTGATTTAAACAAGTTTTTGGTTCGAATTTCTGTCCTATGTGTTCGAATGTTTTAGCAACTGGCCACTGGCATATGAACTATTAAGCAATACAAAATATTCTTTATTCGATTTTGTTGCAATGCGTACAAGGTGTTTGATGGATTGCAAGGTGTGGATATTTTCATATAGAGGGAAAAACAGTAATTCATGTCTATGAATTGAATTCTCCATGTTATGCATGTGATTTTCCATTGTTAAACAGTTTTAGGACATTTAGCATCTGCCTATAAAATATGTTTCCATTTACTCTCGTAGGTATGTGTTCATTGGAAGTGAGACCTATTGCTGTGTATCAAATAATCAGTTGTTCTTGAACTTGTTTCCTTGTGTTGTCTTGATATTTAACAGATTTGATGCTCGTCATTAAGCTTTAGTGAGATTGTACCTAGTTGTTGTTGGGACATGGATTGGTCAGAAAAGGTTTTGTGCATAAAATGCAACGAAGGTGGAAATCTGTTGGTTTGCTGTGAAAATGGATGTCCATTAGCTGTTCATGAAGGTTGTTTGAGCTGCCCACCTAGATTTGATGGTGCAGGGTGCTACTATTGCCCATATTGTTGTTACAAGCAAGCTGTTGCAGAATCACGTAAGGCAAGAAAGCTTGCTCTGGAAAAAAAGAAAGCTTTGTCGCTCTTTATGGATGAAAGCAAGCGAGCTGTAAGTGAGAAACATATCGAAGAAAGCAAGAGAGCTGAAAGTAATGAGCATAATGAATCAAAATCTGGTGAAGCAAATGAAAAAATTAGTAAGGAACGTGATCAATCTGTGCAACTTGAAAAGGAACAGAAAGTGGACAATGCAGAAGAAGAAAAGGTTCAGAAAGATGACTCGGAAGGTTCTTCTGGCTCCGATGGTCAAGACCCTTCACCTACGCTTCATGTGGAACAGAGTATTAGCAATGAAGAAGCAAGGAATCAAGAAGATGGAGGAAAAAAGAATCAGGAAGAGGAACACGTAACTTCTGCAGCTTCCATTGGTGAAAACCCCTCACGTAATATGCATAAACACAATATATTCGATTTTGAAGAAGAAAATATTCAGGAAGAACAATGTGCAACACCATCTCCTTCCAGTTTACTACCCGTGCATGCAAGAACTACAAGAAAATCTAAAACAAAGAAATCAGTGGAGCGGGATTCTGAGGCAGTTTCAGCGCAAACATCTCCAACTATGAATGAAAAAACATCTAGGAGGTCATCTTCTGCCACTGAAACCAAAAAAGGATCAAATCAAAAGGTTGATTCTCCCAAAAGGTTGAAACAACCTGAAAAGTCCCCACTCAAGCTGTAAGTGCTTTAACGTACTGACTAATGTTCGAACTTTGGAATATTCCTGCCTTTCTCTACTGTTATTGATAAGAGCTAGTAATGTATTTGGCAGTGGCAAACGTAAGGGACTACTCTGGACGGAAGCTGAAGAAGATGCACTCAAGGTAAATATCAATTCTCAACCATCAGCACTAAAGCCTTCACTTCATCAGAATCATCAAGGTATATGTTGTGATTTGAGGCCCATTATTGGCTAACTTTCTTTAATATATCGCTGCTGCAGGCAGGAGTAGCAAAATTTTCCAAAGAAACAAACGCAAATATGCCTTGGAGGAAAATCTTACTCTTGGGCGAAAAGGTGTTCAATCCATACCGTACTCCATCCGATCTTAAGGATAAATGGAAGAGAATGCACCGAAAGTGAATATTGTAAAAACGTTTTCCTTTTGTAGTTTTCCAAATTTGCCCGTTAGTAGTGGAAGATGATAATTATTTGTGCGTATGTAAGTCCATTGATGGACGTAGAAACGGTAAGGGTATATCAGTATTGTACATTGATCCCTCCTTTCATTTTGGCTAGAGTGACTGAATACTAAGCTTGACGTTCTGCAGAAAATGGGCCGGTTACATAGTATGTAACCGTTTTTTGAGTATATATTTGAAGTTGGTAAATATTCCCTATGTTTGATTGAATATACATCAATTTTCTGTGGATATAGATTTTGTCATTAAATATATACTTGATTTTTTTAGCAAAGTTTCATTGAAACATTTTCCATATTGTATGCCACTATCTAGAGGTTTGACATGTGAAGTTTTACTGAATACAGATATCTTTGGATATCGAAATGCCTTGATAAACAAATGAATCAATAGTATATTGCTGTGTTAGTTTAACAGAGATGAGGAGTATAGAAAAGGAAGATATGATTTTCTTTTTTTAGTTGTATAAAAGAACAACAAGATGTGTTCAGAATTTAAGCTTTAGAAGAAATGGCATTTGGTCCGAAAACGGAGGGTCGGAGTATTTTCCTGTAAGAATCTGTGATGCAACGTACTGATTTGCAGCCTCGGTGTAATGAATGCCGTCCCAGTTGATGTATTCTGTGGTGTCATTACAACCTTTGGCTGTGATTGAACTTCCATTTATAACCTTAGTTTGACCGCAGGGAATCCGACCATCATAGTTAAGTGGTGGACCTCCATAACCACAGCATGCCATTAATGGCTGCTCAAATCCTGTATGTTTATGCATGATTAATTTCCTCTGTATTTTTCATTTAAATGAGGAACTATTTGCTTATACTTACCATATCGCGAATAGTTTGCGATGAGGTTGGATTTGATAGTGAAGATGTCAACATGTGTGAAATTAGCATCTTGAAATTGGCCCTGAAACTTTTTACAGAGTGCATGCAGTTGCAGGTTGAAGAGTCTTGAAGCCTGATTGTGAGAACTCACACATCCGAGCTCATCGAGCTTTGATGGATCAGTTCCAAATTTCGCGATGTTCTGAGGTAAGCAGCCGAGGGGACCTGTGTTGTGAATCCAAAAATATCTAGCCCCTTCGTCGTATAATTTCTTAAGGTACGCAAAGTGACAATAATTAGGAATACCATTTTGGATAGAATCGGACAGATAATTAGGAACAGAGGGAGTAATACAGGTGACTAACCTGAATTCCATCTTCAAATTCTGATTAAATTGTTGGAATCGAAGCTAGAATTTGATCGAAAGTCTTGGAATAGAAGGCTCCGGCTAGATCATTTTGGCCTATGTCGAACATGTAAAGCGCAGTCTTAAAAGAATCTGGAGATGGCATATACTTGTCGAATTTCCTTGCTACAAGAGAGTAAAAGTAATAAATAAGTGATTTGGCAGGTTTTTTTTCTTAACTCTTTTTCTTGTTTCAGGTGATTGAAATACATTTGGCCTGGATATCTTGAACTTTAGCCTTGAATCTGAGAAACTGAGCCACTTGAATCCTGAATGAAAACGGGCTAACAGACGCTGCATTGGCTGGAAGTGTGGTCGAGCCTGCAGCTGCAAAGTTGCAGCCTCTTTTAAAAATCGGGGCTGCGGTTGCTTCCAAATATGCATTCAGGAAAGGCAGGTCCATTGCATCCACTGTAAATTTATCCAAAAATACAATAAAATTAATGTAACATCTTTACATTTTTCTTCTTGATATTTCTACACTTACTTAGAAAATCGAGGATTAAGCGCCCATCACTGAACCTCCCCGATGGTTTCTGGAAATAAGTCTGCCCATTTGGCGGGTCAAGGCGTTCGACAAGGCCTGCAACTAAGTTTCCAGTGTCGGAATTCGAGTCCCCGAAGTTGAAAACTGCAGGGTAATTGAAATCAATCGCGTTGGCTATAGCGAAGACGACGAACAAGACAAGGGTTCGATTTTGGAACGTACGAGCGATCGAAGCCATGTTTATCGTCTAGTGTGGAAGCTCTTGGTGTACCTATTTAACAAAAGGTTGGTGCTTCTTTTAGTGTGCACTCGAAGTTACTTTTGCTAGGGACCATTCAAAAATGTACAAGATAGCCAGTTGTTTATCCTTATAAATATAACATTACTGAACTTTCAAGCAATGTCTTCACTAGAAAATGTTTTCACCTTTATTTTGATCTTGTTTCTTGATGATCTATTGTGTGTTACCTACCTGCTACGAAGTCGGAAATCGATAGTCGGAAAATTTTAATTCAACAATAAATAAGAAACTCTAATTCCACAAAAGCAGAAAATTACAAAGAGGTCCCTGAAGAATTTAAAAATTACGAAACATCGAACACCTCACCAAAAAAAAAAAAAAATCCAGGGCGCCTAGGCCGATTTTTCTGCCCGGACGCCCAGAAGCCGAAAATCGAGTCGGTCAGGGCTGCCTAGGCCTACTTTTGCATCAGAGAGGGCCACACAACTATATCAAAATCTTAACTTCCACTGCATGCATCTTCTATCAGTTTAAGCATGTGATGATATTGATAAAGAAACAAGCTTGAAGATGCAAATGCTTTACATAAAGCTAACAATTCTTGACAGGGACTGAACAATATCAGCTGTGTTCGGGCGATCTGATGGATCGTTCTTCAGACAGTTATCGATCAATTTAACGACGAAAAGGGCAAGATCAGCAGGGTAATTTCCTTGCAACAAAGGATCCATAAAGTTTCCTAGATTTTCCTGTCCATTTTCTTCTTGTATAATTGGAATTAACATCTCTGATAACTGCATATCTAACAAAGAAGCTTCTTTTGCAGTGAAAATCTCCATCACAAGGACTCCAAATGAGTACACATCAAGCTTTGGGGTGACCAATCCATTCTCCAAATACTCAGGAGCTATATAGCCTTTCGTCCCAACGATGTTCTTCGTCGAGACGAATTGACCGTCCTGCCCTTCAACCGATCTTGCCCTGCTGAAATTCGTGATCTTGGCTCTGAAATCTCGATCAAGAACGATTTTACTGATGTTCAGATCATTGTGCACATGTGGAGGCCAAGTGTAGTTGTGGAGGTAATTTAGTCCTGTGGCTACATCAAGAGCAATTTGTAGTCTTTGTTTAAAATCCAGAATCTTTTGTCCGAAACTGTGATGAATCCAGTCTCTGAGAGATCCGTTAGCTGCGTATTCATAAACGAGATACCAATTGCCTTTGTCGAAACAAGTTCCAGACAGACGGATTAGATTGAAATGGTTAACCTTGTCAAGAAAACGAATCTCTTTCAAGACGTCCCCGTTCGTTTTCTTGATTGCTGCAAAGTCCCCGTTCATCGTCCCTCGATAAACAGACCCCTTGATCAAGCAACTGGGGCTGAAATCTTCTGTTGCAGCCTTGATTTCTTCGATAGTGTAAACTTTTAGAGACTCGGATATTTTCGATACGCTTTCGAAAAAGTCCCTAGAGTCTTCATCCACCTCTGTTTTCTCTGTTTCTCTTGCAGGTTTTCGTTTCTTTCGAACGAAGAATAAGCAGAAAAGAACAGCAGAGATGACCAATGCAAGAACAAGGCCTCCCACGACGCCAAGCGCAGCGTATATCCAATTCTTGTGTAAGCCGCCACTTTTAGGAGGAGGAGATGGCGGTGGTGGTGGTGGTGGTCGTCGGAGGGATTTGATTGAAGGCGGGTTTTCGAGGGGAATGAGAAGAGTTGTGAATGGATAAATGGTATGATCTTGTTCAGTTAGTTGATTTGCTGCAAGTGTTTTCCAAGTATCAACCTCGAATAATGCACTAATGCTCGAAACAGACTGTGTCCATGTGATTAAATAGTTCAATAAGTACTTAACACCATTGTTGTGTTGGTTATTGGTTGGACAAGCACATCTCAATGGGACTGTAAATCTTTCACCACTGTACAAATATCTTGCCTTTCGGTTTTGTGCTCTGAGGGCTTGACACGTGGTAAGGCCCTGGAACTTGTTGTTGGCGATCACCAAGTATGTGTCGTCGTGCTGGATAATATACGAAGTGTTGGCTTGATAGTACGGTCCGGAGCAAGAACATGTGACGGGAACAAACACCATCTGGCGGTTTAAGGGCTCGTTTTCGGGGAGGGAATTGAGTTGGGAAAGTTGGGATGAGTTTACGAGAAAGAGTTTAGATATGGCGGAGATTGAGTCGAACGGGGGGCGGACCCGGAACGAGAGGTAGCTTTCGCATGTTCGGGTTAAGCCGTTGCAGGCGTAGCCGAGGGCGGAAGTGGAAGGATCTATGGTGTTGCATGATGTTGTGGTTTTTCTTATGTAGGGTTGTTGGGCAAGAATTAGATGAGATTGAAAGAGAATGAAGAAGATGGAAATTAGAGGAATGAATTGCATTGTAAGAAGGGAAATTGTGAACAAGTTTTTTGCTAAGTGGATAGAAATTTAATGGACATTAACAAGTGCAAGTGGGAGTCAAAAAAGTGTGTTGTGAAAGGAATCAAGGATAACCACATTTGTTGACTTTATGGGTCATTGTATTTTCTATGAACTTTCTTATGAGATATGACAAAAGTTGATTGGAAAAAAATTTTGTTTCATTAAAAAAAGTATTAATTCAAACAAAATAAGAGTTTTAGGTGAACTCTCTTTTTTAAGTTTTTGTTGTTGGGCATTTGTGCTGATGTATACGAAGTGTAACTGTTTAAAAATAATATTTAATTTTTTAACAGTAACACTTTGTATGCATAATACTAATACTTGAAAAGAAAACTAGGTGTACTCAAGTTCACAAATTTTAACAATAACACTTTGTATGCAAATAGTAATATTTGAAAAGAAAATCAGGTGTACTCGAGTTCACAAATTTTTTTACGAATATATTTTTCATCACATACACAATAATACATTTCCATAGTTTTTATGATTTGCGGCATAAAAAAGAAAAACAGGCCAGCCACAAAGGGTTGGGCTCTTAATGGGCTTTTTGAACTGGGCCATGATCCATTTATTTGTTTCTCAGCCCATTTAGACTCTTTTCATTCAAGTTTAGAGACTTTTGTCATCTCCTGTGGTGGGGTTGCTTTTCATAAGGATGAAAATGGAATGGTTTAAATCCGAACTCGCATTGAACCCGACTCACATGGGCTAGATCAGCCGATCTGGACCCAGTCAAATATGTATGGAACGGGTCGTACTTTTTATCGAACTCGTCATGTCAATTCGTCTCCGAATTTGTTATATATTACTCCCTCCACTTTTAAATAAGTGTCATTTTAACAATTTTCAACATATTAAGATATATAATTGTGGACAATTTTACCCTTCATTAATGATAACTAATTTTAATATTAAATTTATGTTTAGTAATGAATGTGGTCAATATTGTAGATGATATTCATGTATACAATAATTAAGGTTTATGCATGATTTATGTTATAGTACTATATTCAAAAGAGAAAAAACTTAAATCAAGGTAAAGAAAATGGAGGGAGTACAATGTACAAGGGTAAAATTGTCAAACTTGAAGAAAAAAGTGTAGAATGACACTTATTTAAAAAATATTGAAAAAGACAAAGTGACATTTAATAAAAAATGGAGGGAGTAATACATATATGTTTGAGTAAAAACATTTCATATGTAGTTTTTAATTTAAAATGAATATGATCACTCTAGGGGCTTATTGTAACACAAAATATTGTAAATGTGTAATATATGTGAAACAAAATTGCATAGAATAAAATAAAAAAATCAAAACCGTCACTTAATTTACACATATTAAGAAATATGCATGTATTATGTCCCCAAATTTCTCATACATATTTGATTTATAGCATCTAAATTTTCATTATTAATTATTCATTAGAATTGAGTGAAATTACTCCCAAATGAAGCACTGATTTATACAAGATAGTACAGACAAATTAATTACATATCTTTATCAAAATTTATTCTTCATATCCACAAAAAACAACTCCCAACTCTCAAACACAATACACATGTAGTTGTAGAAAAAAAAAAAAAAACTTAATTATAATTACAATTGCATTGCCATGAATAATTCCAAATTCACAATATTTATTTCAAACTTATCAAATTATTATCTTAATTATACTATATATTTATTAAATTTTCATGCCATCATCATTCGTTCAAATTCGTCATACCCAATTCCTCCTTTACCATCCGAATCAAACACCTAAATCATATCAACACACCCATTGTGTGACGGTCTTATACAAGACTTCCTCGTATATTTATTAAAATTTTCAGGCCATCATCATTCTTTGGAACTCGTCATACCCGATTCCCCCCTTACCATCCGAATCAAATGCCCGAATCATAGCGACACACTCGTCGTACGATTTCGGATCCCCCAACCGCCCCAAAACCCATTGCAAGCTCTTCGCGGTGATCCGACCCGACCCTTTCTCCAATTCAAACATCTCAAACGCCGCCCTCAAATCCCCATCCCGCCCCTCGCCACCGCCACCGCCGTTCCCCTCCATCAGCCGCACAAAATCCTCGAAATCAATCAAGTTGTCATTATCCGTATCCAGATGGCTAATGATCCCCTCAGCATCTTCGTACGACATACATTCTCCGACCGACACGAAGTACGACCGGAGCTCCGTCGGCGAGATTTTTCCGTCGCCGTCGCCGTCGAAACGACGAAAAACTTCTCTGATCAGCTCATCCTCCTTTAGTGAAACACGTGGCGGCGTAATGCTTAAGCTCGAGGATTTCCCGATTCTCGAGGAACCGGAGCTCGAACCGGGATTACTTTTCGGCTTAAGTTTGTTAAGCTTCTTGGGAGAGAAAATTGTGAAACAATCAACATTCTCCATTGTTGAGTCTTCTCCTCCTCTTTTTTGTGACGTGCAATCGAGAGTGACAAGTGTCGTAAGTGCTACCAGACGAAACTTGGTCTTGCCCTCTACACTTTTCCGAAAACCAATGTTATTTTTGTGTATATTTATATATATAAATTGGAGTAATTGTGAAGTATTTATACAAGCCATGGCAGATGAAGCCTCCACTGGTATGGGAATTTGCTGAGAAATTGCTTACAACCTAGTTATGGCGTCCAATACACCAGTGATTGATTACGTTCGAACCTAAACAAATTGGGTAGGAAGTTGCATGGAAATTTCGTTGGGCCCCAACATTTTGGCATTGTGAGTGACTTTTTTAAAAAAATGTGCTATAGATGATATATAATGAGACGTAATCGAGCCGACTCGTGAATTACTCCAGAACGAGCTCTAGTTCAACTCGTTTACTACTTACTAGACTCAGTATTTAAGAATTTTCTTGTTAATACCTATCGAATTTATTTGTATTTCCAATTCAAGAATCCTATGTTTAACTCATATATTACCATTCAAATTACATGTTATTTAATTTACATAAAGTGCATCCATAATAATCAATAAAAGAAAAATTATTACATTTACGATTGATCGATAAATAAGATCAAACTCAATTAAAAAAAATATCATAAAAATTACATATCTGCCAAATTTAATCAGTATTTGCATATGATTTGGTATGTGGGGGTCACGCTAAAATATAAGATGAACTAATCCTTAATTTGTGTCTTACCTACTCAAACCTACCTGAATTTAGGGTTAGATTAGCTCCTTTTTAAATTGTTTTTACGTATAACTCTTAATTTTAAAAATTGAACAAATACGTCATTAATTAATTTTATTTGTACAATTAAATCATTATTCCAACTCAAAATTAAATAAAAATGCATTTAAACTCATTAAAAATATAAGTTTGAAAGCATAAATCAATAAACTCTATGAAAAGACGGAAAAGTGTGCTCAATTTTTTTGACCCAAATTTTAAGGAAAAATGGATAAAATATGTAAAGTAAGGATGTTGTAAAATAAATAAAGTGATGGTTTCAGTAAAAAAAAAAAATTAGCACAATTTTAATGGAAAGAAAATTAAAAAAAGTGAGCCACAGTTTTAGTGGAGAAATAGAAAGTATAAAATAAATAATTATGTCACATTTCATCGTGTGGATGAAAAATAACATCAATTTCAATAAAATACTATGATAATATAATTTTTAGGTTAATTCAATATTAATTTACACCATTTAGGTTCTATTTTAATTTCATTACGACTTTTAAAATTATACTCCCTCCGTCCGCCTATAAGCTTCACGTTAATTTTTGGGCACAGAGACTAAGAAAAGTGATTAAATAAAAGATAGTACAAGTGATGTGATTGAGAGATGAGAGCGATAAAAGTAAGATATAAAGTGAAGTGTAAGAAAAAATATATACCAAAAAAAGTTATGGAAAGCTTATAAGCGGACGGACCAAAATGATAAAATGGAAAATTTATAGATGGACGGATAAAAAAAGCTCAAACTTCTAATATTGTTGCAACTCATTTTGAAGAACAATAAAATAAGCATCGAATTACATCATCATCAAAAGCTGAGCTTTTATATTTTAAAGTCAAAAGTCGTCCAATTGAATTTAAAAGTAGTAAAATTGGAGTATAAAATTAACCCTAATTTTTAGAAACTCTTATAAATAAATTAGTAGCCCCATCAAAATCATAAACTAATAGTACTTCTCAAAAAATGCACACACATATGATAATTGGCAAAAACTTGTAACCATATGCACGAAAAAAATTCTAAATTTTGTGTGAGACTGTCTCATAGTGAAACGGTTCATAATTAGAACATGACATTTAACCCTTTAGAAAGGATGGGTGTAGTGAACGACCATACAAGTATAAATGAGAGTGAAGCAAGATATGAACACAAAAGAGGGTAAAAACGGCAAGTTACAAAAGAAGGGTATCATCAGAGTTATTTCAGTTTCACTTCATGTCAAAAAGTCATGAATTCACCCACCCTACAAAATAAACTTTACTCTTCTATCCCTCCTAATTGGGTCATCTTAAGAGCAAGCCCATGTGTATATATACCTAATTTGGTAATTTGACTTTAAGTTCATCAAAAAGAAGAGTGATGGCTGAGGAGCCTACTCCCATCCTGTGGGACTCACAGAAGCATAATCAAATTCATAATTGCTCACCAAAGGATTATTAAATGATTCACCAACATAAGGAAGGGGATCACATGCATAAGAGGGTTCGTCGGAAGCATCATACCGATTCGAATAGTCTCTACGGCCACGACCGCCACCATAACCGCCACCGCCGTAACTGCCACCGCCGCCGTAACCGGTGTTGGTGTTACTAGGTGTGTTGGCATAATCGAGGAGCCATGCAGGTATTTCTTGTTTAGCTTCATTCATCAATTCAACGAGCGATTTTGCAATCGGTATATTCTTGTCACTGAAGAATGCAGTTGCGAGGCCAGATTTGCCAGCACGACCCGTGCGCCCGATCCTGTGAACGTAGTCGTCTATAGCTCTAGGCAAGTCGAAGTTGATGACATGCGCCACGTGTGGGATGTCGAGCCCTCTTGCAGCAACATCAGTAGCAACCAGAGTCGGAGTGCGCCCGTCTCTGAATGACCTCAAGGCTCGCTCCCTCTCCTGCACACGAAAAACAGATGATTAGACGAGTAGTTATGTAAATCAAAAGTGACAAATGATGGAAGAATAATAATATTACCATTTGTACTTTATCTCCATGAATGGCAGCACAGGGGTAACCTTTATTCCACAGCCAACTTTCAAGCGCATCCGCCCCTCGTTTTGTCTCAACAAACACAAGCGTCAAACTATCCTGTAACACACGCTATGTATAGAATCAAATTCAAATATTTTAAGGTAAAAAAATAAACAATACTCAATAATGTACCTTGGCACTGGCAGTATTCTTATTCATTCTTTGAGAATGAAGAATTTTCATCAGATTTTGACGCTTATCCATATCATGCACGTATTCGACTCTTTGATCAATCAGATTGGTGCTCGACCCGACCCTTCCAGCAGCAATAAATATGTAATTCGAAAGAAAATCTGAAGCAAGCTTCTGCAAGAACAAAACTAGTGGTTTAATAGAGGACATTACAATAGTAAACTAACATTTATATAAACGCAACAAATTGGTATACTGCTTCTCCTTCTTTACAACATTCGAATTCAAATGCAGGGTAGCATCAACCAAAGGCCCAAATACAGAATTCAGCTTATAAACGAAAGCAACCAACAATATACGCTTATAAACGAAAGCACTACAAGTACATATACACACATATATCGACAGAGAAAGAGACCTTGATTTCAGGTGGAAACGTAGCGCTGAATAGCAGAGTTTGCCTGGCACCAGGAGGAGGCATTTCGAGTTCCTGAACGATTTTACGGACTTGGGGTTCAAACCCCATATCCAACATTCGATCGGCTTCATCCAATGCCAAATACTTCACATTCATCAGAGAAATCTTTGATCGTTCAATCAGGTCCACCAGTCTGCCTGGAGTTGCCACCAGGATATCCACACCCGTTACCAGATTTCTCAACTACAGTTAATCGAATGAAAAAAGGTAAGTAAACTAGAAAAACTGGTTCTATGAATAATTATATGATTTTTTATGCTAGGGTTTAAACATCAAAACAATAACTATTGCAAACCTGTTGGAAAACTGGAGAACCGCCATAGACTACCTCAACTTTGACTCCAGTTTGATATGAAAATTTTCTAGCCTGTTCGTGAATCTATAGACAAAACAATCAATTACTCTAAACAAATTTGCAATACCCACAATATTTGAAAACAAATTAGCGAATATCACAGTTGTATTTTCCTAATCACATCAAATCCAGGAAAATGAGGCTCGGAAGTGAAAAGGAATTACAAAAACTTAAGAATCAGTGACAGAAGTTGACGACGAAACTGAAATCGCAACAAAATTGAAAAAAAACAATGAAGAAACAAACACGCCATTAAAATACCTGAGAAGCGAGCTCTCGTGTGGGAGCTAGTATGAGAGCCAAGGGGTAAGCAACGCCGTCATTGCCGTAACTCCTCATGCGTTGGTTTCGCTTACACACAGCAATGCTATTGATAATCGGAAAGCAAAACGCCGCCGTTTTACCGGATCCAGTCTGCGCACACGCCATTAAATCCCTCCCTTGTAACGCCACGGGAATCGCGTGCTTCTGTATAGGCGTAGGGCGCTCGTACTTGCACCGCCGTATATTCTCCCTCACCGCCTTCTCAGTAAACGCCATCGCCAGAAACGACGACACCGGCTGGGGAACATCCTCCCCTTCCACCTCCACCGGCACCTCCACCGCCGGAGCCTCTTCTTTCTTCTCCTCCTGCGATATAACCTCCAGTTCATCGAACTTCTGCGAAACATCATCGATGTTCGGAAAACGACCACCACGGCGGCCTCCGCCTGGAACAGAACGGGAAGCGGCGGGGCTGGATTGTGCTCGGTAGTGGGGAGGCACGTATGCGGGACGGTTGTGGGTGCCGGAAGTGGTGAACCACGGCTGAGACATGGCGGTTACGTTTAAGAGAGAGAAATGGGAAAAGGTGAAGAATAAGAAAGGGATTTTTTCAGAAGAAATTTGAAAAGCAGTAGGGAATACTGATCATAGTACAGGAAATGGGGTGTGTGAGTATATATGGAATTTTGGTACGATTCTGCAACTTTGATTCTTTGGCATTATTGCCACCATTTTTGGGGGAGAGAGAAGGTTGGTATTCCAATGGCGTAGTATGCAGAGCTACGGGCTACAATTAGTGCGTAGTGTAAGATGGAAGGTCGCTTGTTTGTTTCACTTTTAAATCAATTTTTCTACTAATATTTTGAGTTTCTTAAATAAGAATTAAATGTTTTTTTCCGTTTAATTTCATTCAAAACAATAGTTTTGGTATTGGATTTCTCAATTCCATTTTCCGATTTCAATCTAACACGTATCACCCTCAATATTATAGGACGTTGATTATTTTTTAATACTCCCCCGTAATTACTTGCACACTTTTTTTATTGGGACGTTTGATGAGAACCACGATACGAAATACGAATAAATTTTTAATTCCTAGCTCAGGCTACTAAGAAACGTGGCTGCAAACTATTTTGTAAAATTAATTATATTATTTTCTTCTCTCGTCCTCCCCGGGCGTCGTGTTCACCACTTCGTCAAAGCTTGTATCGAAGGTGCGGTGTTCTTCCAATTACGAACTTGACTTGATTCTTGATCCGGTTCTTGATGATTTCTTGTGTAACAATTTTGACATCATTCGTTTCATCTTGGCATCAATACTTTTGAATTTTGTTTCAATTTGATGAAATCTTGTCTCTAGTAACTCAATACGTTCCCGATGAGTTCCTACCATGACGATCGTGATTCTCGAATACTCTCAATGAAAGCACTAATTTGATGGGAACCACGATACGAAATACGAATAAATCTCACTCTTAATATGGAAATACCCCACAAAATTAATAACATCACAACATCATTTTACTTTCAAATTTGTCACTCATTTTTTCCATACATTTCACTTTACACATCATCAAATTACCTAAAATACCCCTCATTTATCTTACATCATCAACCACTAAATCCACTTTTCTTAAACAACGTGCTGGTCAAACTATGCAAGTAATTTCGGGACGGAGGGAGTACTTCTTACGTTCATGAAATATAGTCTCATATACTTTATGAAAATTATCACTCTTCAAACCATCACTTAATTACATCACTTAATTACTCAATTTGTCATCAACTTTATTCACAATGGACTCCCCAATACCCTATAATACTCTTACTTTATCTAATTTTTTTTTAAAAAACTTGTGTCATACCCCAATGAAATTACATTTAATGGATAGAGGGAGTATAACACGTGTCAATCATTCATATAATGGAATAAAATGTGGAACAGTTGATTTCAATCCGTTTTAGTAACTATAAGGTAAACAAAATTTTATATTTTGTTTTATTTATGGATCCCACTTTTTAGGGAAAATTTGTACACATAAGAGACTAACTTTAAAATAAAAAAATTTAGAGGACAGAAATTTTAAATTTGTAAATAAAAGGGATTAATTTCAAAGTTAAAAAATTTAGAGGACAAAAATCAAAATAACATATTTTAAAAGACAAAAAATGTATTTTTCGTCGGTGGGAAATATCAAACTCGTCTTCCCATCATATAAGAACTGACAAAATTGACGCTAAAGTACTTAATAGAAAATAACAAATAGGTATAGGTCAAACTTGTGTTCAGAGCTGTTATTCGAGTCGAGTCAAATACTTGAAATTCGAGCCTATCAAGCTAAGAAATGAGCTTGACTTGACTCATTAACTATTGGTCTAACGAGTCTAATGGAATTAAAAGAAAAAAATAAATATTGAGTTTAAAGAGTCGAGTTCGAACCGACTCATTAGTAAATGAAATATTTAACGAGCTCGAGCTCAACTCATTTAACTAACGAGTCGAGTTCGATTCATATAACAACTCTACTTGTGTTTATCCTTTTCAAATTAAAATAAAAGTTCAGTTTGGGTTATTTCTAAAACTTTTTTTTTAACACACAAACATACCCATCTTTTCCAAATCCCAACAATTCTCTTAAACGGCCGCTGAGAATCTCACTTATTACTGAATTTTGATTCATTTGAGGTGATTGATTTATCTAATTTGCGGGAAAAGTACATAAAAATTGCAAATTTTAAGTTGGAACTTGGGAGTATAAAAAGTGAAAAACAGAAGGCCTTTTGAATCTTTTGGTTCGCAAAAATGAAAAGAAAAAAGAAGGCCTTTTGAATTTTCAGGTTTTATTTTGCAAAACCCACACGTCAATTTATTAAAAAAAAGGTGTTATAGAATAGAATTTTAATGAGTAATTTAAAAAATCTTTATGTATAAAATAAAAAAATAAACAATGTGTAAGAGAGAACAATGGGTAAAAAAAATTAACGCATAATTGAGTAATTTGTTTATGAGTTATTTTGTGGGTTAATTTTAAATTTTAAAATCTTGATTAATAGTACACTAATATACTAGTTAGACAGAATTTAACAATGTGTAAGAGAGAATTTATTGTATTTTGTAAGTCTAATGCAACCAATAAAATAAAGATGCATACATATAAGGTGTGTATCATGAAATTTGAAAATTGACTTCTAAATCATGATTTTTTTTAGAACTCAATGGCAAAGTTATTAAGTTTATAGGTGAGTTCTGACAAAGAAAGAAAATGTTAATTTTTCAAATACCATTTCATTTGGGCCTTAAAAGTTCTGTTCACGAATATCACAATTGCTTTGCTAGAAGAAGTATCAATGTAATGATATATACTCGAACTAAAGAAGCTCGTCATTTCGATAATTATTTATGATAGATAGATCATAGACTATTGGGTTGTGTTTGGATTGAGGGATTTGATTTGGGGAGGTATTTTAAATGAAAGTTTTGAAAATAAATGAATTTCAAATGACATGATTTTTGGAAGAATTTAAAATCTTCTCAATTTTAACTAAAACAATATGTTAAGTATTTTATTTTTTAATCCAAACAACTAAAGTGAATTTGAATGGAGGATTTAGGGTGTGTTTGCAAGTAAGAGTGATTGATTCAAAGTGATTAAAATTGATTTTTATAGTAAAATTGAAAGTAGGTAGTGTTTTAAAATTAAGCACTTCTAATCAATTTTTTATATGTTGTGGTGTATGCCAAATCAATCACTTTTTTTATAATTTTACAAAAAACATCTTTATTACATTTAAATAAATAATGGGTAAGAATAAAATATTATTTAAATTGTGAGGACAAAATTGTAAAATTAGTTAGTCTAATGATTAGAAGCACTTAGAAGTTGCTAGAAGCATGGAAAAGGGTGTTTCACCAAAATTGTTTTTAAGTAATTAATTTAATCACTTACTTGTGTTTGCAAACACTTCAAAAGTGATTGTATTTAAAAAAGAAGTGCTTTTAAGCACATAGTAGTGCTTGCAAACATCCACTTAAAATCCATTGAACGGAGCCTCGTAGTCAGACTACATTCTACCCTTTGCGGTGTTTGGTTTGGGATTGACCAATCCGAATTTGGATTGACCCAATTCCAATCCAATCTCTCTCAATCTATCTCAATCAAAATACAAATTCAAATACCAATCCACCTCTATAATACACATATACACCTATTTTTATACTCCGTACAATCAAGTTTCTCTCTCTTACTTTCTTCTCTCTCATACTTTGACCGTGACATAAAAATACATCTACCCCTACTTCTCAATCCTTAACCAAACACAACATACACACGCAATTACTATTCATGAATTACCCAAATCCCAATTCAATCCACCTCAATCCAAATCCAATCAAAATCAATCACAAACAAACACCAACTTTGTGTTTACAATAATAAAGTTACATTACATTTTACTATAAAATAAAAAAACACCATTTCATTTTATTTTTACTGCAGCAAATCACTTTTTCAAAATAAAACCCCCCAAAATATAAAACTAAGAACAAACGGTATTGAATAATAACCCTAACAATTGCTGAATGCAGAATTCCAATTTCAACTCCATTAATTTACAAGTATGGAGGTTTTCAGCGTCCCGAGGCATTTGCCGCCGACGAATCTCCGGTTTGACCGAACGTCAGCGTTTCGGCCGGCAACAGTGAGATGCAATATCCTCCCAGAAGGAGGAAAAGAATTCCCGGGACTTTCAATCGGCGATCAGATGTTCGTTCTCGGAATAGGCTTCGTCGGACAGTTTTTCGCCGCCGATTTAAAAACCAGAGGATGGTAATACGATATTCCTTTCAATTTGTCTACTCTTTCGTAGTAAACTGGAGTTTTCGTAATTTTTAGTTCGTTTTTAATTTTAAAATCGTGTGTTTATGGTGAAGGATGGTGAGCGGAAGCTGTACGAGCTCTGGAAAGAAGGAAAAACTCGAAGAATTGGGATTTCAATCTTATGTCTTCGATGCGAATGACCCTCTGTATCTCTCTCTCTTCTCCTAATTAATTTGTGCTCTTGAGTGTTTATCGAATGTTAATTGAGTGCATCTGTAATATACTCCCTCCATCCCCTGTGAGCTTCCCCTTAGCTTTTTGTACGAAGATTAAGGAATATAGTAGTATAAAATTTGCAGCTGAAATGAGAGAGAGAGGGAAGTATAGTTGAGGTAGAACGAAATAGGAAGAAGACTAGAGAGAGAGTAGATAGTGGATTTTGACATTTAAAGAAACCGGAAGTTTAGGTCCCAAAATAGACGAATGAGAAGCTTATAGCAGGACAACGATGAAGCATTATATTATTCACTAGTTTTTTTTTAGCTTTTTAATTCCTAGTATGGAGATGGAGTAGCTGTTAGCCTGCTACCACATTGTTTGGGAAATTGGTTATTTTCTATGATGTTTGGGCTCTTCTTTGTGATCAAATGGATCTTTAACTTAAAACTTGTGTTTCTTGTTGATACTTTCTTTTGTCACCTTTGTTCTATGAATCTATCTTACGAGTGAGAAATTTGATGTGCACTAAATAAATTTGCAGGCCTGAAATCCTAGAGGTCATGAAAAATCATACGCATCTTGTTATATCCATTCCCCCTCTTGAGGGTCTTGGCGATCCGGTACTTATAGTTCTTAGAACTGTCTTTGTGATTATTTGTATGGAGCCATGTAAATGGACGTGCATGTGCCTTAATCTTGCTATACTAGCTACTTATTTGTACTTCAATCTGCAGATGTTTCGTCATAAAGGACTGGTCGAAAGTGTGTTGAAGGATGGGAGACTTCGGTGGCTTGCCTACTTATCATCGACTAGTATGTCAATTCTTAAATGCGTATTAGCATATTGAGATGTGGCAATTACATTCATACTGCAAAATATTTATTCTTGATTCCTATTTTGAATCTAGGACAGTAGTGAAGGTAAGTGAAAACATGATGCCAGATATGTCAAATTATAATTTATCTAAATTTTCTGCTCAACACACCTGAATTGTGATACTAATTTCTAGAATTGAATCGAGTATAAATTGAATAAAGGATAAGGATCACATTCATAAGTGACGGTTTTTTTTTATGGTTGTCTTATACGCTCATTGATAACCAACATCTAATCTTAGCACCATTTCATGGCAAAAAATCTAATGTGCCGGCTGTGTTTTGTTATCTAGAAGACTATAACCCACACTTTTTCGTTATCTCTTTTCGTTCATTCTGGATTGGCATAATATCATTTTTGGTCCCTAGTGTTTACCTTTTACAGTTTTGGCCCCCCTCTTTTACTCACTATAATTAACTTGTTCTGATAGTCCACTCTTACTCCCACTTGCAGTCCAACTGTTAGTTGACTATCCGTTGAATGACATAATCAACTATATGGGGGCGCTAAATGTAATTATTTGAAAATTATTAATTACATTTAACATCTAAGTAATTACGGAGTATTAATTACAATTAGCACCCTGAAATAGTTGATTTTGTGAGTCAACGGACAAACAACTAATGGCGGAGCCAAACGTGTGAGTAATAAGTGCACTTCCATGACCAAATTTGATAGTGAGTAAAAGAGGGGTACCAAAACTGAAAAAACACTAAACTTTATGGACCAAAAATGACATAATTCCTTCTGTATTAGTATGCATCATTTATTTCTTGCCTTATAAATCAAATTCAACTTTATGATTATAATTATCTTTCAACCGGCATCTAGGTGTATATGGAGATTGTGGTGGTGAATGGGTAGATGAAGAGTAAGCATTCATTTGAAATTTATTTCTCGGTGCCTCTTGAGCTACCATCCTCACAAAAAGCATGCATCGTTCCATGGCAGTTACCCTGTAAAACCTGATAATAATAAAGCCAGATCAAGACTAGCTGCCGAGGAAGAATGGTTATGTCTAGGCCACAATCTTGGTATTGCAGCACATGTTTTTCGTCTCGGAGGTATATATGGCCCTGGTAGAAGGTTAGTATGAAAAATTGTGTACTTATGCATAGGGGCGTAAATGAGTCTAGTCCAGTAGTGTCAAATTCAAACTTTTGATTAAAAAACTCGAAACTCGGCTCGAATTTGATCGAGCTCAATTCTTTTGAACTCGAGCTCGACTTGATGGGAAATTCAATATACTTGAGTTTGTCTTGATAACTTACATGCAATTAATTAGAGATTTTTATTTTATTTATAATTAGAGTATATTTGTATATAATTAGCATATTATGTTAAAGTAGTAAAATTATGTGAGTTTGATTAGGCTCGCGAGCCTAATGAGTCTAGTATTACTGAGATTGTACTTGAGTAGCTCGACTCAATTAAATTCGATCAATTTCAACTTACTTGCACCCCTACAGACGAACCTCTACAAGGTTCAATCTAGACTCCAAATTGATGTATTTATTTTTTCATTTGAAAGTGCTGTTGATACAATACTTAAGCAGAATCGTCTCTCAAAGGGTCAGAGAACAAGATTATTGAAAAACTTCACGTCCCGCGTGCATGTTGCCGACATATGCCAATCACTCCATGCCAGTATTTTGAATCCATCTCCCGGGTAGGTAATTATTTGCAACTTTGCATTGCAAGAAGGAAGGAGAGTTAAAAAGTTTTGGTCCCTTGTCTGGTTACGACAAAACCAATAATCTTGTTTTATTTACCGCAGGAAGATATTCAACATAGTGGACGATGATCCTGCCCCACGAGAGGAAGTATTTGAGTTTGCTGAAAAGCTGGTTGAGGATAAATTCCCAGGCCTTGGAAAACAACCCGAAAGAGCAGAATCAGTTGTTACAAAGAAATCGTCCAGGGGAGAAAAACGAGTCTCTAATTCTCGTATGAAGAAAGAACTAGGAGTTAAGTTACTTCATCCTACTTACAGATCTGGATTGCAAAGCATCATTCAACATATGGACACTTCATCTTCACCAGGTTCATGATATCCATAAGGTAAAAAAACAAAACTGTAATCCTCTATAATAATGGATGTGTTGAATACTTAAGAGAGACCTTTCTTATATGAAGGATATTTGGTTAATGGTTTAGTTAATTTCAGTTGAAAATCAATCCTTGTGTGCTTTTGTGAACTCGGAGAAATTACAGGACTATTTGTGAATTAGTCTCGTCTTTCTAATATAAATCGATACCGTTCACAAGTCCAACATTATTGGGCCTTGAAAAATTCCACGGATTCACACCTCATAAAAATAGGGACGATATGTGTTAAAGATCCAGCATAACAGAACACCAAGTGAAACATAAAAAAGGGAACATTTTCTATTAACAATATTCTCATTACACAATAGTATCTTTTACATTGCTATAAAATCAAAGACCACAAACACAAGAATAAAAACAAGAATCTTCATCATCTTCTTATTATCATTCCAGTACTCACCTTCATCGTTCAATCCATAGTTAAACCCTAACGACCCACCATAAAATTCACGAAACTGCAAGCCCAAAACCGGAGACAAAACCCCACTAAACGACCTCTCAAAGTTTCTCAATGCTCGTCGAGATCCCTGCGGCGGTGGCGGTGCTGTCTCGGGTCTCGGCCCAGCCGGTCGTTGCGGGATTTCGGCATTTTGAGGAGGAACGAATCTTGATGACATTCCTCTACCGTAGAGAGGAACCAACATTTGTTCTTGAATTAGGGTTTTACAAACAGGGCAATGATTGGAGTGTGAGTGAAGATTAAGCCATTTGTAGATGCATGGCCAACAATGGAGATGCCCACACGGTGTGATCACAGGATCTTGAGCTATATCAAAGCATATGTTGCATTCAAACACCGCACTTTCTCCGCCCCCGGTGATCGTCGTCGCAATCAACGTCTCTAGGGCCATCCTGCCGATTTACACAATGTGTTAGCTACGTCCACAAATCAGAAAACAAATCTAATCGAATTGTCATATATACACACCCACTTTACAATTACGACTGTGTCAATAAGTTGACATTTAAGAGATGACAAATTGACAAGAAAAATAAAGTCACTGTATGATATTTTTTACTTTTTGATCAAATTGACTAAGTGGAAGTACACTCATATGTTTTTTAGTGTAAATATCTCCACTATAAAAATAACAAACACTTTTGTCCAAATTAACATAGATCTAAAATCTTACAAATAAATCCTAATGAACTCAATCTATTAGTGTTCAATTATGAACTAATTTGTCCAAATTTGCACAAAAACTTGAAAGTTTCCAATTAAAGAGGTTCAAATTCATCATTGAGGACAAAAAAAGAAAAAAGAACTCAATCTTTTTACAGAGAAAACTTTTGATCGTTCATAAAAAAAATCATCTATGGTATAATTAAGAGAAAATATTCAAAATTAAAATAATGCTCACAACCACATAACTTAATTACTCATTAAAAAAAACCTCAAAACCTAATTACTCAAATCAAATCGAGCTAAAATTCATAAAAAAATAAAGAGTGAATTAATTAAGAGAGAACTCACCGTGTGTTAGAGATGAGTATATTCCAAGCTTAATACCCAAATTATGATTAAGTGTTTGAATATTTTGCATCTTATATATATGCTGGATTTATGGCTTTTTTTCAGCAGTCGAATTTTGATTTTAGGGTTTCAAATCCATGCAAAAGTCAATTATATCAAGCTTTTTCACATGCAGGTACCACTTTCTTTAACCCTTAATTAATTATTGGTTAATTATTAATTAATTGTCGTTACCAACTTAATCAAAATTCAGTAACCACGCGTTCCAATTTTTCTACCTATAAATATTTCAACATTTATATATATAATACTCTTTTTAAAATAAAATAAAATCAGGGTATAATGTTTAGACTTAATTATGTTTGTACGTAGAGACACATTAAAAACTACGTAAAATCAATTGCTATGTATATATTCATCAGAGTCTGTGCATGTGCTTTATATACTCAGTAAATTAACTTTGGTCCGATTAACCATGTCACATGAACGATTGAAGTATTAGTTATGTTATCAATTGAAAAATGAAATTCGATTAATATTTTTCCGATTTTTTATATGTTATTAATTGAAAAATGAAACTCGATTAATATTTTTTCCGATTTTTTTTTTTACTATATAAATATTATGGACGTATATAATAAACGCACACTAATAAAATAAAAAAAAAAAGTGTGTGAACGCAAGGACCAACCCCGTGTTCATTAGACCGAAAAGAGAAGTGGACAACGCGCAAGTTGGTTTGATTAAGAAATCACATTTAAAAATATATTTTTTTATATTTTAATATGTATATTAAAAGTGATATATTATATATTTAAAGCAAAAAGTCAAGATCACTTATATTTTTAGAATGTTTATTTTAGTACGTAGCTGTGTTGTGTAACATATACTTTTAAAATATAATTGAGTTAAAACTATAAATTCAAAAATTATACTCCCTACGTCCCACAAGTGCTTGCACCACAAATTGGACACACGTTTTAAGAAAAAAATGTAATGAGTGGAGTGTTGAGGGATAATTTTGTAAAGTTATAAGGATAAAGTAAAAAGGTGATTGGAAAGAGAGTAAAAGTAATGACATTTTGTGTAAATATGTGAATATTGTGAGGGTGAGGTTTATGAGAGTGTTTCCTTTTATGGGTGTGCAAACAATTGTGGGACGGACAAATAAGGCAAGTGTGCAAACAGTTGTGGGACGGAGGGAGTATATATAATAAATGAGATTCGTTTCATGTATGAGCCCGTCTTTCGATTTTTATTATGTTGTTCATTTATCTACATTAATTCTTCTAGATCATGATATGATGTGCTCAATTTAAACATGTGTGATGTGTTGTCCAATTTCAACGTTGACAGACGGATACATATGTCAACTATGATTATATTATACAAAAATTAATAAATATGCATGTATGGTGCATTAATATAATAATATTATATGTTTTAACAAACCATTCTCTTTATAGAGATTAGTGATAGAAACTAGTATAAAATGATTCTATTAGTACAAATTACTGAAATTAGTAGTTGTAAATAATGTATGCTATATATATTAGTCAATAATATATGCTTTAAGACATTCTCCAATTGATATTTTTATGTACATGAGAATCTCAATTTCCACAAAAGAAATTATTCATCAAGTTAATATATAGGAATTGCATCCTCATGAACCAAATACAGTCTTGTTTGATGTATCTTTCAACCATTTGATATATATACAATCTAATTCAATTATCAATTTATTTTTACTAGTATATCTATCAAACTTGCTTTTTTTTTTTTAGATTTATAAGATCAGTACGATTTCAAACTCAAAATTTAGATTTTCAAATCAATACGGATCACCACGCCATCGCTGTCCCTTTTAATCGTGAAAAGAGAAAAAATATGTAGATTTTTTACCCACAATGACGTCCAGATCTCAATTCCCGATCCGATACAACCCCAGGCTAATAAAACTTACCCTAAATAAATAAACTAAGAAAGGTAACAATGTCGTTTTGATCAAACACAAAAGGACGGTTTTGACCGTTGGTCAATTTAACCCCACAAAAAAAGACTACATGAATTTTTGGGGGTAAAAAAGTAAATTACTGATAGCAACATTAAGAATTAGGAGCATCGGCAAATAGCAATCAACCAATGATATCCCGCCACGTATTTACATTCACAATCACCGCTTTTTTCAAACTTGCAAAAATCACACCCCTTCCGTGCATTTCTTCTTCTTTTCAATTATTTTTTGGGGGGTGAAATAATTTTATATTTCCGGGGTTCTCTGATTCTTCTTCCGACGTAGACGCCGCCGTAACGATGGCGTCCTTTCACAGCATCAATTATTACCTATCAGAGCACCCCTCTATCGTCGGATTCCGGTGGAGCCACGCCGAATCCTGGGGCTCCACGTGGAATTTCCTCTTCACCTCCATCGCCCTCTACATCTCCGCCGCCGTCATTCTCCACGGCGTTTCCCTCCTCATCTTCCGCAAGCGCCGCCCCGTCCCCCTCGGTCCCCTCCCGGCCTTCCACTCCCTGATTATGGCTCTCATCTCCGCCACAATATTCACCGGGATCCTCCTCTCTACCGCCGCCGAGATCCGCGACTCTCGCTGGCTCTGGCGCCGCTCCCGCACCACCGCCTTCCAGTGGCTCCTCTGTTTCCCCCTCGGCACGCGCCCTACCGGCCGCGTATTCTTCTGGTCGTACATCTATTACCTCTCGCGATTCCTCCACGCGCTCCGCGCGCTCCTCACCACTCTCCGTCGCCGGAAGCTCTCCTTCTTCAAGCTCTTCAACCACTCGATCCTGATCTTCATGTCCTTCCTCTGGCTCGAATTCTCCCAATCGTTTCAGGTTTTAGCGATTCTCTCAACGACGTTAGTCTGCTCTGTCGTTTACGGTTACAGATTCTGGATCGCGATTGGCTTACCGAGCGCGTGTTTCCCATTCGTCGTTAACTGTCAGATGGTTTTGCTGAGCTGTAATCTGGTGTGCCACATCGGCGTGCTCCTGCTCCATTTCAGTAAGGGCGGGTGCAATGGAATCGGAGCCTGGTTTTTCAATTCATTTCTCAATGCAGCAATTCTGCTTCTATTCCTCAATTTCTACGTCAAAATGCATCTCCGAAGGAGAAAGGCAACCGACGCTGCCGCCGGCGACGGCGGACACCAATCGGAGGAGATCAAAGAAAAAGATGCTTGAGATCTGGAATCTGCCAATTAGGTTAGCAATAACACTAATTAATAATTATACCGATTTTTTTCAGAGTATAATTACAAATAACAATATACACATACAAACAACGTATATATATAAATATACTAACTCTTTTTGTAAGATTAAGTAGAAATTTTTGTAATGGGGATAAACAGAAGAATCCCCATTTTTTCAGATTTGTGTAGATATCAAACTGTGAATATGAGATGTTTTCTTATGAATTAGCTACCATTTTTGAATAATTGATCGGAAATTAAATGTCGTTTCAAAATATTCGTTTAATTACGAGGGTGTCACGTCGGGAAATTAAGTCTATTCGACACAAACGAATTGTCTCGAAGACTAAATTTACAATTATTTAAAGTTTTAGATTAAATTGAATTGAGTGAAAGAATTATTTAAGTGAAAAGTAAAAATTGGATTAGTATGTGATTAAAGTGGTTAATGACTACATAATATAAATATGTCCAATCAATTAATCATGGAAAAATATAAATTGAATTAGTAAGTGAATAAATGATGAGTTAATTATATACTCCGTATTTCTATTTTATTTGTGTGTCGTTATAGAAAATTTGTATTAAATTGAAAATTTTGACTTGTTTATTCTCAATCAATCTCACTACTATCCACTTTTCTTTTTCAGATTTTGAAATTTAATAAAATAATGATGAAATCATCTGTTTAAAATGAGTCATATTAAAAATTAGTTAATATTTTATAATGTTAAAAATTTAGCAAAATAAAAAATTAATAAAATACAAAATGTGAAACAGACATAGGACTAATTGGGTTCGTGTTTGAAATCGTTAAGATATTATAAACGGTAAGAATAAAAATTTATCTAACATTAATTAGGTGGGAAATATTGAATTAGGTAGCAAAGATTTTACGTACTTTTTATTCTTCATTCTTCAATGAAGTAGGTGACAAATACTTATTCAGCCGTCAAACATGCTGTCAGGTTATATAATTCATCAATATTGTGTTTTTTTTTAATACATATTTTTAAAAATATTGTTAATTTATAAATAAAATAAATAAAGTAGATGAAAGATAAAATAAATATGATGGAATATATTTTACAAAAGAAAAAACATGTCACTTTATATGGATAATTCAAAAAGGAAAATAAATACTCCTCAATTCATTTATAAACTTTTCGTTTTGTCATTTTGAATATATTTTATACAAGAAATTTTTTTAAAAAGAAAATTGATACACTTTAATTTACGTGGATGGACCAACGGAAAGTGTAATATTTTAATCTGTTACGGTGTTATTAATATTTTAATTTTAGGGGGTTTTCTCCCTTAAATATATTTTGGACTTTTAATTGATCATTTATGGCTTTACAAAACTCAAATTGTTGTCCTTTTAATTGATCATTTATGTAAAAAAAATTGAATTATTTAGCTATCGTTCATGTCTACATCTGATCTGACTTTCTATTGGTGCTCATATTTTAAATACATTTTTAGCATTTTATAAGTTGAGGAATGAGGACAAAAACTCTAATCCAAGACAATTAGCACGTGAAAAGGATGTTAGGGGTTATCATAATTAATACTTTGAAAATAAATCTTTTTAAAAAATAGAGAGGAAAAGAAATAAAAAGAAGGCCACTCAGATTTTTTGTATTTAATTTAGAGTTTTTTTATTAATCTCGTAACATGGTTGGATGTAAACTAGTTTCACTGAACTAACTTATTTGTATTACCTGTAATAAGTAAGGGTAGTCTTTTATGAAATATTTCATACATGTTCTTTATAAATACACTCATAAGCTTAATTCACACACATTTTTTATAAATACATCAACAAACTTAATTCACACACACATTTTTTATAAATACACCCACTGACAGCTTAATTCAAAAATTTTAATCCATTTATTTTACTCGTTTCTGTGATTTTTTTTATCTTTTATTTTATTGTCGAACGCGGGATATTAAATGTAGTAATTCAAATTGTAATATGTAGTAATACACATTATTTTATGTAGTAATAACACAAACTATTTATATAATAATACAAATTCTTTTATTTAGTAACATGTTTTTTCTAGTGTTTTTATTGTTGTAGTAACTCACATTATAATATGTAGTAACATGTATTATCGAATGTAGTGAACACAATAATCATGTTGTAATACAAAATGTTTTATTGTAGGATGATGCGAAAAATATTAGATCATTTGATAAAGTTACATATAGTAACAAACGTCTATTCGATGTAGTAATTCAAACTATAGTATGTAGTAACATATGATTTTTTATGTAGTAAAACAAATTATTACATGTAGTAATAACACAAATTTATATAGCAATATTGATTCTTTTATATTTTTTTTATTGATTAAGTAACACACATTATAATATATAGTAAGATATATTATTGCATATAGTAAGATATATTATTGCACGTAATACAAAATAACATTGACCCATAATGATTAGTATTAAAGAATATTTAAAAAAATATAAAATATTTAAGGATTAAGGTCATCGTAAATTGCAGCGTCCGACCGCGGTCTGAGGTGATCGAAAACTGCTCGGAGAAGACGATCATGTTCAATTTCTGTCAGTGGGTGCATTTATAAAAAATGTGGGTGTGAATTGGGCTGTCAGTGGGTGTATTTATAAAAAATGTGTGTGTGAATTAAGCTCGTGGGTGTATTTATAAAAAATGTGTGTGAATTAAGTTTGTGGGTGTATTTATAAAGAATATGTGTGTGAATGACTGAAATGCATGTATACAATATTGCATATAAGTTTTTGTTGAATAAGTAAATAAAACTTGTTAACACTAATCCCTTCATCCAACGAAAATTAATATACTTTCATTTTTTATCTATATGTGACCCACAAAAGTTTACACACCTAAAAAAGATGAAACTTACTTGTAAACCATGTCTTCAAGACAGGGCTGGTCCTAGGAATATTTGGGCCTGAATCGAATTTAAAAAAAAGGCCCCGTCCCTTCATATTTTTTATTCTATACCAACTTATAAAACATAATGTAAAATAATGTTTAAAGGACTAACATTATATAAAATTTAAAGGACTAACAATATAATTTTTTTTTTTTTTTCAAATTTTAGAATTTCAAATTTTAAATAAATAGATTTTTTAATGATTTTAAGTTATTTAATTTTAAGGGATTTTTCTGATTTTTAATGTAATTATATAATTTTTAGAAAATTTAATGAGATTTTTAGATATTTTTAATATTAATATTTTTTATTTTTAAATTTGAAGGATGTAAATTGAGCAATTTGTCCGAAATTTCAATTTTTCGACAAAAATAATGTAAATTAGATAAAAAATGATGTAAATTGGAAACTCTAAGACGTAAATTGAAAATTTGAAAACTTAAAAGATATAAAGTGAATTAGACCTTTGTTGAGACTTTTTTCTCCTCATTTTTCCTTCCCTTCTCCATTAATTTTTTTTTTAGTACTTCTCTTTAGTCTTAGGCTTCTTATATAGTTACATTAATATTTTATATTATACGGAGTAATATATATATATATATAAAATATCTTAAAAAATGGGCCCCTAAAATAGTGAAATATTTATGGGTCTGAATCGATCGCCTCGTTGACTTTACATTAGGACCGGCCTGCTTCAAGATATTTGCATACTTTCATTCAGGAGTCATGTAAAAAAAGTTTCAACTAATTTCTTTATTCATAAAATTATCATTTTAACACTACTAGTTACAATTTTTTTTTAGGCCAAAAGTTCCCCACTAACTTTTGTGGGTAATATTTATATTATTAAATCTATTACTATCGATAAAGCTGATACTGACATAAGGTTCAAGAATGGAAAATTGAATGATATATTAAATGTTACTCCTCCGTCCACAAAAAGTAGTTCCATTTGCCTTATATTCTTTGTCCACCAAATGTAGTCCCATACACTTTATGGAAACTATCACCCTTCAACCATCACTTAATTACTCAATTTGCCATCAACTTTTTTCACAAACAATCACTTTATTTACAATGGACCCCACAATACCCTATAATACCCTTACTTTATCTACTTTTTTCTTAAAAAACTTGTGCCCCTCCTCCATGGGACTACTTTTGGTGGATGGAGGGAGTACATGGCAACGGTGACTTGAAGGCTGACCTAGTGGGTGTACAAATAAGGTTTTAATGAATATAATTTTGATATAATTAATGAAAGGGTAGTAGAGTCTTTATACATGTTTTTTTAAAATAAAAGAGAGGTGAAATCATAAAAAAAGGGGGTTCAGCGGTGACCCAAGATCTAATATTACAGCTGTAAAAAGCAAGGACCAATATTAGGTATCCAGGCCCAACTCTAAAAATCAAGCCCGTATTTGGATCAACCGGTAAAACAACACATTTCCCACCTTTTTCAAAATTATCCAAGTAATTATAAAACCCTAAATTTTCTATTATACTCGAAATCATAAAACCCTAATTTTTTTATCATCCTCAATTAATTTATTTTATGTTTGGCTCTCCACCGGTGACTAAGAGTATATTTTATAAATTATTATGTGGTTGGCGGCGCAAATATTTTTTTATAAGGTGCAATATGTTGCACTTACAATTAAATTTAGGTTTCATTTAATTGAATTAAATATTAAATTGAATAAATTAAATATTAAAATTCAAGTGTATTTATCAAGATTGCAGAAATAAAAAATAGGCAATCGTGTTGATTGACACGGCCTACTTGATCGCTTAGATTTTTTTTTTTTAAATTATCTTATAATTCTCGAGCAATAAACACGAAACTCTAATAAACAAAAGTAGAAAATTGTAAAGGGTTGGTCTACTATGGACTCGAGTGCATGTTGTGCACCCTAATCCATGTTGCACTTTTCAGTTTTACTGACTTACACTTTTTGGTAAATGGTGTTGCACTTTTCAATTATTAAACTGTATAATAATATTTTTAGTCATAGTGACTTACACTTTTTAATAATATTGTGTTGTACTTTTCAGTTTAATAACATACACTTTTCTTTAGACTAGGGTGCACCACATGCACTCGAGTGCGTACTAGACTTTACCAATTGCAAAAGGGATAATGTTATAGATCATGGCAAAGCCACGTGTTAGACCCATTAGACAATGAAATTTTAAATTATCTTATAATTTTTTTAAACTTTTGCATAAATGATTTAAAAAAAATGCAGTTTACACCTATTAGACAATGAAATTTTACAAAAAAAAAATGTTATACATCATGGCAAAGTCATGTGTTTTTTTTTCGGAGTGTCAATTTCATTTAAAAAAGTGTATTCAATTGCTCGAATCGATCTTTAATTCTGAAAAGTTAAATTAAAAAAAAAAAACAAAACATAGTCAAAAATCACTAAAGGAACAGCAGACTGATTAATTCTGAAAAGTTAAATTAAAAAAAAAAAAAAAAAAAAAACATAGTCAAAAATCACTAAAGGAACAGCAGACTGAGGACTAGTGCCTAGTCAGGTCTAAGAGTCGCTTTTACAACCGAAGCATTTATACATGATACTAAATTTTGTAACATTTTCTGATATTTTTGCTAATCGTCAATTAAGAGAAGATATTTTCTCCATTTTTGTTATAACTATTGCAGCCTCTGAAGTAGCTATTAGATCGACTATTATTTTATTAATTTATCGTAATAGAAAATCAATTCGTATTAATCAATCTAATTTGTTGAATAAATAGTATTAATCATATAAATCCTAATTTTGAATATTAATTCAAAATTTGTGGGTTTGATACGTCTAGAATGGGAGAATTTACTCATGCTCATGCACAAACCTTTTTTCTTTCTTTCTTTCAAGAGAAACGCACAAGGCGCACGCCTCTATTATTTAGAAGAGCATAATGCCAAAAAAAAAAAAAAAGTGCACTTTAGTATGGGGTGTTAGCATAAGCTTTTATTATTATTTTTTAAAATACTTTTGGGTTTTTTTTTAGAAGAAAATACAGTTTTTGGCTTAAATGTAGGAATATTCATCTCACTTCTCTAAAACTTCATCTACTTTTAATAACGTAACCATTCATATTTTCGTGTAGTGTTTTGTATTGCGTAATTATCACACAATATGATAAGATTGAACATGAATACAACAGAATAAGAATTTTTATCAACATAAAAACAATATCATCGCAATTAATAATTATTAATTATGGTATATTTTTTCTGAAATAGGGAAAAAAGTTGGCATTATTTCTTGATTTGGTGGTTGGTTTACAGCGATCTTCCTATCATAATCAGATTGTAACGTAACTAGTCAGCCCGCAATTAATATAATTAATATGCTTTTTAAAAAAGAAAAATATAAAATAAATATGCCAAACCTATATAGACCACCAGTTTATAGTAATTTTTTTCTAGGGCTCGTTTGATTTAATGGATCCAAAATCTTCGTTCGTTTAGGAGGGATGAAATCCTTTTGTCATGAACCAAATGAGATAAAAATATACATCCCTCCTTCGTTCATATTGTTTAGTATACAAAATGTCGTGAACCAAATGAGATAAAAGTATTTTCATCCCTCCTTCGTTCGTATTGTTTAGTATACAAAACAACGTGAATTACGCGATACTTCGTAGACGAGAGAAAGTTCGGAGGGCTTAGGGTTAGTTAAGCACAATTGGAAAATGAAAAACGAAACGAGTGTTTAGAACGCAGAAGTTGATTTCCATTGTTCTAAAGAAATTTTGGATACATGATAATACATCCCATTTACCAATTCATCCACTAATAAACTAAGAAAAGAATTCTTCTATTTTTTTACCAAATACATATGATTGATCTCATATCCTTCAATCATAGCTGTCTGTCTGTAAGTTAATCACTATGAACTCGAGCCCGACGCAAAGGAAACGACGGCTCTTTCTTGAGGGGGACGACTACCTTTCGTAAGCTCATTATACCTCTCAATATCAAAACTTCGAGCCTTCATTAGTCGCTTCTGCTTAGAACTAAACCGGCTCTGGAAGAATCCCTCAAACGAGGGCTCCTTCATCGTTCTCAAAAAGAATGCGTAGCCTCCCATGAAATATAGTGACGTGACATAGAAACAAATAGGTTCCATCACATCCCATGATAGTTCCCAGAATGTTAGCCTCATGAAGGCTGCTGTTTGGACAACGAGATAGCCTAGTCCGAACCAGAGTTCGCGACGTACATATGAATCTGCTTTCCTGTCTATAACGGCCTTCTGTTTCTCCAATTCTTGGAGCTCCGGGTCGTTTGGGTTCGGGGATATGGGCAGTAATCCCTGGATTGCTTTCACCACCTGTTTCAAAACAAAAGTGTACACAACATCTGGGTAAAACATGGCGCTCCATTTCACCTCTTTCAGTTTATTAATCTAATTAGTTAATTAGATTCGACTCTTTTAAGAAACATATACAAGATTGAACACAAATTCAGACTCTTTAAAGAAACATATACAAGATTGAACACAAATTCAGACTCTTTAAAGAAACATATACAAGATTGAACACAAATTCAGACTCTTTAAAGAAACATATACAAGATTGAACACAAATTCAGACTCTTTTAAGAAACATATACAAGATTGAACACAAATTTCAGACTCTTTTTTCCCCTGAGCCAATATCTCCCTCCTAAAGTGAAACTAACAACAAATAGACTTTCTACCATTGATGATGAAATCTGGAAAATTACAAACATCACATCAATGGTAGAAGGGATATTATTGCATCACTTTTGAAAACAACAGCTATCACACAACTACACACATAGAGCAGGCTAAAATCACTTTCATATCTTTTTGTTAAAAAGTCCAAGAATCCAATTGATTAAACTTGTGGGACTCCACAACTACTGTATATCCTTTATTTGCTATCGTGTTTCATGTAATCATTGTATATGAAATACCAGATTGAAACATGATAAGAAAGAAAGAATCATAACTCCACAACACTTGGAAGTCCCTTTCCATTCATTTTTTCCTTCACTTCCAAGAAACTAAAACTAAATTTTTCCACTCAATCAAAAAGCAAGCCCCTCAGCCATTCATTTCAAACAAAATCCAGATGGATTTTTTTTTAAATTCATTTTTATATTTTGGGGCAAAAGCCAAAGGTTTTCTGTTTTCATGAGGGGTAGTGCGCTTTCGTTTTTGTTTTTTCATCATGAAATAAATCAAAGATGAAAAAAGATCTTCGTTGATCAGAGATCCACTCTCTAAATAAAGCACCATCTTGTTTTTAGAGATCTGAGTGTTTCGATTGCCTGTGGAAGAAGACATGGAAAAACCAACACATGAAAAGCTAATCAGTTCTCGGTAGTCTCCAGATCAAAAACTTGGGAGATAAAATTAAGAGAGAGATATTGATCTATTCACCAATTTTCGAGTTTTGATCTAATCTTACTACTCTATTCTATAGCAATCAAACCAGATTCGCCTTCTGGACGATCTGAAATTCGGAACTGAAAACAATAGATATATAATTAATTAAGGCAGCAAAGGGAAGAGGGTAAATAAACCAACCTGTTCAGGTCTGAGGAACACCATGTTTCCGATAACAATCACACTACCAGATTCATCAAGAATTTTAGCGAATTCTACTCCTAGATCTTTACTCGAGCATTCTCTACCGCAAACCTCCAAGAATTCCGGATAAGAAACGAAATCCTTCTCGATCTGCCTCAGCTTTAATTTCACCGTTTCAAGCTGCGACAATCTGAGAATCTTCTTCGCATCCGCCACCGTCAGTTTCTCCACCTCCTCCTCCTCCGCCGGCGGCGGAGGCCTCAGCGCATCAAGCCTAATCCTATCTCTAGCAATATCGATTTCTCGAAGCTTCTCCAATAGCTTCTCACCAGTGGGAAGAAACCGTTGCGCTGAGGGAGTAGCCGCCGATTGGCGGTGGAGATACCGACGGAATATGCCATCGTCTCCGGGATCGTGAGACAGATTATTCGGCATCGTGCGGCGATTACCGGCGGCGGATTGGACAGCCGTCCGGGGAAGGGATGTGCGGCAGTTTGTTATGGCGGGATTCGTCATTCTCGATATGCCCAAAAGGCGTTGAGGTATAATTTTCCTGAACGCCATTGTTGAGGGAGAGATTTTTGGAGAGAGAGAGAGAGAGAGAGTGGGGGAAGAGAGCGAAAGGAACAAAAATATGAAGGAGAAAAATAGGGCTTGCTTGGGCTTTATTTTGTTCAATAATGAAGCTGCTCTTACGTAATACCCTAGGCTATTTATAGTCCCCCTCTCGCAGCCAGAAACGAAATTCAATATATTATTATTTTATTAATTGTTTGAATAATATCACAAATTCAATATTTTCAAATTACCATATAAATAAAAATTTCAAAGGTCAAATTACCATATAATATTGAATGTTACCAAAATGTATTAAGTATTAATTGTAAATTTATTGCAAAATCAATTTTTTTTTACACAAAATCAACTCTTTTTGTGCATAGGTTGAGAATTTTCTTTTTGTTTTATTATTATTATTATTTACTCCCTTAAAAAAAAAATTAAAGTGTTGTATGGATGTATATTAATATAATAATTAATTTTTTATTATATTTTTAATAAATATTTATCTATTTTTTAAAGAACGTATATTTGAGTATTTTAATTTTAACGGTAAATTTTAATTAAAAAAATGTCATTTAATTTGCAAATAATGGATTGGGTCTCTCTCAAAAGTTTTTTAAACTAAAAAATGATTGGGCCACACCATTTTAAAGCCCGTGTACGTTATTTGAAGTAAAATGCGTCAAGTAATTTCCAAATAAGATCATTTCATACATGATCAAATTAATTAAAAATTATTCAATAATTATTTTTATGCAAATAATTTACTTCTTTTATCTTTTCACACTGATAAATGAGTTGAAATTTTAAAGGGTGATAGTTGTGAGATTTTTTTTTATATTTTTAGTGTAAAATTTAATACACGATAGAATCCCATTAAAAGCGTCAAAATTGATTTGTAACCGTATAAATTTAATCTTAGGAGTAAAGATAATATGAAACGTACATACCATAAAAATAATTTAGAAAATATAAAAGCCCTATCCATTCATTGATTGTCACAAGAAATATAATGAGTTAACTATGAGAACTTCCGTCGTAAATGGACGGTGGGATTAGTCCCATCAAATTAGTCGATTCTCAATATTGTGACATAAAAAAATAAAATAAAAAAAAAACCACGAAATGAAACGCGTATGTTAGAATTAGAATTATGGACCAAATTGGAATATTCGACTAAAATAAATATGAATAATTGATATGGTAGGTGAGGCAGATTATCGGCAATTGAGTCATGGCGTGGTGTATTTTAGGAAAACGTGTCGCCACGTAATGTGGGCCAATACTCACATGATTTAATAAATTTCCCGGTTTTCTATGGAAGGCACCCAAACTTATCGGAATTCTGTTAAAAAATTATCCATTCTACTTTTTGTATTTTATTTAGATGATAATGATATAATAATACCTTTTTTTTTTTTTTGTGATATAATGAGAAAATAAATAAATTTATAATTGCATATAAAAATGAAAATATTTATTTAAATATAAAGTTTTTTTTTTTTAAGGAATTTAAATATAAAGTTTTATTGTGTCATTATCTGACATTTTTTGAATAAGCGTCATTTCATAACCACGTATTTTGTGGATATGAAATACGTGTAAATTCATTAATTTAGTTCAGGCTAGCGAAAAATGGGGTGGTAAAAAGTTTTATAAGAAAAATTCTACTCCTCCGTTCCACATGAATTTGCACACTTTCCATATATTCATAATTTCATACCAATTTACACACTCCATCGAAGGAAATATCTTCGTAAACTCATCTTTAAAATATATTCATATTTACCCATATGTCATTACTTTTCCACCCTTAATCTACTTTTTACTTTACTTTATTCATAAAAAATTACAAAATTACCCCTCAAAACATCACTCAATACACACTTTTTTACACATTTCTTAATATGTGTGCCGTCCCAAAGGTGAGTATTAATTTTTGGTTCCACAAATATGCCTAAACTACTATCAATGGCTAGAATAACAGAAAAACTAAACATCATACTGAAATAAAAGACAATATGAAAAGGGACTAAAATTGATAATGGGCTCTAGTCTAGATGCTAGATCATTGCAGTTTTCAATCAATAATATGTAATAAGATGTTAAGGGATTAATGTATTATCTATTAATTTTATCGTGTTTAAAGGATTGATAAGAAATAAAATTTTAATGTATCCAATTACACACGAATAAAAAAGCAAATACTGACACAGTTTTAACGTTGTTCAAATGTCATAAAATGTAGCAACTCCAACTACTAGTCCAGTCCACAAATCGGCCTATGCCTATTCTGGGCATTTCTTAATTGTTGGGCCTCATGGACCACACAGCCCAATTAAGGCCCATTTTTATTAGGCCCAATTTGAACTAATAGTTAGCCCAGTTTGAACTACAGTACTTTATTTCAAATATGTCTGGTTTTAATGTGCAACCTAAAGTTATATAAGCTGAACTAGGTATAGGGTTTAATATATTAAATTAGGGTTCATATTGAAATTTATGAAAAACAATTCGCAGGGTGACAATTTCGAATAAGACATAATAACACGACACGAATTCGACATAAAATTTATGAATATGAAGTAGTTTGATTTTATCTTGTTTGTATTGTTATCGTGTTGACCTCTTAAGAATGATTAAATTAAAAGATAATACATTAACATGTTACATGTTATTACATGTTATTGACATGACACGATAATAACATATATCTAAATATAACGCAACAATATTATATATTTAAATAGATATTTTAATTTGTATACATATAAAAGAAAGTTTAATTATTTTTTATAGTGTCGTTATCGTGTCATGTCACATCGACACGAAAAATATTTCTCTCACTGTCCCACAATTTCCACAATAATTTTCACACTTTTCTTTTTGGGACGTTCCGCAATAACTTTCACATCTTTAAAATGAAAAAATCTCCTCACAATATCCCTAATTTTACACAAATCTCATTACTTTTTATTTGTCCACACATACATCCAACTCAACTCATTATTTTACTTTGTACATAAATATTTACATAATTATCTTTCAAAACTCTACTATTTATTACACACTCTTAATAGATCGGAACAGAGAGAGTATGTTGTTATCGTGTTTAATTAGTGTCGACACAACACAAAAACTATCTTATTCGTATTATGTCGACACGTGTCCTAATCGTGTTTAGTGTCGACACGGTACAAAACGACACGTGTCCTAATTGTGTTTAGTTTGTGTTTTACAGCTAAGAAGACAAGAAAATCAAAAGGTTTGATTCTCAGACACACCAAAATCCAAAAAAGATCCAAATCTTAGTTTACATGCTTGATCCATACATTGTATTGGAGTTGTCAGTGATCAAAATCTTTCGAACAAAACAAAACTCACTTAATTAAAACTTAATCAATCTATTAATCTGCAATTAAGAAGAGTGCACTCGTGTTTAAAAGAAACACCAAGAAATATCCAGGTAGTTGCTGGATAAAACATGTCCTCCACTAACTCTACAACCTTGTCTTATTTTAATGTTGTAATTATTCTTAATTCACTTAATAATGAAACATTTGGACCAAAAAACCTGCCTACTGTTTTAATTTTAATTTAATTCAACCATTTTTAATGAAACCATGGACGTCTTTGTACGGAATTACTTTCGTTTTAGGGCATTGGGAGCCACGAATTTTGAATGTTAAATAGATTTTGTCCATAGATTTTGATAGCATACATTGCACCTCTATTCAAAGGCCAAAAACATTCATAAACTTGGTTCTCATAAATTTTATATGGTGAGTCAGTTTAACATACGAAGTATCACTATATATTGATTTAGAAAAAATATTACACATAATTTTGTTTTAATTTTATATATAGTGATACTTTATATTCTAAAAAGTGATAATTTGAGAAATAGTGTTTACATGAATTTAATCCCAGAAACTCATTTCATTCGAATTACGAAGTAATACTGTTTAACATACAAAGTGTCAATATATATTGAACATATTCTAAAAGGGTTAATTGCACTAATTAAAACCCCCCTCTTGGTTAGGAAATGTTACATTTGCATAAAATTTTCCCTCTTTTTTTTTTTTAAATAAGTTACTGATACAAAAAATAGAAGAAATATACAAAATCGTTAACTCGTTTTTTTAAAAGCATTAAATTTAGTATGCACTCGAGTGCATGTTATGCACCCTAGTCTATGTTGCACTTTTCAGTTTTACTGACTTACACTTTTTGATAAATGGTGTTGCACTTTTTAATTATTATTAAAGTGCAACACCATTTACCAAAAAGTGTAAGTCAGTAAAACTGAAAAGTGCAACATGGATTAGGGTGCATAACATGCACCCGAGTGCATAGCAGACCAACCCTTTTAAAAGATGGGAATTCGCTCAATTTAATAAATTATTAGGGGAGGTTTCTAATAATTTCCAAATTCCACAGTAGAATTTCGTGTTAAATGTCAAAATTAACATATTCTAATAAATATTTAATTTTGAATTTTCTATTCAAAATTAATGCCAATAATGTTGCACTAAATCTAAGTAGAAGCAGCTAGCGGAGCAATAAAAAAATGAATCGATTGAGAAAGTGCCCCTAAATGGGAAACAAACTTTCGTAAGCTAATCAACTGTGGTTGGAATTATAGACAACAAGTTTTTGTATGAGACCTATTTTATTTATTTAATTAGTTTCATTCTAATTATTCTAAAAAGATGACTGCATGCATTACGTGCTCACAACAGCATCCTCTATATGTAATTTTTCCTACTTTTATTTCAAAAATCAAAGATCCTTTAACAAAATTTAAATTAAGTAAAATATGATTGAAAATATTAACCAATATACAGATGAGAAGTGATTTGTTGTGAAATCGTTGTATAAATCATGAGCCGAGTAGTGCTAAACTCCACACAATTGCTATACTTAAAGTTCGAAATTCAATTCGAATTTGATATAAAACCTTAATTTTTTAAGTTCGTGCTCGACTCGTCTCAATTTTCTGTATAATTTTACAAAATTAAATGTAAAACATGTTTTTCCTGTATTTTTGTCCAAACTCTTCATGTCATATAGAATGGAAAATTTTAAAAACTCAAAATAACAAAATACACACGTTTTTAATACAAATACATGCAATGGTTTTTTTTTTAATAATATATCAGTGTATATACATTATATAATTAATGGTAAAATAGTACATATTGTACAAACTCAATTAGACTAGTGAGCCTTTCGAGACATATATTTATGAATTCGAACTCGATAGCTACTCAAGTATCTCATAATTCAATTTAACTCGATCAAATTCAAAATAATTTTAATTTTTTTTTCAAGTCGAACACGAGTATCTCGCGAATTGAGTCAATCGGTTACTCAATTACATTAATCCATCATTTGAATATAAATTAAAATTTTATAACTATTTGATTGGATAGTTGATTTTCTTAGCTAGCTTGTTTGTACATTCAGTCCATGTTCATTGAAAATAAGTATTTGTAAACATGCATTAAATTTTAGGTGACGATTGGTGGACCACAATTATTAAACGTATGTAATTTATATAAAAACATTGAAATAGAATGAAACACGATTTTTTCAATATCAAATTGCTTTACGACTCTTTTCATGAAAAACTGCAGTTAATACATCCAGGGCATATATGCCAGAATGCAGCAGTAATGTTTGACTGGTCATTGCACCTTCACAAATTTGTAATAAAATATAATTCAATTATAATTTCACATTTAAAAGTGGAATTCTATTGTTTAATTGTTTATTTAGTTTCTGAAAGATTAAAAGACTACAAAAACTTATATACAACTTACTTATTTCTAGATAAAATTGAATTTTGAAGTTTGAACAATCGAAAGAGAAAGTCGAGTGTGATGCAGAATTCGCTTCCCCGCGTGGAGACAATAATGCTTATCCATCTAGTAATAATATTGTGAGGGAAGGGTGAAAAGAACCTTATCGGGAAGTGAAATAAAACACTAAACGTAAGCTTCTGAAAGACGAGAAACTTCAAATATCCGTTAATAGACGGAAGTATAGATCTACCCGTATTCCCGAGGGGAAGAGATCCCATGTTGCCCAGGAAGTGAGAATGAAGCATTCTAGCACCAATTTAGAATCCAGTAGTACGAATTTAGAAAAAACGGGTGTCACACCAAGGACGTTATATTATTGGTTCTGGTTCAAATGTGAGGTGGGGTTAGGGGAAAAATACCAAATTGTTGGTATACCGTACAAAAAAATGTAGAATTTGTCAAAATTTTCAGTATACCGAAAAATTGTGTATATATGATACCCAGTATTTTAATATGTACTAAAATACCAAAAAATAAAAAGTGGTACTTCATATAACAATATTATCGGTATAAAATAATGGTTCAATATCATTTTCAAATTCTTTGATACGATATTGTATATTTCAATATTTTCGGTATACCGTACCAAACCAGATAGTTGGGTGCATGTATTCATTCTATTTGAACCATTTTTTTATTACATATAAAATACTCCCATAAATTCTTGCCACTCTTTTCCTTAAAGCATTGAGAAATCTTGACCTTATAATCATTAAACAAATATTACACCCATTAAAAATATTTTCTTGAACACATGATAAGCCATGGGGCCGACATCACTTCAATTAACCTTGAAACTTATGCCTGAATTTAATAATATTTCTGTAATTAGTGACGTGGCATGCACAAACTGCAAGTCCCTTTGTCCATTATAAAACCCCCTTTTTGCCCCCTCCCTCTTTCATTCATTCATTCCATTTCATCACTGCCAAACAGTCCCTATGGATGTACAATCAACAAAAGCTTCAAACAAAAGAATGTCCAGCCGGAAATTGGGAAGATTCCTCAAGGAGCAAAGAGGGAGACTCTACATTGTGAGAAGATGTGTAGTTATGCTTCTTTGTTGGCACGATTAATCTGTACTGGTGTTTCATCTCGTATTTCAGTACGTACAAACGTCAGGTGTTTCATCTCGTGTTTCAGTACGTACAAACGTCAGGTGTTACATCTCGTGTTTCAGTACACAACTTGGGAGTAAAATAGGAAGAGGGAGGTTTACCATTTGTAGGAGGTAAAATTGGTGGAAATGTTTAGATTTTATTTACATCTAGTTAGTTAGTTTTTTTTTTATATTAGTTGATTAGTTAACTAGGACTTTGTCATTAATTGTAGATTTTTTTTTTTGTTGAAAGATTATTAAATTGGACTTACTTCACATTTGGGCCATTTAATTTCTTTTTATGTATATTATAATGTTGTCCCATATAAACAAAGTTTTGAAAGAGTTATCAATTTCAATGAGATTTCAACTTCAATCATGTAATGTGAGTTAATAATGTTCTCAAAACGCATACACACTATAGATGAAATTGAAGTGATACACTATAGATGAAATTGAAGTGGTATTAGATAAATTTCTATGTTACTATTTCACTCCACTTTATCTTTAACACGTGCTACTTTCATTATTTTAACGTGTTGGTCATTTTTTAACATGACACGTGTCTATAAATCAGATATTAAAATACAAAACGAAACACTAAAACTGACACAGATTATCTCAGACCGTCTTAATTAATATGTTTCTCAATATGTACATTGTACACATAAGTCTATCGAGTAGTTCATTTCAAATCATGAGAAATTTAATCATTATGTACACATTGATAATAAATACTCCTTCCGTTCCACCATAACTTTCACCAATTTTCTTTTCAAAACGTTGCACAATAACTTTCACACCCTTAAAATGAAAATTCCTTTATAAACTCCACCCTCACAATTTTTTCAGTTTTACACAAATGATATTACTTTTTCTTCACACGTACACACAATTCAACTAATTTCTTTTACTTTATACATAAAAAATTACAAAATTATCAATTAAAACTCCATTTATTATTACACTTCCTTAATAATTATGCTCATCTACCTGTAAAAATTATTATAAAACGAACGAAAGAAATATTACGTAAAAATATTTAAATTAAAGAAAATATAGAGTTGTGTCCGTACTGAATATTTTTCCGGCTCCTTGAAACTTGAAAGTGGAGGCATTGTTGTTCTACAATATTGTATTGACTGGTGCAGTAATGTGAGTTACTTTCCCCAAAAGCTAGTTGAAAAATATTGGCCCTTGCATGTGCCTTTGTTCCCCCAATCTTATGTCCTTATTGCCCAATTTTGTCTTTTTTTTTTTTTTTTACTCTCTCTCCGACAAAAATAACTACATTCTTTTTACATACAAATTAAAAAAAAAAATAATGTGGTCAAGTTTAACTAATATATATCTATTTTACCTTTAATATTTTATAAATAAGATGTAAATTTTAAAGCATTGAGTCTTAATTACTCTAAATTCAATGTTAATGAGTAATTATAGAGTAAGTTTAATTAAACTACAAGAAATTGACGTAGTGGTGTAGGCTTGAGACTTAGGAGTGTGCTCCTCTATAGGTCTCTGGTTCGAACCCTATGACTGGTCCCTCGAAATTAGTCGATCATTGGACAGGATACACGAGACTTAAAAAAAAAAAGGAGTACTTAAGTAAAAGATGATACGTGGCTATAATTGAGACATTTGAAAAAGAATAATGTGACTATCTTTATGGAACGGATAGAGTAATTTTTTATTCTTTCGCAAGAAGATTTTGTGGGAAAAAGTCTTTAGTGACAGATCCTAAGATACCCTTATAATTTATGCATACAATCAATGTTCGACTCTTAAAAACGTACGAAACACCCAATGTACAATTATATGAACCGTACAAATTAAAGAACGTACAATCACAATTGTAATCGAATTTCGAATTTCACATATAACGAGTCGAGTTCGAGGTTATCCCTATTTGATTCATTTAACCTTTCCATCGAAATGATAGGGTGTGGTTGAATAAGCTGAGAGTTGGTAGTGGGCCCATGTCAAGAAACAACCGTGGGCTAATATTTTGGGTAAAAGATTTAGGCCCACGAATTGACTGATCTATCGGTGGGCCTACTTCTGCTAAATAAATTCCAAATTTCCACTTATTTCTGTTCGTTTCTACACGTCAAGTCAAGGATTATTTTGGACCAGTCAATGTCATAAATGTTTAAATTTAATACCCTTTTTTTTTATTATTATTATAAATAATTCAAGAATTCTATACAGGGGTTCAAATTTTAGAATTTAGATTTCAAATTAAAATTAGTTTTTTTTTTCTTATTTTAAAATTCAGTTTTATTAGTTTTATCTCAATTCAACGCTCTGCGATTTTTTATTTTTTTTCGTTTATAATTATTCTTGGCGATAACAAAAAAATGAGGTACACCACTAATTTTTATTAAAAATATTTTTAAGTATATCTAATATAAGAGTCAAATAAAAACTATAAAAAATATATTTTTTACGTTATTTTTAAAATTTAGTTAGGAACAAAAATTTACTAGGCTTTGAACTTTTTTAATAAAAATACAGAAATAAAGATCAAAGCATCAAGCTATGATTAAGATAATACAAAAACTTATAATGAAATAGAGCTTATGTAAATTGAGAGTTGAGACAAAGATTTATAGGCAAAATATTATTTCACCAATTTTTAGAAACTGTTTTAATTACTCTATTTCATTTGTAAAATATTTGACACGAATCTCAAAATTGAACCCTTAAATATTATTCTCGTGAATAAATAAATGTACATTTGTAATTCAACTCTTCTCGTATGTAAGGTATATAAATATTATTCTACATTTAACAAAATTTAGGATTTGGAATAAACAAATCGATTTAACAATAAGCTGTGACAAAAAATCTATGAACGGATTTTAAATCATTATAATCCATTTTAAGGATCATATAAATATTATACTGATTACTGACAAAGTGTATAAGGAACAATATCAATCACTCTGAGTGTGCACACGCTTGTGTGTGTATATATAATAATGCTATATGCTGAATACATATATTTTTTTCTATCAATATTAGGCTGAATTTGCACAATAAATTGTTCGATATTGAGTGCTATTATTCGAGTAGAGTATTTGAAGTTCGATCTCGACTCGGATCGATAACATTGACGAGTTAAAAAATTGAGCTCGGTTTGATTCGTTAACGAGTCTAACGAGCTGAGCCGAGTCGAGCCTAACGGGTCTAATGATTTTTTTTTAAAAAAAAAATAGATATCGAGCCTAAAAAGTCGAGCTTGAACCGACACGTTAGTAAATCAAGTATTTAAAGAGTTCAAGTTCGACTCGTTTAGCTAAACGAGTCGAGTCTCGTTAAGACTCAATTCACATAACAACTACGCACTAATTTATGGATATATTTTATTTTTTTACGAATATCGTGAAAATTTTATCCTCTTCAATATTGATATCGTTAACTGTGAAGAATAAAAACAAGTTAAGTAAGATTATTAGTTAGAGTAGTTAGTTGTAACTCATTTGTTAGTTGTAACTCCTCTTTTGTAAATCCCTCTCTTATATATAAGAGGGGTGATAATTCAATTTGATCATGTAATTCCAATCTAAATTATCTCAATATGCACTCTATCCAATTTCTTCTCGTTATGAAATTCCACATTAACTAAAAATATATTCTGGATATATCAAACATACTTCCAAATATTTTCAAAATGAACCAAATTAAATTATTAACTGAAATAATTAATTTCAAGAACACAAAATTGTCTTCACTTTTCCAATTATTATTTCAATAGAAGTCACACTCAAACAAGAAGCAAGAATGAAGCAGTGCAAACAATTTTTTTCTTATAAAGCATTATATATATATACAACCAGAACACCACAAAATGTTTTTTCTTTTTCTTATAAAGCATTATATATACAACCAAAACATCACAAAATGTTTTTTTTTTTCTTTTCTTATAAAGCATTATATATACAACCAAAACACTACAAAATATCCAGAAAACCAGTTGTAATTTTGATTATTGCACTATGGAAAATTTTACACCCACACAATTTATACCAGGGATATGAGATAATATATCTATTGCTGCATACATATTTTTCGAAATTGTTTCAAAAAAGGAAAAGAAAAGGCCTTGACAATTATTCTCTTTTTTTAATGAATAGTGTTGAATTTTACTTTATGTTAAATGATTGAGTGAGTTATTTTAAAATTTATAAAATAGTTTGTATTGAAAAAAATAAACTTGGAACATTTATTAGAACGCCGAATATTACTTGCACACCTTTTTTTTTATTGAAACGTCTCAAAATTATTTGCACACTTGTAATACTTCTTATGAAATAACCCACAAAATTAATACTTTTACAAAATTGTCTTATTTTTTAAATTTTGAGCCTATATTTCTTCATATATCTCACTAAATTTCATTTACACCTCACCACTAACTTCACTTTTAAAAAAAAGTGAGTCTGTTAAGATGTGTAAGTCACAACAGAACATAATGATTAATTGATTTATAAGTAATTTTAACTGTGAATTGAGTGTGATATCTGAAATTCGAAATTTTAAATCCGTAACTCGTATAATGTTGAAATTGTAAATTCCTAAGTTCATTAGTGTGAGTTGTGAAAGAAGCATAGCCGTATTACTTAAATTTTTAAGCCACTTCACTCGAGTGGATTCCACAATACATATTTTATCTTATTATTATATGTAGTTTATATATAAATTAATTAATATTTATTAAAGTTTACTCTTTCAGTTTTAGTAAAATTTACTCAATTTTTTTCTTCAGTTTCAATGAAAATTGTTGTTCATTTTTTACAAATGAATCTCTTACATTTTATTATATTTTTCTCTTTCAATTACATCACCTCTAATACATCTATTTCTTTATCATATTTTTTAATATCCGTATCCAAAACTCATGAATAATTTTTACGGGAACGGAACTAGTAATAAATTTGAATTGAGAGATTAAAACACAAAATGTAATGAAGTAAAAGTGAAAATGAAAGAGGATAGAATCCCATGTGGTGGGGCACAAGTTAAGATGTGAATTGGGAGTTTGGTCAAACAAGGTTTGATGGGTCAATGTCTATTAGCATCTTTACTGCACCCACGTGCAACTCACACATCACTTCCTGCCTTGCGCTTATATCTTGACTCTCCTCACACTTTCTTTGATTTTTTCTCAAACAATCGTCTCGTTTCAATTTAGATTCATCATTTGTAGAGAATAGACGTAATAATATAATTTTTTCCCTTTAAAATTTCACTTAATTTTTATATTAATCTACATGTAAATAGTGAATATTGAAATAGAAAATGAAATCCCATTTCAGTATTTTTCTCAAATTAAATTTATCTATCAATCTGCCGGCTTTGCGACAAAGAATCCACTAATGCTAGATACCACCATCAAAAGTAGGTCTGGGACTTGAAAAATACAAACAAATAAAATTTTCATCTATCTATTTTGAACGTTTTCGTTTCTCGTTTATAATATGAAAATCGATTTTTAGTAGAAGGGAAATTAATGCACAATGTTGATTAAACTCATCCTTATAGGAGGAAGCTAATGCAACTCAAATTAAAATGTCCGTATCTTATCTTGTGGACCTTGGATCTTGACAATCGATCTTATCTTATGGACCTTGGATCTTGACAATCGATCGAACTCTTGATTTTGCATTAATGCACGTGTCTCGTGGGCCTTGGATCTTGACAATCGATCGAACTCTTGATTTTGCATCAATGCCCGTGTCTCGTGGGCCTTGGATCTTGACAATCGATCGAACTCTTGATTTTGCATCAATGCACGTGTCTCGTGGGCTTTGGATATTGACAATCAAACTCTTGATTTTGCATCAATGCCCGTGTCTCGTGGGCTTTGGATCTTGACAATCAAACTCTTGATTTTGCATCAATGCCCGTGTCTCGTGGGCCTTGGATCTTGATAATTGAACTCTTGATTTTGCATCAATGCCCTAGTCTCGTGGGCCTTGAATCGTGGCAATTGGACTAATTGATTTTGCATCAGTGTATTGTGGTTCTTGAAATTTGGTAATTGACCTATTTATTCATTTCATTCAAAAAATAATAATTCGAGAAGATAAAAAAATAAGTCTTATGCCGATTCAAATTCAGTACCCTCAAATTTGGTTTTTTTTTTTTTTTTTGATGAAAGTTAAATACCCATCCCTTTTTTTTCCCCTCCCCATGACTCGAACCCAGGACCTAAGGCCTAGGTAGTGGTGCTCAAACCACTTGAGCTATCCCACTTTGTCGTACCCTCAAATTTGGTAAATTCCAAAATTTGGTACTTTTTGGCAGGCCCATAAAGAAGGCGTTGGCTATATACCCCTCCAGCTTTGTTAAGTATACTCCCCCGATTAATGTACTCCCCCAAAATATGATAAATGTTAAATGTACTCCCCCAAACTTACCCAAATTACCATTTTCTTCAAAAGGACAAATGTTAAATATACTCCCCCTATTCAAAACCCTAATTTATCATTTTCCCCCCAATCTTTTTCTTCTTCCACCAATCGTCGGCGACGGCGCCGCCGCCCCTGCGCGCGGCCCCCAACGCCTCCGTCTGCATCCGCCGCCCACACCTGCATCCGCCGCCTCTGTGCGCGTCCCCTGCCGCAACCGCCTGCATCTGTCGGCCCTGTGCGCGTCCCCCGCCACCCTCACCTGCATCCGCCGTCCCTGCGCGCGGCCCTCGCCCCGACGACCATGCCCAGCCGCCACCGTCGTCTGCAACACAGGTAAGTTTTTTTTTTTTTTTTTTAATTTTCGGTAATAATTAATTGCCCAAAAACACTCTCGTCGATAAATCAGTGTCGACGGGAATCTTTTTGGTCGATCCATCTTGGTCGAAAATGTCAAATTTTCTTACTTTTTTTTTTTTCTTTCGACTACTCTTACAAAACGAAAGTATATTTGGTCGACAAATCAGTGTCGACGGAAGTGTTTTTGGTCGACTCTGGTTTGTCGATTTTTTTAAAGAAAATTTAAGTTTTTTTTTTAATTTCTAAATTTATTTAAGGGGCGGCGACGGCTGGAGTGGTGGCTGACGACGGCGGCGGCGGCGGAATTTAGGGGAGGAGGATTTTTTTTTAGGGTTAGGGTTAGATTTAGGGGGTGTATTTATCTTTTATATATTTATTAAAAGGGTAAATTTGGTATTTTATATTAATATTAAATTAATAAATGAAAAGGGGGAGTATACTTAACAGAGCTGGAGGGGTATATAGCCAACGCCATAAAGAATTAAATTAAGCATTTATCAAGCCCAACTGTAGCAGCCCATTTAGCCCACTTCCAGCAATTATGCAGCCCATTGAAGGCCCATTAAACCATTTACGGGCCTCTCAACTTAAAGAAAGCGCTAATTCATTAGTTGTTATTCACTTTAGCAACTTTGAGCTAATGAAAATAAAATATTGAGCCAACAACTTGAGGGGAATATTTTGTAGAGCAGCATAATTTTTTTAGCTTGGAATTCTAGTCTAAACTTTAACTTCTCATCTTATTTACTTATTTTGGTTATTTTCTTCCATTGTAAATTTGTAATTGAAAGATATTTATAAATGAATTTATATAATATTTGTGTATGTTATTACTCTCTTATTTGTATTTTTAATCTCATTTGAGAGCATATTATTATTGATCATGATAATGCGTTTATCCATTGTTAATTGAGATATACTTAGAAATTTATTCTATATATAGAATTTAAGCACACCATCTAATCTATTATGAGCTTGAGAAAATGATTAACTATTATGATGAATTGAATGATCTTTGATACTACTAGTTTGAATTGTATATTGTTTGCTAGGTATAGATACATGCTTATATCATTTTTTATTTGGATGTATTGAATTAAAAAAAAAAAATCATTCACCAGTGATCAATTCAATAAGATCAACCATTTAAACAAAATTTTAATTGTAGATTAATTTTTAAGTATTGCATATGACTTGGAAACACATATTTCTTTGATTAAATTTTAAGCATATCTATATTAGGTTCATTTTATTAGCTTGTTGATTTGAATTTACTAATTTTTATTTATTTTCGTAGTGATATTTGGAGACAGCATTTAAAATCAGTTTTAGTTTTTAAAACATTTCATAAAATCAACCGTTTTTAAATTGAATCTTGTCAATATATATTACTTTTGCACCAACCATTTCCCATGTATCAACCATTTCCCATATATTACTAACCCTCCCCTATGGTATTACTGTTCAAGTTAACTATTTTTTTTTGAAATATTGATTCTAAATTTTATATCTTTAAAAAATGTAAGAAATTGAAATACGAAATTAAGTTAAAGACACAAAACACATAAATGATCACAAAGGTTTCGACTTTTGTAAATATTTCAGTATTCTGTAAAAAAAAAATATATAAATAACAAATCTTATTTTCCCAAAATTGATATGCAACCTAAAAATCAAAATAATTGTTCTTGAAAGTTATGCCCCGACACACTCGTACACGACAATGTCAAAAAAACCTGTTAACACTGACCCCTGCTTGTGTCGTTACGCCAAAATGAAATTTCCAGCTCATCACTTCATTGCAATTAATCATTTCATTATGGATAAATTAGTTATGTAATAGTAGTAATTGTTTTGTTTGTCCTGTCCCTCGAAATAATATACCCCTCCTTTCCAATTTTTTTAGGATGGAAAAATGACATGTTTCGAAGTTGTCCCGCTCTGTCTCGAAAGATTTGAATTCGCCTTGTTCCGTTCCGTTTTGAAAATGGGATAAGTCAAAACCACCCCATGCGCAGAGGACGTATATATAATAATTTTTATATAATAGTTATTGTTAATTTTGAACATGAAATTGTTGTGGATTTGATTATTTAGTTTGTTGTTCATTTAGAATATGATTTTGGGAATTTTTAATGTTTAGTTTAAAAGTATATATATATATATATAAATGGCACTTGGGGCGGAATAGGCGGAACATGCTCAAAATGCTTCTTTGTATTGAGCAGGGCAAGTTTGGATATTGAGAGGAAAGGGTCATGCAGGAATCGAACCCAGGTCGACTTCTTCATATTGAGCAGGGCAAATTTGGATATTGAGAACCTAGGTCGTTTGCCTGAAGGCTCTGATATCATGAAAGAATTCTATCTTATCTAAAAGTTTGAACTGGTAGAGAGATTGAAAATTAATTCTTCTATATGGAAATCTAATTTATTTATCCTTTGAACATTCATGGAGTTATACACCTCTGATTATCCTAGCATCTTTAATGGAAATTTTTCTTTGAAAAAAATATATGATAATTTCATATATATTAATTTTACCTTGCATATATTGAATTTTTCTTTGGTGTGCCTTAAATGCATGAGTGAGTGTGCCTATCTACCCATTGCAGAAATCGACAATTTTTTCCTTTGTGAAGGGAACTTATAATTAAAGTTTTTGGTATACAAAAATTTGTATAACACCATGTTATAGCTAGGTATTTGGTTTTCATTACATATATATACTTTCTGTTTCATTATAAGTTGTTTGTTTCTTTGGAATTAAGGTTTTGATTAATGAATGTGTTAAAATAATAGAAGCAATACAAGTGATGGATAGTACTGAGAAAGAAAATAATAGATGAATATTAAATGATATATATATATATTATATATAAATGATTGAGAAAGAGAAAATAATATGTTAAAAATGAAATGAAAAATCTACTTGTAGAGCGTCCAGAAAAGGAAAGTGAAAAAGTTATAATGGACAGAGAAAGTATTTCATGTGATTCGTGAACTTATACATATGACCCTGCTGAAATCATGGTTTAAAGTAAAATGAGATGTAAATAATAAAATGCAGCCCCGCTTTATATATACATGAAAACGATCTCACACAAAACTCCCCCGATTATACTAGGTTCATTTGATTAATTTTAGGCTCATTTTATGTATATATAGTTTGTTTAGTTCGTACTTTTTTCCTATATGTTTAGGGTTTATACCCTTTCGTGAATCTTAGAACAGGCAGCATTTTATGAGGCCAACAATTTGCATTTCTTCTGTCATTCTCGACCCTATATATACCTATGATTATTTCATTTTCTTTGCAATAAAATTATCTACTTGTAATTGTTTGTTTATCAGTCTAATTAAGTGTTTGAGCTTTGGAGGGGTTATAGTTAATTAATTTAAACTTGTCAAACAACAAAATATGTCAAAAAATTGTGTGTGAATTAGGTAAAACAGATCTATATATATTAAATCTACTTTTAGTCCCTTGCCAATCTCTACCCATTTTTCTATTGTCAATGTTTGTCTTGAGATTAACCTATCCGGACCTGGAATGTTGCGTATCTCGTATTGCTCTAATTTGAGATTTAAAATTTAAATTTCACCAATATTTTCTTATTTTTACATAAATGATTTGACATGAAATTCCTATTACAATAATACCATTCATATGCGTACAATTGATTTTAAAATCTTGAATTTCACCATCTATATTATATCCACCCTCCAACTATGAACTTGGTTCACCTAACACTTTTGATCTGTCCACCAAATCAATCATAAATGAATCTATACAAAGATTTTATTAGACCCATTTTATAAATAACAAAGTCACATAAGTATAAACTAGGTTCATATGAACTTTCATTTAATACCAATTTAACATACAAAATATCGATTTAAAAAAAAATATTTGATTTAACTGATTATTCTACTCGAAATCACTAAAAAAATAAATGAATTTTTAGATATTAAAAGGCACTCAGTTTTGAATAACTAATGAATTTATGGAATATATATACAATAAAAATATTCTCAATTTATATTCGAGCTGAATATAATTTTGCTTTGTAATAGTCATGATGATTTTATATAGTAGGTTGTACCACTGGTATTAAATTTTTTCGTGCAGTGATAGTTTTGTAGAGCTTTAAAATTCAAAGCAAAATTATATTCAAAACGTCAGAATAATAATTTAAAAGAAAAATCAACAGTTTGACATGTGTTGAGAATTTGGTAGTCAAAATCATTTACTATAATACTCAGATCGACAGCACAAGAATAATTATAATATTCTTTTCCTGTGTACTTGCCATTTATCATTATTAAAATTAACCCCAAACAAATTCATATCATCATTTATACAGAATCTGGTTTTTAGTACACGTCTAAATTCTTATATCATCATTTACTAGTTTATACTGTAAATTTCTTTCTTTAAAAACTCTTTTAAGGTATTACTGTCTATTACTCCCCGTTTTTTAATAGATGATATTTTAATTTTTTTCTCTTGTACATAATTAAGTGGTGTTTTAGAATTTTTACATTGTTTATTACAATTATGCCCCTCTTTAGATTTAAAAAATCTTCTAATTTGTGCATTATAACTTTTCTTAATTCTAACTAATTTCACGAAAACATCATCCATAAAAAAAAACGAGGGAGTAATTAATAAACAATTTCACAACAATTTATGGGTTTTTAATTTCTTGATTTATTAACATCCAGGATAAACTTATCCCAATGAAATCTGAAACTTAAAAAAAAAATCTTATGAAACTCAACCAATAAAATGGGAAAAAACAGCAATTTTACATTCTTGATTGAAAATAATTTTCACAATTTCATCAACAATTCCTGACCAGTTTATACAGAGTTAAATATCGACACTTTAAAAAACAAAAAATCACAAAATTCCATCTTAGTTTCTTGAAAAATCACTCAATAGAAAAAATATAAACTCTTTTATCCAACTAATGTAGCTAGGGTTTCAAAAATTCAACACACACACAAATACACACACACATACCAAACTATACAACATAAAATTCTTACTTACCAAAATCATTTCTTCTCCATCTGATACCCTCTTGTCTGATCTCGGACAAACAGCTGAAAATTCATAAAAAGAAAAAGGGAAAATTAGGGCAAAAAAACCCTCACCCCCCAGATTCAAGAACTAGGGTTTTTTTTTTTCTTTTTCTTACAAGCCTTTTAGTTTTGTCCTAGTCTAGATTTGCAAGAACCCATGAGGGGAAGAATCTATAAAATTGAAGATCCAACTTCTCTAACATGGAGTAAATGAAAAAAAAGTAGAATTTCTTTAATTGTTACAGTAAAAAAAAAAGAAGGGGGGGCCGTACGAGGATTTATGGATATTTTAACCATAAATGGACAGAGTTTGGTTTGTAATTGCGGTGAGTATGACACGCAGGGAATGGGGCCCCTCTCACATCACACGAAAACGAAGTGTAGTTGTTTGTCCATTGCGTAGGAGAAAAAAGCTGTTCCATGTAGAGTCTACAATTTCATCTATATACAGCTTTTATTTTTTTTTACCCACCCAACCTAATTATTTTTCAATCTTTTTTCAATGTTCACACATGTAATTTATCATTCTTCAATTTTTTTTAATTTGATTGCAAGTTGTGTTTTATCTAATGTGTGCTTCAATCTTTTGGTGCAATGTCTTGTGCATATGATGAATTTTGTTGTAATCTAATTGTTGAAATATCACATTACACCTTCCGTTCACTAAATATCAATCTTTACCCTTCAATCATCACTTAATTAAAAAGTTTGACGAGTTCTTGCTTCTTTTTCTTTTTCTTTTCCTTCTGTCTTCAACACTTTTTTACTCGAGTAACATTCTTCTACACTAGTTGTAACTTGTATATATGGTGCTACTATGCACAACTATCACTTTTAATAAAAATAACTACTAATATTTTTCAGTGTAAACAACTCATACACGATGAATCAATTAATTGTATCAATTTTTTTGAAGTCATCCGACTTATTCGGGGACCAATTCCACCGTTCATTTACGAAAACTCCGTTTAAAGTTAAAGTTTTACACTCTATATGGACTGGTTCTTAGGAATTATTTGCACTTTAAAAGTTTCGAACTTGAGACCTAAAAATGAGCACACAAGTCTCAAACCTACACCACTAGACCAACTCTTTGGAGTTAACTAGTTATATCATTAAAAATACACCTGAGATGGACGGTCCAAGTGAGGTATATATACACACTTTTATATCTATTCTTTCTTCTCTTCCACATCCATTGTTTTCCTCAACATAAAATTGAGTTGAATCAGTACACAAGAGACCAACTCGATCTACACAAAGATTTAGTCTCTTATGCGCAACACTATCTTTAACTGAAATATGATACTCCCTCCGTCCCATAGGAATTTGCACACTTTCCATATATGGATGTCTCATACCAATTTGCACACTCCATAAAAGGAAATAGCTTTACAATCCTCACCCTTGAAATATACTCATATTTACCGATATGTCATTACTTTTCCACACTCAATCTACTTTTTACTTTACTTTATTCATAAAAGTTTACAAAACTACCCCTCAAAACATCAATCATTACACAATTTCTTACACATTTCTTAAAATGTGTGCCGGTCAAATGTGCAAGTTCCTCCGGGAAGGAGGGAGTATTAACTTTAACTAAAACAAAAAACGACTACACAAATCTAAAATCCAACTTTGGCTCTCCACAAAAGGCCCTACAAATATATATACACAATGTGAAATGTGTGGTGTTTGTGTGGTGGATATTACACACACATGAGATGTATATATCAATTCATGTATAGTTAACTTCAATTTATTGTTAAAGGTAGGGTAGAATTCATTTCTCATCAATCAATACACCCCCAAATCTAATTCGAGTTGAAAAGAAGGGTACTTTTGCCACTGAATAGTGAATGCCCTTCAACTCCTCGTATCTTCGTTCTCACACCAGAGACTCATTTTCTACATGTAAATAAAGAAAAAGACAACTTTACCATGTTTTCAGTAAATAACCTGTTAGAGGCATTCATCTTTCCAAAACCCTTTTTCCTCCCCCTTTTCCCTTTTCAATTTATAAATCCCCCCTAAAATATATTATTATTACAAGGGTTTCTTTTTTTTCCCCCCTCAAACTTTATCTAACAAAATAGGGTTTTCTTTTCTCTTCTCTTCTCTTCTCTTCTCTTATTACAACAACAATGTTCAACAAAAATAATGCATATGGCCTCCACCTCCCACACCCCTTCCACTCCGCCGCCTCCGCCGCCGACGAAATCTTGTTCCACCACCACGAGGACATCCTCTCCGGCCATTATTTCGCCGCCGCCGCCTCTCCGGTCGTCGACGCCGCCGCCTTTTTCCACAACCATCAAGACCACCCTAGTGGTCTTGTCAATGCCGATCTTTCCTCGTTGCCGAAAACAACGAAGAAAGATCGGCATAGCAAAATATACACCTCCCAAGGCCCAAGAGACCGGAGAGTTCGCCTCTCCATCGGAGTCGCTAGAAGGTTCTTTGACCTTCAAGAAATTCTAGGGTTTGACAAGCCTAGCAAAACCCTCGATTGGCTCCTCACAAACTCCAAAGCCGCCATTAAAGACCTAATGGAGACGAAAGAAACCGAAAACGCCGCCGCTGCCGTACCCTCCTCCCCCTCGGAGTGCGAAGAAGCTGACTCCGAAACTGGCAACTTTTTCGGAGTCAGCTCCTCCGACCCCTCCAAGAGGAAACTCAGTGATCGGAAATGTACTTCCATTTCCGATCACGTTCCCAAGCCTTTACCCTCGACTTCTGACCTGGTCAAGGAGTCGAGGGTAAAAGCCCGGGCCAGAGCCCGGGAAAGGACACGAGAGAAAATGTGCATCAAACAACTACATGAAGATTTCAACCAGCTTGAATTTCCTAATTCAAGTAGCAACAATTTCCATTCTCATCCGGGATTTGAAGCTGCAACAAATGATCATCAAGACCTAATTCAAATCAAGAGAAAAGTTAAGCATTTCATCTCAAGTTCATCAAACTATGGTGTCCCATCTCCTAATTACATTAATCCCTCCGAAAATTGGGACATTTGTGCCATTTTGGACTCTCACAAGTTCATCAATAGGTAAGATTTAATTTTATTTGATTCAAGAATCATTCATTTAATTGGATTAATTTCAATTTTCAAATTGTACTATAGTCCGTTTTTTCAACTTTCAACTTTTTTTTTATGAAACTGGAACTCGTACTATGCAAAATTGACTGATTGCAAAATACCACAAAAATAACGGTCAATTTCGCATAATACAAGTTGCAATCTGATTAAAAAAAATTGCAAGTTAAAAATAAAAAAAAGGCTATAATACAACTTTCAATGGGTAAGATTTGATTTGATTTTATTCAAGAATCATTCATTTTAATTGGATTAATTTCAATTTGCAACTTTCAACTTGCATATATATTTTAATCAGATTGGAACTCGTACTATGCGAAATTGACTCATTGCAAAATATTTGTAAACAATCAATTTCGCATAATACATGTTGCAACTTGATTAAAAAAAATTGCAAGTTAAAAATTTATGATGGATTAAATGGTTGAATTTCTTGTTTAATTACAGCACTTCGGAGAACTAGGAATTGAAGAGATGGGGGAATTAAGGTCAGGATTAATTAATTGTTTATTAATTAATGTTGTTATTTATTCTGCTACATTTAAATTAATTATCCTCTCAAAAAGGATATTGGATGTAATGTAATGTAATTTTGTGCAGGATTTGATTTTCCTATATATGATCTAATCTACGCTTGTTTTGATTGTACTCTACTGTGCACAATATTTCAATCACACACATGCTTGGTTTGTACCTTATGGTTATGGAGAAAACATATCGGACAAAGATTTTGAAGGTGTCTTTGTCATTGTAATTTTTTTATGTTTGATGCCACTTATGTGCAATTTTTTTTAGAAACAATGTGTTATTTCAAGATATGAAATGCAGACGAAGGGATATATGTAATAACATCAAAATCATGATCAACACTTCTGATGGAAAGGATAATAATCATAGTATACTCAGTGCATGATGTTCAAATGAAACATCATCATGAGAAACTAGAAAAAATATTATTTAACCTAAGTGATTTTTTTATTTTATTTTTTAAAAAAATCAAGAATTATTAATTGGGAATTGAAAGGGACTGTGACAAAAGCCAACACAAAGAGGAATCTAAATGTACCAACCCATTTGTCTCCTTGCTCCATAGATATGGAGGCCTGTGGATGGATTTCTCCAAATAGTTAATATTACACTTAGTTCATAGGGTGTTTTTTTGAGCTAGCTTTTGATGTGGACAAAATATCTTGGAAGAGAATCACTCCTCACAAGGAACTTTAGAGAATTTGGAAAATGAGAAGTTAATTCACTACAAAAAAATGCCTCGATTAGAGACCACCATAAGACGGTCTCAAATAAAGACAGATTTGAGACCGTCTTAAAAAAATTACGAATGTTGAGACCGTTTTCAATCCGATCTTTAATTTTATGCATTCAGACCATTTAGAGAAAAATACACTTTTCACAAGTAATACTTTTAATTTGTTCGTACAGTAACACAATTTATAAAAGTATGAATAATATAGTAGATGCTACGAAAATATGATCTAGATCGAGAACAAGAACAAGATAGAAGGGAAAATGTGAAACCGTCATGGGTCTGGGAGAGGAACGTACGTAGGAATAAATATATTTAGGTTAGGAGAACGAACAAGCTAGGAAGAGAAACGAACGAGAGAGTTGAAACCATTGTCGTGAAACTACCACGGATCTAGTAGAGAAACGTGAGAAGATGGGGACGAAACCTGGAGAGTAATTGGACGGGTACGTAGGAGTAGGTAAACAATATTAAGATCTTGGATACGTGAAAATATTTCATATAAATTTTTGTGTACCGATTGACAATTCTTTAGAAAGACATTATTTATAAGCAAATAATATCCTAACTAAAATGAAACAAAATAGATATAATTACCCAATTAAAATCTTCTGAAATTTGAAATTTAAAGCACATAAAATCGAAATATACATTTGGAAAATTAATTGGGCAAGTAAACAAGCTTAGAATTTTGTGGATCTATGTCGTTTTCAATCCATTTTAAGGATCAAATGGATATTCATGACTTTGAAAATTATCTCTAATTTTTCTCAACATGGGACGATATTATCCAACTTCTATCACGTTAAATAAAAGCTAGAATTGTGAAATAAAACATGTGCAATATTCTAAATAGATGTAACATTAATTGATGGGTATTTATGATCGGAATATGGTTTGGTCTAATTATAAGTTGTCATTTTCTCATTCTGTTAAATGTCGTCTTTGTTATATATAGACTATAGTGTTGTGTATAACTTTCCTCAATTTTCTTGCTATATATATATATATATGTTACTTTCCTGAATTTTATTTAATTGGTTTTAGCTCTATAATCAACTTAATTTCTCAAGATCAATTTTGGGCTGACAACTAAATTATGGTTCATATATTTGCATACATACTTTTCTATTGGATAGTAACATTCGTCTAGCTAGAAATTAATCGGTACTTGAACCAAATTTAGAGACTTAAAAAAATGATTATATAATAATAGGTCGGATGCCCCTCTGATGTGTTCACTTGGGCATGTTTGTTTTGGGATTATGTAGGATGGGGGAGATGGGGATGGGAAAATTCTGGATGGAGAAATTCTGATGAATATTGATTGTGTATGTTTATTTTTAGATGTTGAGTAGGATGTGATGTAACTTTATGTTAAATCAATTGTGTAAGAGTGTGTGATGTTGTATTATTTAATATAACTTTATGTCAAATCAATGAATAAGAGTGGGTGATGTTGTATTATTATAATAGTAGAATATGTAGATATTTTTAGGGGTGAATGTAATTGGATGTTGAAATCCGGATGTGAAATCCCGAACTAAAAAAAGACGGGGGACGTTACGTCCCACGTCCGGACGTGTGAGTCCCAAAACAAACATGCCTTTAGTGTTTCACCTACTTAATAATTAACACATATTGTAACGTATATGGCTTATTAATTATTTTTACTCTTCACATATTATTCATCCATGTCATGGAACACAAAGTGGAACTTTGAACAAACAATTTCGTTTGTGGTTAGGATTCAAATGAAATTCATAATTTCCTTTTGAGGCGGAACTGACAGCAGCTCTTATTGCTATTCAGTATGCTAGCACATGCGCAGGTCTGACGCTACTTATGGATTAAGTCGGATTCTACTTTGACGGATGGGCTACACCCCTATTGTTGGCGTCTACAAGGTCTCCAGAGTCATGTCTACCCTCTCACAGAGGACATGCACATTCGATATTCTTACACTTTTCGGAAGGCCAACCAGACGGTGGATCCAATGGCCAATACCAGTCTTAACTGTTCAGATTTTTTACTTACATTCTTGCATAATGATTTGTACACAATTTTATACATACATTGATTTTTAGACGAGTGTACCTTTTTCCTTGACCCTAATGAGGGTTTTTCCAGACAAAATTTTAATGGCACGACCTCTAACTCGACATGTGAGCTTATGATTTTAGATTTTCTTTTTATATATATATATTCTACATTTTATTGTCAAATGAAATTCGTAATTTTTTAAAGAATTGAAAATTAATATACTCCATAATATAAATAAATTATTTCATAGTATCAAAATTAATTTCGTCTACATTCTGCAGGTTTTAATCCACATCACCTCTCTACCATTCGAATTTCTAGATGAAATAAAATTTTATCTTTCAAGTACTGACTATTAATTTGCTTCCCAACAACCCTATCAACTTGATAACCCTACCCTACACTAACAACAAAATTCAGGCCAGGATTCGTCCTCTGAGTTCTCAAAGAATCCCAATTTAATTTTGAAAATTTGAATACTATTTATATTTGACACATCCCTTAATTAATTAATGTTGTTCAAAAAAATCAAACGAATCTATTTATAATTAATTAAGCTGAAATAATATTTATGTCTAGTCAATAATATTTATGTCTAGTCAAGAAAAAACAATTAATTAATTGAATAAAAACTAGACAGACAAATCATCACTCAAAGCTAGTTTTCCAGCAATAGTAACAGTGAATATACCATAGCTGATTTGAGGTATATATATATATATTAGACATTTTCTGAAATATTGAATATATTATTATAAAATTATTTAATTTTTTGAATAACAAATTTTAGGGTGTAGGATAAGATGGTTAGTTACATGGAGCCTTGTGTCAAGGTTGACCGTAGCTGCTCATGAAATTAATTTTTTTGATGAATTTGTGACAGATACTCCCCTGGAAAAATCTTCTGAGATCTTCCCCTTCTTTATTTATATATATATATATATACACACACACACGGTAAAATATATAAACTTTGGCCCTAATATATGTTTTTTACTTGTTTTCAAATTTTATAAGATGTCAAATAATACACACCAATAGAAAAGAGATTACAAACTATAATAATTTCGACAAAAAATTCAATATATTATGTTCGGTTTTGATATGGAACCAGATAGTGGATTTCTTATGAAACTCACTACTTGCATAAAATACTTGTACATGTTAAAGTGTACAAATAATTTATGCATATGATTGATTTCATAAGAAACTCAGTATTGGGTTCTATATATTACGTAACAAAAAAAAAATGAATAACTTAATTATGACGCACTCTCATGGACTAGAACTATGCGAGGATTGTGGTCGATACGATTCGAAGCAATTGTTAAGTACTGATGGCTAAAATAATTTTAAGGAAACAAGAAATCGAGGCCTCCATTTGTAACCTTCGTCCATTCTTTGCAGGTTTTAAATTTTTTAATAAATTTGAACACTTGAATTCAAAATGATAAAGTAGTTTGTCCATCGTACATAATATTTTACAAGCTACTAATGAGTTTGTTACCTTGTACCCACTTCCTCCTTTGATATTTTTCAATGTGGAATAAAAACTCTTTGTGTTTTTCTTATCCAAATTTGGTTACAACAATTTTTTAAAATCCATTTTTCATTCATTCTAATTTCATAACGAGCGAATGAGATATCGAATTGAATCTCACTTTAATAAGGATGATGATACCGTCTTTCATAACTATGTGACAACGTGCAACGTGATATGTAATTCTTTTAGTAATTGTTCTTTTCGTTTTGATCGTCGAAACGCAAACTCTGTGTCACTAAATTTTGCTAGGGCCTCGAGACTCTTTCCCAGTTCCCACAATTGGATAACTGAGAGCAAATAAATAAATAAATAATAATGAACACTCAAAGAAGAAGAAGTGTATGTGTAAATAGGTGGAGGAATTTTTAAAATATATTAATATTTCTAGTGGGCCATCGATAAAAAGTTAATAATTGACCCATTGATGGGCAGCGGGCCTAGTGGGCCAATTCATTCTTATTCTTTTGGGTGTAAGAAACTTTATTTAGTATTTTATCAAATTAAACAATTCAACCGAAATATTTCTATAACATTCTGAATTTCTAATTATAGGTAATAATGTAGCTTATCCACTAAAAAAACGATACAAAAGAATATGCATATTCTTAATTCATAATTCATTTAACTTTTTTTTTTTAAAGAGAAAAATACCCTTTCAAATTTTTATTAGCAAGTATTACAAGTTAAATCGAGAGGGTCGTCCACAAGATTTAGAAGCTTGACTCAATAATGAGAGCTCTCAAAACGACGAGAACTCCTAGTAAACACATGTGTCAAACTCACTTTAAACAATAGATTATTTCCTAAAATTTCCTAACAAGCGCATGTGCCACTAAGTTGACATTTCAATAGACCTGATTTGATGAATATTGTGGATGAGGGAGAAGTTTGGGGAGTGGTTGAAGCTCTCTCTTGGATGGAGGATCTAGGGTTTCGGAGGGCAAAATTGAGATGGATACTAAAAGAGTTTATGACATTGTACGAAGTAGGCCCACAATTATATCTCTTTTGGCGATTACATAATTCATTTAACTGTTAAAAAAATATAGATCAACAAAAAAAAAAAAAAAGAATAATATCAGCTTTGGTTATCAAGTTTCACTCGTTATAAAAAATAGTTATAATACTACATTTTTTTAATTGATTTTGGTCTGGACTCCCGTTATCATTTTTGGTGCTTAAATGTAAGATTTTGAATTGATTTATTTACTCCATAAATAAAACGTAAAATCTGACAATTTCACAATACCCCCTCCCAATGAGTCCTGGCTGTAAAAGTAAAACAATAATTCATGTTTTAATTAAGGTAAATTATGTCATTTTTAAAACTAAAATAACAATTAATTTTATGAAGAAAATGGAGTACTTTTTACTTAAATCTCGTTATCACACGAAACACGACAAATATTTGAATTAACCTTTCGCATATTTAATGTTGAAGTTGGAGAATTAATTAATTAGTGTCTAAAATAGGCTAAATTAATTTAAATGAAAGAAAAATATTCCCTTAGAAACATAGTATAAATGTCTAAAAATCGTTCGCTTAAAAGAGAAAGCAATAGTATGAAAATGTTGTCGGTATATTAATGTGGAAGCTTCATAACTACGTTTACTGGTACAGACAGCTGAAAACAACACATCAAGGGTGCAAGGACCAAGCAGAACAAGGTAACCTAAAGCACATTCACTCCTTTCTTCTTATGTTTCATGTACTTAGACTTGCCCAAACCGGTTTTACGGTTTCGATTTCAGTTCATTTCTTTAAAAAACCGGAATCCAACATTCTGAATTCGAGATGGACGATCGAGATTAAGTTAGATTATAGACATTGGAGGCCGGAACCGTCAGTTTGAATTTAAAACTACATGATTGGAACCGGAACCGTTAGTTCTGGCAATTTTTTTAAAATCGATTTATATTAATTCAACGGTCCAGGTTAATATGGAAACTAGTCCTTTTTTACTCAATAAATACCCATCAATTGTAGTACTCCCTCCTATTCTTAATAAGGGTAGTCTTGACATTTTATATTCTAAATGAGTCTGTTCAGGATGGTTGTGTTGCGAATGATGATTATTTGATTTATTTCCTTTGATCTCTCTCTAGGGAAAGGTGTAAACAGGATTATGGACCACTCAAAGAAACAACCAACGAACCCTTTGTCGTTGGTTCAAACAATCCTGGTTCAGCTGGTGCTGGCCCTTCAGAGTTTATGAAGGTGTCCTTTTACAAACGTTGGTCGAATATGTTAGATGACATAGAATGATAGTGTTATCATGGAACATTTGTAGTTTGGTTTACTTTAACCATTGCTTACTTTAGACATTATTGTTTAGAGAAGTGTACCTTTTTTATTGACGCCGTGTTTTGTCCCTTTGAAGGTTTTTTCATACAAGGTTTTAACGACACTCTAACCTGTAACTCGGTCTGTGAGCTTAGGGTCCCAAATTCTATTTTCCTTTTTCTTTTATACAACATACTACCTTCGTCCCTGAAAAAAATTGCATACTCAACTTCACAATATACACATATAACATATTTACCCTTCATGCGATATTTTTTAGGGTCTACCATACACTTCATCGAACTACTTTATTTACTTTATATATAAAAGTTTACAAAATTATCCATAAAATTCTAATTATTACACTTTTTCTTTAAATTTCGTTTCAACAAATGTAAACTTTTCAAGAACGAAGGGAGTAACTTTTATTGTCTTCTTTATAAATTATATGACGTTTTACAATTTTCAATGTATATGTATTACACTTTTTCATAATTTGACCTTAAAAAGATAGATCAACATTTATTAAGAATATAATAATAAATTATTATTTTTCCTTAATATAATATAGGTGTATTGATCTAATACGACAATATAAAGAATATGCATTAATTGAGATCTGGTTGTGCCAGTGTGAGTTGTTTGGCGATGGTGACCATGAGGAATACAAATTGCAATAAATTGTGATCTCCCATGGTTCAGACTTACCACTATCAGCTTCATCACCAATTTGCCCTTTTTAGAAAAAATGTGAGTGCAAATTCAATATAAAAACATCATTTGAGTTATTTGAAAAAACTCTCTCCGTTTTGGTGAAAGTTTCGCATGAGATTTAAGCACGGAGATTAAAAAATATAATATAATAAGTAGATGTATTAGAGGTGACGATGGAGAGAGAGAAATATAATGAGATATGAGAAGGAGTAATTTGACAAAAAAAAAAAAAGAATTAGTAACTTTTATTGGAACGAATGAAAAAATAAAGTTGGGTAGCTTTCATAGGACGGAGAGAGCCGTTAATTTGAAAGAAAATAGGGATCTAAGGGACCTGTTCATACAGTATTTTACTTTGACTTTAAACGGGGTTTCCGTAAATGGACGGTGAGATTGATCCCTCGACCGAATATCGAGACTTAAAAGGAGGGAGTATATTTTTCTATCAAATTAAAAAGTGAGAATGCCTTAAATTTGTTACATTTGCCAGGCCGCAAAGCCCAACCCAATAGGACTCAAATTAAAGAAATGACAATTGGGCCCAGCCCATTTTTTAATGGGCCATAGTAGCCCACAAGTTGACCACCAATTTCTTGTATAGAAAGACAACTCTAAAATTCTCCTTTTGTAATTCAGATTTTCTCCAATCCCCCATTCTTCCACAACTGAAACGAGAACGAAATTCACAGAGAAGAACACTGCGACAGTTATGGATTCGACGAAGATGATTCCACTTGAAAGGCGTACTGACGACCCACTCCGATTTGGAATTCATGGCGTGAAGAGCGATATCATCGAAGCCCACCCCCTTGAATCTGATTATCGCTCGGTAATTTTTCTAGATTTTATGATGCTCTCTCTCTCTATATATATATATTGTTTGTTTAAATTTTCAGTTTGAAAATTTGTCTTGCTGATTAATAGGCGAAGCTCAGCCAAGAGCAGATGAAGAAGAAAATCTTGGGTTATACCTATGGAGCAGCGTTTCCGATGAAGATGGAGCTCGATCGACAGATTCTCTCCAAGTTTGTGTTCTCCTAGCTTATTATATCTATATTTTGTTTCATTTTATTTAATTTAGTTTTTACTGCTGGTGTAATGTACTATAGGAGCTAGGGTTTTGTTGTTGGATGATTGTTGTTCTGTTTCCTTTTTGGTTCCTCTTCTGCACAAACTCTTATTGTGGTTGCATCTGGTTAAAGTTCCGTTCTGTAGCAGTATGAAAGCTTCAGCCTGTAGATATGATGACTAGTACTTTGATAGTTCCGAATTTAGGTACTTAAGAGAACACTGTACTGCTTACTGATTAGATGATAATTAAATGGCACAAGTATGGTTGAATGGAACATAATGATGCCTCTAAAATGATACTTGAAATTGTTATGATTTTTCTTTTTTCTTGGGTGGGGTGCGGGCCAGAAGGGTGAGATTTATAATAATTCCAATGCTATTGTGTTCCATAAATGTTTATTTTGATTTTGCATCTGCTGAATAAAGATCATTAACTCTTGTGAACGGAATATTAGATCTTAAGCAGCATTGTTTGATTGAATCTGCATAGTCATAACTTGGTAGGAGTAGAATGATGAATGATCGATCATACATCGTGATGTTTTGGAGCTGATGTTCCATGTTAAAATTCATCCTTTATGGCTTCATTCCGACAAACAGCTTGTTGCTCATAGTTCTATGATAGTGATGGTCATGCATTCTGTTTGTTTGTTCATTTTTTCTTTTCCAGCTCAAAACTTTTAGTAATTGTATATTTATGGTATACTGAAGAGGGTGTTTCAGAGAGCTGAATTCAATTGCCAAAACTTCTTTCAAGGCAGGTTTCTTTTCATGGTATCCACTATCCAGTTGGGAATTGGTTACTAGAGTTAGTTTTGAAGTATTGTAGCGGTATTCAATGTCTAATGTTAGAAATTCTGAAGAGCTATCAGTTATTGTTCATTATTAAAACTCTTAAGCTGATCAAAAGGCACATGAATGGCTGCTAGTGGTATTCAGGATTGTTTTGTTGGACACGTTCAATATCATATTGTTGAGGTTTGAGAAGTTTTGCGTCTATGTGCCCACCTATAAATACTAGGAAAGAGAGTTACAGCTTTAATAGTGCACGTTTTTTATATCTTTTAGCTACACACCTGCGTTTGTAGATAGAATTTTTAGCGCCTTATCTTTCACATATATGGAGTCTTGATAGGTGGCCTTAGGCAATGTAGCTGATAAGAAAGCTAAATTTGCTATAATTCCGGCAATATTGCTATATCCATTTGTTAGTTGTTGAATGTTAGAGGAAAATATGTTAAGTATAATGTCTTGGTTTCATGTCATTAAATTCCAACAAGTTTTGTTTTCCATTGAGGATCTCCAATTGAAGAGTCTTGATAGGTGGCCTTAGGCAATGTAGATGATAAGAAAGCTAAATTTGCTATAATTCCGGCAATATTGCTATATCCATTTGTTAGTTGTTGAATGTTAGAGGAAAATATGTTAAGTATAATGTCTTGGTTTCATGTCATTAAATTCCAACAAGTTTTGTTTTCCATTGAGGATCTCCAATTGAAGAGTCTGAAATTGGGTCAGAGTGTGCAGTCCGTTCTTTAGATTACAACCATAACCTGTGTGGTTCTATTTTGTGTAGTCCTTCCTAACTGGCTTGGTCATTAGAATTTGGAAAATCTGAAAATGTATTGTTCAAACTAAGAAATAAAGTAGTAATACTGTAATATACTAACTGAGTTTATTTTTAGTATAATTTTTTTCCATACATGACTGCATACCAGTCTTATTTGAATCGCGATATGTCCTACAATTGGAAATGAAATTATGAGAAAGTAATACTTTATTTTTTATTTTGTGTCGATGAAAGGGTTATACTGCCACGTGTTTCCAAAACTATGTACTTTAAGATTCATTTGTTTGTTTGGAGTACCACTTAACACCATATGTTAATGAGGCCTGGAATATGAAAAAAATATTTATATTCTTCACCTTAAATAGATTTTGTGTTGGGTTGTTTTTATTTTTCACAGTAATGTTGAATAATTGTCCACTTGCTGAAACTTAAATTTAATCTCTCAACAAGATTTCCAGAATGATATCCTTACAATTTAGCTTGCAGCAAGTTGTACATAATGAACTAAGAATTTGCATCCCATTTTGCTGCACAGGTTTCAAAGGCCTGCTGGAGCTATACCATCTTCGTTCGTAGGTTTAGAGGCCTTCACAGGAAGCATGGAAAGTTTTGGTTTTGAAGACTATCTCAATGGTAATTTATAATTGAGAGTCGAGATCCTTATTTTAAATGTGCACACAATTCTTTGCATTTAAGTTCCTTCATAAGTGGGATTTATAGCTTTAAATCATATATTGCTTCATTATGACATGTTTGTGTGCCTTTTCAGATCCAAGGGAGTCTGAATCAGTTCGTCCCGTTGACATGCATCACGGGATGGAAGTACGTCTTGGTTTGTCTAAAGGACCACCATGCCCCAGTTTCATTTGAAGGGTTAATCAACTTTGGGGACTGTATGTTAGGCCATTTACTTGATGTATTTTCCGAATTTGGATTATTATATGAATTGATCAATGTTTCAACTTTATTTATCTGCTGCCTAAATTTTCAATCTTCTGTGATGAATGATTATTGTTGCTTCAACTTGGCTCTTGAATTTGTGCTTGATTTGATGGCATGTTCGAATTTATCATAGATTTAAACAGTATTTAAATCATCATTTTCCATAGTTTAAATTGTTTTAGAGGTATTATATGCATGTTTACTTCTGGTTCAATTATTGTGATGAACTAAGAATTAGTGTATAAACTACTACTAATAAACAACTCTATACCAATCCACAAACTCCGGATGCTCGACTAAAAGATATGGACTAGGAAACGACCTAGTACTCTTAGCAAAATGATGCAATATTATTGGCATATATACATATTCAACCCCCATCTCTTTTATCCACTTTAAGCCTCCATCCCTATTGCTTCCGCTTCCTTTTCCTTCGACCGATAAAAACTGGACATAACCTTCGACTTCCCACACACGAAAGCCCCATCGGTCTTCACTATCATGCTTATCGAGATTTTTATGATACTCAAATTGTAAAAATAACATAAAAACATGATAAATTTTTCCATTCATTTGACTATAGATACATTTGAATTTTAACGTTCAATTTACTCAATTTAATATTTGGCCACTAAGACAAATTGTAGGACTGGTGCCAACAGTTCTTCACTGAACAAATGACTCACTAAGCCAATATCACTAACTAATACTAATCCAATATAATAGAAAATAACTGTCTTTTTTGTATACTTTTCAAGTTCAGTTGCTATCGCGGGCTTTACGCAATTGATCTGATTAGATAGATATCCCTTCAACATAGATAATCGAAAGGTTCTCGAAGACCCACCAAAATACGAAAGCCACTATCTTTTAGAAAACAGATTCATATTCTAGAAGAGTGCATAATTCTAATGGAAAATAAACGAATTCCTATTCAAGAAGAGTGCATAATTCTAATGGAAAATAAATTTAGGCTGGATTTTTTTTAAACAAAGCCCATAAATAAAAATCTTGGGCTCAAAATTGGCAATTAGCTTATGATAAACACATAATCAAATCAAAATTGATTGGCATCTATCAACATCAAATATCAGATCTCACTTCTCACCTTATTCCCTGCAACCCACCCCACTATAATCGCATGCGCCATAACCGTCAATTAACAAAACACACGAATCCAATTCCCTTTCCATCTAAACCCCAAACCCTAGCCCTAATCGGCAACAATGGATCCTCGCCGTGTTCCCCGCACTGTCAGTGACCCCAAGGTCCGGCAAGTCGGATTCTTCGCTCCACCCGACCGCTCCCAATCGGGCCCGCCGGACCCGATTTCATCTTCGCCGCCGCTCTCACAAATCTCTCCCTCCGGCAACTCACTCTCTCCCGTGATGATTCCGCCGCCGCGCCATCTGTCCACTGACATTCCCCGCCACTTCAACCACCCGCTGCCTCTCTCCGTACTTCGTGCCCCCCGCACCAGTGATTCTTCTATCCCGGTCGGCAGTTATAATCCGTCTGAGTTTTCATCGCCTTCGGCTATGACCGATTTCTCCGAGGAACAGTTTTCTCCTACGTTTGGGCGTAAAGGTAGTTCTGGAAAGTTCGCTACGTCGTTGCCGTCGGGTGGAATCGCTATGGCGGTGGTTAAGCAGGATAAATTAGCCTATTCGCCCACTAATGGTGCAGGTTGATTTTGTTACTTTTTGATACTTAGAATTTTCTGAGAATTGCAGTTTATCGGATTAATATAATTGTTAAACAGATGGAGGAGTCAATTCTGAAATGCAGAAGGAGAAGAAAGTATCTGATGGTAAGCAGCCAAAGGAGAAGACTACTACGAAAGCAGAACGTCGAGCAATTCAAGAGGCACAGCGTGCTAAGAAGGCGGCTGCTAAAGGTGAATCTCATGTATATCTTTCAATTTTTTGAGATATTCGCTAGTTTTGTTGTGGATTTGATGCACTTCGCTGCATTTACTGTTAGCAATCTTGAGAATATTAGGCTTAGCTGTATTATTGTGCATATGGTTTCTATTGTCGATTGTGCATTTTGGTGGTTGGAATTTATATTTGCAATCAGAGTTTGTCTATATCTAGCAAATCACCAGGAGTGGTTGAGTTCTGACCTATTGCATGGGGATAAAGGATAACTGTATCATATTAGGGACTGATTGATCTATAGGTTTTTTTTTTGGTTTATGTCATTGATGAAAAGCTTAGGTGCTTCAAATCTGAAGAAACATTGACTCGGAATTCAACTACTAGTATTTTAGTTATCACTATTCACTGTTCCATCTTAAATGTTTATGATAAGTTGAATTGTCTAACTTTTCTCCATTTTGGCATCAGTTAGTTGAGCATTCACGTGAAAAATAATTGAAATAGAGCGCTGTAGCAAGTGTGGAGGAAATAACGTTTACCTTTCTTTATAGAAGTGCTTTTGATAATGATTATTGGAGGATACTTATCATTTTTCCAGTTCAAATGATGATCCACCTTTTCCTTTCATATACACTTGCAATGCCTTACATCTAATTCTTTCTCTCTTCTTCCGTCTATGCATGCTTAAGTTTTACTCATTTTTCTTACTGAACAAATCATTAATTTAATGAAACTCAGCAACTGTCTTGCCTTGAGTGTAAAGCTTTTGATTTTTTATTTTTTTTAATGGGGGATTGGGGTCACATTCATTCCATTCTCTTTTTCTTCCTGAATTTTGCATTGTTTAGGTGAAGTAAGTAAGTCCTCTGCACCTGCTGGGGCCAATTCAAACAATGCAGCGAAGTCAGTGAAGTCAGTTCCACAAAAGAAAGAAAATCCTTCTGTTGCAGCTTCTGAGAAAAAGGGTGGTGATCGTCAACCAGATAAAGATAGGAAGAAAGATGCCCCTCATCCACGAATGCAATTTGATGATGAAGATAGAGTTGAGAAGGCGAAGAAGCGATCTGTGGTAAAACAAGCAGAAGCCAGAAACAGAGTTGAACTCTTTAGGCATCTACCTCAGTACGAGCATGGAACAAGGCTTGCTGATATGGAGGCAAAGTTCTTCCAACTTGGTCCAGTTCATCCTTCTGTTTACAAGGTACTTCTAAGGCTCTTATCTTTTTTCATTCTTGTCGCTAAATGAGGTATCTTTAATAAAAGAATAAAAGGAAGAATTTCATATCAAGGCCCAATTTTTAGGTTGAATCTCAATATAATTACTCATTTTAAAGCTCAATTTTTACTTTTTTCTCAATTCAAGGCCAAATAATAAATCAAATTTATAAATTAAAGTCATACAAGATGATAAATTTTAAAAATAGAGGCGTACGCCATGTATGATTTTTATTTTTTATTAATGATGTACATCTATAATTTTTATTTTATCATTGTATATGAGTTTGATTTATTTGTGTTGTATGACTTTAATTCGGGAAAAAATTAAATCTTAGTTACTGTATTATTATTAATTCAGGAATAAATTAATGAAGACATTTTTATCTATCACGGATGTTCCTAATTTTTTTTTATCATCGTGTACGACTTTAATTTAAATAAATAAATTGCTGGGCCTTAAATTGAGACTAAAGAATTTAAATCAGACCTTAAATTGAAAAAAAATGTAAAAATTGATCCTTGAATTGAGACACTTGTAAAAAGAGTACTTATATTGAGACTCGGCCTAAAACTTATGCTTTGATATTAAAGAGAAAAGATAAGGGCCACAACCCTGTCAAGGTGCACAATGGGCCTCATTAAAACCTGATAATGTAAATCTGTTAAGAACCAGAGAAGTGAAGCAGTAGAAAACAGTCTGATAAAACCACAGGTAGAATATTCCCAATCAGCCGAAGCTGCCCAAATCCAAGATTCCGAAAACATAATCCGAACCCTACTAACACAGAGTACTTATGTGCAAGAATCAGAAAGCCCATAACACAAAGAACCCATGGACGGAAATTAAATAATTAAAAGAAAGACGAACAGATTAATTAAAGCCCGCGCCAACAGATTGGCACACCTTCTTCTCGCATAAACTCGATCCATATCAAACACAATTGAAAATACATTAGCAGGAAAAAGAGTATTCAAAAAATAAAAAGTGAACAAAAACAAAGATTGCCCATGTGGATCAAGAGTCAAAAGGCTAATACTTGGCAATTTAACCAATTTTTACTATATATTTGGCAGGTTGGGTTGCGATATCTAGCTGGGGATATATCGGGTGGCAATGCCCGCTGCATTGCTATGCTTCAAGCGTTCCAGGAATCAATCAAAGACTATTCAACACCCCCAGAGAAAGCCCTTATCAGGGACTTGACGACTAAAATAAATCATTCCGTGTCATTTTTGATTGAGTGTAGACCCCTTTCGATCAGTATGGGAAATGCAATTAGATTTCTTAAAACTAGAATTACAAGCTTGCCCTTAAACCTGTCTGAGGGAGAAGCAAAAGCCAGTCTTATCTCTGATATTGATCGTTTTATAAGTGAGAAGATAGTTTTAGCCGATAAGGTTATTGTGAAGCATGCTGTGACTAAAATTAGGGACGGGGATGTACTCCTGACATATGGATCATCTTCTGCTGTTGAAATGATACTAATGCATGCTCACGAGCTCGGTAAACAGTTCCGAGTGGTGATAGTTGATTCACGTCCCAAGCTCGAAGGCCAACTGCTGCTTCGCAGGCTTGTTCAGAAAGGAATTAGTTGTACATACACTCACATAAATGCTGCTTCTTATGTTATGCATGAAGTAACAAGAGTATTTCTGGGTGCTGCTTCGGTGTTGTCTAATGGAACAGTTTACTCAAGAGTTGGTACAGCATGTGTTGCAATGGTTGCACATAAATTCCGGGTCCCAGTTCTGATATGCTGTGAAGCATACAAGTTTCATGAAAGAGTTCAAATTGATTCAATATGCTCTAACGAACTTGGTATGAGCAGTTTCTAGTTGATCAGATTAAGAGATGGAACATATCTTGATTCTAACTTGTGCAATTGTTATGACATGTTGCAGGTGATCCTGACGCGGTTGCAAAGGTTTCTGGTAGAAAGGAAATCGATTATTTGGATGGTTGGGCTGATAATAAGAATCTACAACCCTTGAATCTGATGTAAGGGTGGTTTTGTAAATTCAGATTATGCTGATCGGTGGTATGATAGCTCACGTTTGATTTTTGTTTGACAGATATGATGTTACACCGTCGGATTATGTATCAATGATCATAACAGATTATGGCATGGTAAGTTAAGATGAAAGTTATTTATATTATTATTTTGGCTAAAAAATTTCAACAGAAAATGCATGTTAGTGTGAGGCATTTTTTTAGATGCGTCATAGAGGAGTTTGCCATTGTCTTATATAGAGGAGTTTGCCATTGCCTTATATACTTTAGATCAAATTACAAAGCCTCAGATTTATTTTTGTGCTCTGATTTTATGGTTTTATCTTTCAGAAGTAAATGATGGATACTAGTTCTCTGTGATGTGTTATTTTCGATTAAAAATGTTGTTTATGTGATGTGTTCAGATACCACCTACGAGCGTTCCAGTTATCGTCCGAGAATACGGGAGAGAATACCTATGGACATAGAGAGACGTGCAATTCCGTTGTTTTAACTTATGAGAAGGCAGGCAACTTTGAGCCCGCCGTTTTGACATTGTACTATTTATCTCATTGTCCAAACTGAATAAACAAACATGCAAATTTTGATCCGACTGTGAAGAGCGCGAAAGCTCCGCCTCTCCATCACCGATGCAATTTTTGGGATGCTGCAGTAAAATGTATTTTGAATGCCGTTTTATTTATGGTGAGGTTTTTCCATCAACTTGATTGTTTGTTTGGCTATTTATATTAATTATTATGTTGAAAAAGTATTACGTGAACATTGTTTACCATAGACCATTAATACTCTTGCTTTGTAGGTTATAGCAATAGTAAAAGTGGTGTATGATAAATAAGGTTCACATAATGTTAGTTACAAACTCGGGCTATGTATGAAATGCTAGTTTAATAGATAGATAGATAACTACTACTCAGTTTCAAAATGATGGTTCAATTTCATTTTTTATACCGATCATGAAATTCTGAATTTTACCCACAAGACTAATGTGTGTTTATTTAAATGATCTTGGAATTTAAAAAAACGCTCATTTCTTTTCCATAGGCATATTATAATAATTTAAATATTCGTTAAATAAGAGTAATTTTGACACTCCTAAAAAGGAATGTCGTAATCATCAAATTAATGAGCATCATTAAGCGAAAAGCTTTGATTCAAAATAGCTCGTACGAACGAACAATCCACGAGTGAACAAACCAAGAACAGCTCAATCTTAGCACGAAACATAAGAAAAAGAAAAATTCATAAATCCTGCTGATATTTGATTCTCTATAAATGTGGTTAGATGAAAAAAAAGACATTGATCTTTTACGGGTCAGTCTCTTCTACTCTGATTTCTCTAAACCCAAGATCCAAATTCGGCCCGTCCAGTATTGACAGTATTGACATTTCATGCACAGAGGATACAACCCCAAGAATCACAAAACCAGCTAAAACAGCAGTTAAAATACCCATACAGTTCACCAGAATTGCCTCGTTTGAGTAGCGCGTTATGATCTGTTTAGCTTGGAGAGACGTGGCCTTCTCCAGGAAGCCAGTGAGGCAAGTAGCAACAGATAAACCATAGATGTAAAGCCCAAAGTATGCATGCCACGGTAGCAAGCTAGTTCGGCTCTTTCTTGATCCACCGGGGTACCAAAATGTTGCAAATCCCATACACCACTACAACAAAATCCAAGTAGAAAATACCTAAATTAAAATGGCATGTTTCGTAATCTAAGGAAGCGCTTAGTTCAACTTGGGAATGAGAATGATAATAGAATAATTGTGATGTTTAATAAAAAAATGATCAATTCACCTTCATCATACTTTATATGAGGTTATCACACTCATCATTACCCAATTTTGATTAACTATCTCCCCTCCTATAATCATTATACGGGTGAGCGTTCGGTCAGTTTGGGGCTGATTTTCGACCAAACCAAAATTTATAAAATCTTAACCGAAACTGAACCAACGTTTTTTTTTTTTGTTAAAGGTTCAAATTGCACACTGTAAACAAAGCCCCAAAACAATAGAAACTTAAATTTAGCAATAGTCTGCAGAAATCAAAATAAAGCAAGTGTTCTACATGTTCTCCACTTATTCCTAGAAATCAGATACTTAAAATTTAGGGCTAACGGCTGAAATGAATAATTATATATATATACAATTAATATATAAAATATCAGTTTGTTCAGTCTATAATCTATTCGGAATTTCATCAACAAAAATAATTTCTTATTTTACCACTTGTTCCTAGATAGAGCAAAACACTAGTAATATAACCACCATTTTCATTGAAATTCATTCTCATTACAATTCTCATTGAAGAATTTGAACCAAGCGCCCCCTAAGATAACTACATAAGAGCAAGCCATCAAGGGGAGTACCTGAATTCCAAACAAGATAAGGCAGAATAGGCCCAGCCATTGATGGAGGCTATAGAAGTTATCTTTGCCTCTTTTGAAACGACTATTCCAAACAACCCCCACTCCAATAACACCCAAAATGAATGCCAGGGATTGAAGGGAAAGATGAACCAATTTTTTGAGACGTTTTGTTCCTGGCACGGTCTTGTATGCTAGCAAGGCTGCAGTAATTTATAGCAACCATTAAGACAATTGAAAGTTCAAGGTAGCCAACAAGGGGAAAGTAGAGTTAAATATCCAAAAACTAGATATATAAAAACACTAGGCAGGAGACCACGAAAGACTGAAAGAGGTAATCAGTGACAAAATCAGTTCATCCATTTAATTACTATCAATACAATGTACAAGTATTATTATTATTGGTGTGAAATTGTGAAAACAAATTATGAATGTCACATCAGGTGCTGTATATAGGTTCACATTATCAACTTGTTAATCTAATCTTTCTGTTGTCATGAACATTGAAGATAAACACTATGTTTGAATCGGGTAATTCGATGAGTTCACAGCAGTATTGAGCATAGATCGAGGCTACAGCAGAACTCATGCATGATGATATCTATGAACTTCGTATTTCATACTTAGGCATTTATAGTACAGAACCAACATTGCTGGTTGAAGATGCCAAATGATAAACACTTACTGTATTAAACAACCAGACATCATCGCAATGGAACTCAAACTGAAAGTCACAATCTCATGTAGTTTGATTATTTGGTGAGATAGAATATTATTAGGCATCCATAAAAGCTATCCCGAATTAGATTCAATCAGCAATTTATTCACAAGCTTATGCATCGATCGCATACGCGAAGCAACTGAACAGAGAGAAACTATCTAAAAACCAGGTTCATTACATCACACTTAGAAAAAATTATTCAATTCTAACAACTTTATCCCGCCAGAAGGTTCTATTAGAGAAGAGAAATAGAGAGTGAAAATTACTCATACCTACCTTCCCCATTGAGAACAAGAAGGCCAATCACCATTAGTACAGGATGAACCTGGAAAATACGCAACCAAATTTACACAATTAAAAAATCCAGAAAACGAGATTGATCATTCATTCATCCAGCCACGGGAAAAAAGTAAATGAGATTTACATTAAAGATGAGTCGTTTATCCTCGGAGACGAGAGCCAAACCGCCTCTATAATGAACACACCATATGAGTACCAATGCGGCAATAGCAACACCGATTACTCTCACCACCGCGAAGATCGGGAAGCGAACCACCGGCGTCGCCATTAGAAGATTGTAGAGAGGAGGGGAGAGATCAAATTCAGACGGATTTTGATACCATTGAGATTTGGGTTTGGGGGTTTTTCATTTAGATTTAATTTCCCAGAAGAGAGTATATAGAAAGAGTAATAAATTGCCGCCAAATGAATTGACTTTTATGGACCAACGACGTAGCCACCTCCAACGCACTCACAAATGTATCTACTCGCTCGACTTGTAAAAAGAAAGATTAAAATCGATTTGAAGTTAATCGAATCGAATTCAAGTTCATAAATACTCGGCTCGAAAGATTCACAAGCCTAATCGAACTTAAACAATATTTACTGTTTTATCATTAATACATAATTTATATTTATATACAAAATCTCAAATTTATTTTAGAAAAAAATATGTTTTATAAATAATTTTGATAATTATATATGTAATTGAGCTCGAGTTTATCGAGTTTCCTATAGAGTCTGACTCGATCTTTAAAATTGTAGGTTCAATTGAATCGAGTTTCGAGCTTCGAATATAACAATCAAATCGAATTTCAGCACTACTCAACTCATTTACACTCTTGCTTCGAATCAAGAGATAGATAAATAAACATATTCAACGGAAAAATAATTTCACATTCTTCCTTTCGGGAAGGGAGGATTAGGGAAAAGTCGTTATTAATTTAAAACCCGAATGATATAAACTGCAGTATCAATTTAAGACTCAAAACATTTTAATATCATATTTGACATGTTATAATTCCTAGTTATCCATTTTTATAAATCACAATTTAAGAAAAAAAAAATACTCATAATTTTACATGATTAGAAAAAAATGTAAAAAAGGAAAAAATAATAATGTATATAAACAAAAAATGATAAAAATTATAAGACAATTTTTCAGACCCACGATTGATAGTTTCTTATTTTTAATCGGCATGGAAAATCTTGTAGGTCTTAAGAATTAAGTTGATAGTTTTAGTAATATTAATATACACAACTTTAAGGTGAATGATAATAATTACAACCAATATGATGAATACAATACACCAAGTATAATTTGCCCCCATCCCAGTATCCGGCCCTTGGACCGATTAATTCGGTTGTGGACCAATCCCACCGTCCACTTACGAGGGCCCCGTTTATAACCAGAGCAAACCCCTGTATGGACTGGCCCCTTGGAAATCATCCAAATGCATATTGATATAAACTTAAATAAAACGAATAATATTTACAGCCAATATTAGAACCATAGACAAAGTGTCCCAAATAGAAATTATGACCATCTGTAAAGAGTAAAATTGTCATTTTACAGTCCCTAAACTTCCAAAAATAAGACTATAGTTTAGAACAAAGCAGGAAAAGAAGAACTCATTTTAGTACACGGAGATAGTTGAGTTTAAAAGTGTGCTCTTACCACATTATTAGCTGGTATTTAAATAAAAGTGAGCTCTTAATTAGATAGTATTTAAATACTAAATTATTTTGTCATTTTCACCTTAACCACCATTTCTTAATGGCAGAAAGAGGAGTGTTGAGAAACGGAGCATAGCGCTGGATTAATGGAGTCGTAGTCTGCCCGATTTTAGACCAAGCACTTTGATGGTAGCTAGCCGTAGCAGGAACTTGGTACATCAGCTTCAGAAGCTGCCAAAGAGGAAAAAACAATTCCAAACATAGGTATCAACTTTTTACTTTTTGAGAAGGAAACCTCAAATCAACATTAAATCATGCAAAAAATCAACTACAGGTACAAATTGATTGAACAAACAAGTAGCTCAAAGGATTTAAAAAAAAAAAAAAAAAAAGTAACTACATATCCGAGTAAATTGCAAAATTGGCCCCATATTTATCGGGTGTTAGCAATTTTAGTCCCACACGAATAAATTTTCTCAATTAAGTCTCATAAGTTTAAACATCCTATATTGACATGGGGTGGGAGTGTATTAGCCTATCACGGGATTTCTAGGTAAAATATAGACTTCAGGAACCCATGTAAAAGCTAGAAGTCTTCCAAATTAATATAATAATCACTTTTTGGCAGACAGGCATAATAAATTAAACCTGCTCAAAGTTATATGTGAGATCTCAAATTTAGTGTTACCACAAAACTATTTAAAAAAACCCATAGATATGAAGGGGGGAAAATGTAGTCACAAATATTCACTTGAGTTGACAAGAAATAAATCACGTGTTATTGCTAAAAGAATAATATCACATTCGAGCTCCAAATAAATCTGAAAAATACCTGCCAGTACATAAATGCTTGTATAATGTTGCGCTGCCACCTAATATCAAAATTGTGGAAGAAAGTATTATTGCAAGCAAATAAATGCTGGTTAATCGTTTTGGGGAGAATAAGTTGCATAAAAAAAAAATATTCAAGTTAAGGGAAATATAGAAGAAGTACTGACGAGATCAGAGATATAATCAGAAGGAATCCCAGTCCAATTTCAGATTGTGAGGAGAGAATGTTAATGGTGGTTGAATTGGATTCTACCCAAACACAAGCATCTTCCAAGTATTTCCTGTTAAAATCCAAAATGAAAAAATCAGTGTATCGTGCATCAAAAGTGTTCCATTTGATTTGGCTGACAAAATCTCCTCATAGGATTTAGAAAAATAAATAATCAAACAAAATTCAACTTGTCACGAGACTCATGACAATGTTTCATCTACAATTCTCTCACACCACTTTCATCTTCCCCTTATGGGACCAATCATAGCATAATAAAAAATATCCCATCACATTTATCAATAATTAGAGTGCACATATGGGGCATGATTCGTACCTTTGGTACTTTTGAATACAGTATCTGGGGAATAAGAGTAATTATATCTAGTGTAATTTCTATCCAGACAATTTTCCTTCAATGGTCCCTTTACACAATTTATCACAACCAAAGAAAAAGCGCATTGTTGCCCTGTGTATGTCTAAACCCCTCTCTCCCCAGGTCCTACACCCCACCACAATATAATAATAATGAGGAAATAAAGGCTTTCATACCTATACAAGGTTGATCTGCTGAAGTTACGTCTCAGGAATTTTGCGACATGCTCAAGGGACCGGCACAATACAGGAATTAAAGCAACTGCCAAGAATTAAATAACCAACTTATGTACATTGAAAAGAAGCATCACAGCAAGTAAAGTAAAGTGACCAAAACAAGAACTAGAGTTGGGATGGGACTTACATTTGAGACACAGACTCGAAGTGATGAAAGGAAGGCAGTAAATGGAGTGAATAAAATCTTTGGTAACTACCACTGACTGGAACCACACTTGCAAAGCCTCTAAGTTCCAAGCTCTCGGTTTCTACAAGGACAATTACATACATAAGAAAACCAGAACATAAATGGAAAATTGGGATGCTTATGAAACAGTCTAGAGGATTACCCCATACACCGAATACAAAGAATATAGAGAAGAACCCGCAGTCCCCAAGAAGGAAAGACGATATGCCCGATCTGAGAGGTTCTTTGGCACTAATGGGATAATTGCAAGAATTGCAACAACAAGAACCTGCCACAAAAAAATATATTATACATGATATGTCCAAATAAAATCAACCAGCTTAGATATATAACAGAATTCTTCGCAGGTTACATTTAGTGATCTAACATACCCAAGCATTGACAGAAAATTGAATTGTTTGTTGATCCCAGCGCAAGGATGTAGAATTAGGGGGTGGAGCAGTGGATGCCCCTGATGTTCTACTAGAAGTCCCTACAAGATGATTTTCCGTATGTTCACGTCAAAGAAGAATAACTTGCTTCTAAAGAGGAACAAAAGGCTAGGATACCATTAAAGAGAAATATTGAACTTCATCTGCTACGTAAATAGTAAAAGAAAGCTAAGACTGAACCTGAACTCCGTTGGCGCATATCACTCTGAGAAGCTGATGATGAGGATTGTGGTGGTGGTGCTGATGCTTTTGCCGGCTGGGATGATGAGCTTTTTGCCGTCATTGGCTCAACAATTAGATCATGATCCTGATAAGAAAAATATAAATAAGAATTCTGAAATTAAATGATACATAAAGGTGAAGCATCAAGATTCAAGGAGAAACAATATGTCACCACAAATTCTTTTGAGTTCTCTTTCAAGTTACCATAGTTTCAAAATAAACTTAGATAAGACACCTAGTATTATGCAAAAATGGAAATATCAAGCATCATTTATAGTCGAATTAATTTAAAGCTCCAGGATACAAATCGTCTACCAGAACCTCATAAAGAACACAAGGATTGCTGCTTCAGTCAATAAAAAACCCCACAAGCATATGAAACAATCAAATATAAAGGCGCAAGTAGTTAAAATCCCTTCACTATATCTGCTTCTGATTAGAGTTTACCACTAAAATCCAAAAACCTGAAGATATGCTCTCAATTATAACTAAATTCAGCTAAAAATAAATTCACATTGAATTGACTCCGTAGACTAAGATGTAAGTTAGATCACTATACGATGTAACGCTGGTAGAACTTGCGCTTGAAGTGATCGACGACGTCGTTGCGCGACGCCATGTGCGGCGGAATGAGAACATTTGACCAGTAATCCGCCCACCGTGAATCGTTTTCGTAATCGTACGCCGCCGCCCCAATCCGCTTCAACTTCTGCTGATCCTCTCCTTCACTACCCATCTTTTCAATTCAATTATACTTTATAAAACGATTCAATTCAGCTCTTAACTTCGAGAAGGAAAAATCGGGAGCTGAGATTCTGTATTTTCACAACCGCCGCAAAGCTGTGTTCTTACCTTTATCGAGGGGAAATGCCCTCATATCAGTTTACCCAATTTTCACTTGGTTGACTTAAAACGGTGTCGTCTAATTCAATGAAAAAAATTAAGCCACTTTAAACTTAGTTAAATTATTTGGCTTTTTTATGATTTTTCCAAGTTTATGCATTCATTATATTTTATTTTTATACTAAACTCGAGGCTCTTCTATGAAATATTACACATTTAAGAAAATGTTATAAAATTTACTGATCTTTCACGGGTAATTGAGTCTTTTCAAAAAGATCGCACAAAATAAGTAGAAAAATACATCTACAAAATTATGTGTACTATAAGAACACGTGTTTATACTTACGATAACACATACTTGACAAATGTGTTACTACTATATGAATACAAGTGCATTACCGTATGAATAGAACAATACAAATCGTAAAAAATAAACATAGATTCAAAGGAATGAATAACATAATAAGAAAACAATTTTTTTTATAAAATACTACTCCCTCCTTCCATATAAAGTACAGTATGTCTGAAACAAGCACACTATACGTGGACGAATGTAGTATTTTAAAATAGAGAATTATGCTTGAAAATAAAAGCAATTGAGTAAAACCTTTGCATAAACATAACATATTGCAAGAATAGTATAGTGATACAACCAACAACCTATTACAAAGAATCATGAGTATTGTACAATGAGGAGCAAAATCTTTGCATATACATTACATGTTGCAAGAATAAAGTATAGTGATACATCCAACAACCTATTACAAAGAATCATGAGTAGGACTAAGATCTCGTTAGCTTTAGTTCAAAAATTACATCAAAATTCTCTAAGTTGGAATTCTATATGAATGCACATTTAGGTGATTAATTTACAGATGAATCCATAAAATTATTTGGTTACTCTTGAGAACGATCGAAGTAAACAGGCCCCTGTTCTTGACTCGAGAACGCCATCCTCTCGAAGTTTCTAATTCGAGCAGAATGTTCCCTTGAGTCGAAAATCCCACTTTGGCCAGGTTTCATTCCATTATTCAAATCTGTTAACTCATTTAAGCAATCTAAAGCTCTTACCATCTGCCAAAAAGAAAATCGAACGAAAATGAATGAATGATCAGAAACATGAAGTTGGAGCAGTTAAGTGAAACTTTACCTGAGTCATCCGCGGTCTTTTGATAGCTGAATGACGCACACAAGCTGCAGCGGCTTCAATCATCCTGAACATTTCACTTTCAACGTAATTGTTTTCCAACCGAGGATCTACGAGATCTCCGAAATTACGTGTCTCGATTGCTTCAGTGAGCAACGGTCTTGCCTGCGATAGAAATGTGATGATACCCCTTTTAGGATGTTTTATTGGTACTATTGAGAACAAACTAAGGGGGGATTTGGTTCAAAATAACTTCAATGGGAATGGGAATGAGCATAGGTATTTGATGTGGTTACCTTACCCCGGGATGTGTAGGTCCGTCTCTGCCTAATATCATTTTCTGTCTCCACTTATTTCAAGTTTATAGCACAACACTAACAACGTAACTATCGTTCTCATAGTATTTTACTCTATTCAACGATTCTGATGCCATTCTCATTGAAGAATTCGAACCAAACGCCCCCCAAATGTGCATGATTGTGACTTGTGAGACGGTAGCAAGAATTGAAATTAGATTTATGAACTTTGTTCATAGGCAAGGTAGCAATTGAGCTTCTCGGGCATAACTCAAGAACAAAATGGTAGTGTACAAGTTTCTTTCTTCTAGAATTTTAGAGACAATCGGAAAATGCATTTAGTGCTCAGTTCAATCAGCTGATTTTATTTCAGTTTTATATGATGTCCTCTTCAGACACCACACCAAGTAAAATAAATATCGGTAATAAAAAATGTTGAACAATGATATCTTAACACAGTTTGGTGAATTATAATAACTTAATGTTTATGTTCAATTCCGACCACTTATGCTTTGAGCATAAAAATTAAATTAAAAAAGTACTACATTAAGGTTGATGAAACTTACCCATTCAACGAGGCTTTCATCACCCAAGGGTTGAGATGAGTCAACGGACTTACGACCAGTAATGATCTCCAAAAGCACAACACCAAATGAATAAACATCTGATTTCTCTGTGAGTTTACCAGTTGATGCATACTCAGGAGCCAGGTATCTGTAAATCATCAAATAACTTCTTAAATAAAATTCTGCAAAATAAAATATTATAATTGTACATCATTACAAGCTTTCTTCATTGCAATAAACTTTTTCAATGAAACGAACAGAATGAGGATACATATTGAAATCGTAAAATATCCTAATGTGAAGCAGCATGTAGGAAAACTGTGGAGTTAAAAAAGTCTTTTGGTTCCATAACTTGTCCACTGTCCAATTTTGGGCCAAAAATGTTAACCTTTTCTATTAGTCCCAATATTAAAAAAAATTGTCCAATTTTGGCCCCAAAATTGCTGAAAATTTGAAAACGACATTGTCTTATGTCACACAAATGTCACATGAGGATTTAATTTGGGACCAAATTTGGAAAGAAGACAAGATGTGGGTCCAAAATTGGACATTCACGTGATATAAAACAACACCGTTTTCAAATTTCTGTCGATTTTGAGCTAAAATTGGACAATTTTTTTAATGTTGGGGACTAAATTGAATAGTAGTCAGTAGACATGTAGCTGAATTTCTCAGTGTAGAGTGGTAACCTACCCGAAGGTTCCCATCACGCGTGTTGACACGTGAGTTAATTCCAAATCTAGAACTAGCTTTGCAAGCCCAAAATCTCCAACCTATCCACAAGCAGCATAACGCACTAAATGTCAAATGACTAAATTATATTTTCCAGAAAAAAATGCAGTAGAAGTAGTATATAATTTTAGATGTAAATTTAACATATATATAGGTATTTGACTGAGTGTTGTAAGAAACTTTGCACACCCGAGCTTCAAAGTTGTTTTCCAAAAGAATGTTTGTTGACTTAATATCTCTGTGAATAATACGGGGTTGACCTGCCAAAAAATTGAAGTAGATTATAGGAAAATATTCAGTGATAAATCAAGTGACAAAAATAGCATACATTCAGACTTAAAAAGGACTTTACCACATCAAACATAAAAGTTGGTACTTATGACTCTAATATGTTATGCACACATCATTAAACTGAAGGAATCCCAAGCAGTATATGAGGAAAATGAAAAAGACAGAGATCTTCAGAGAAAGTTACAAAATTGGTTTTATATCTAATGAGTGTTGGCGATTTTAGTCCAACACGAATAAAGATATCTCAATTAAGTCCCATAACTTTTAAAATGATGCAAATTTAGTCCTATTGCATCATTTTTTGTTTTATGATGATAATCAATTTGTGATTTTTTTTTAAATTTAATTAATACGTTGGAGACTCATTACTACATGGAATTCTGGCAGCTCATGTAAGCAGCACGTGCGAAAATCCTGCAACATTGTCAATATAGGACTAAAATGCATCATTTTAAAAGTTATGGACTAACTAAGAAATTTAATTCGTACAAGACGAAAATAGCCAACACCCAATATATAAGGGACCAATTTTGCAGTTTACTCGACAACTGCTAGGACATCTATGGATGCAGCCGAAAACAAAAGCCACAAGATTTGAAAGGGAAAAGTTAAAATTCCAAAAATGGTGGCCAAAGCTTACAGTCTTCATGAAGATATGCTAGTCCACGAGCTGCGCCCAATACAACTTTAACTCGCTTGGCCCAATCCATTACTGGCTTGCCTTCATCTGCACACACCCATTTTCATTAAAGTAAGATAGTGACCACATATTATACACGGGCTTTTTTGCCTCAAGTTCTTATGCATAATATGAAAAAATATCAATTTACGTCCTGTAACTTACGTTGGATCCAATATAAATCATTTTTCTATCTACTTTATCAATTTTAGTCCTAGAGCGAAAATCGTTTGAGTCTAGACTAAAATTGGGCATCCTAGGACTAAAAGTGATAAAGTAAAAGAAAAGGGAATTATATTGGATCAACCCTAAGATACAGGACGTAAATTTATGTTGATACAGGACGTAAATTTATGTTAACTCTGCATAAATTTGTTAGAGCATTTCAGATGAATAGTTGATGCAAATTCATTACTTTATCTTACCATGGAGATGGTAGTGCAGTGTGTTATTTGGCACATAATCATAAACGAGCAATCTTTGATTCTCAGCTATACAATAACCAACAAGTGAAACCAAATGCCTGTGGTGTATTCGGCTGATTATTTCAACTTCTGCTCTAAATTCACGCTCTCCTTGTCCGCCACCAACCTTCAACTGTTTAACAGCAGTTTGTCTTCCATTTAACATAACTCCTTTATAAACACACCCAAATCCACCTTCTCCCAGAAGATTATTTGCTGAAAAGCCATTGGTGGCCACAGATAGTTCTTCGAACGTGAACCATGTCTTTGAAGCCCCAATGCCACCATCTGGTGAACGCATATAATTGTTTGGTGAAGCACTTCCAGATGGCTGAGCTGAATACTGGGGTCTGAGGAATGTTGAAACTGGAATTATCAGAACACGAAAAGAGAATACATATCAATTCCATGGAAACAACCAATCATCAGTCATCGTTGTCTAGTAAAATATGCAGAAGCTCAATTTTCCAAGTTTAACCGTTTTTATGCATTAAAAAAGAAAAGTTAAAGGAGATGCATTCATGAATGATTCTAATAAATCCACTGCTAGATAATTCCACAGAAAAAATTGATACTCTCTCTGTTCCTAATTATCTACTAATATCACTAATAAATACCAACCATCTTCCTGTAATTATAAGCTTATTAACTTAATTAATTGTGGCCTACATATCATCATCAAGTAGTAATAAATAAGGGTAGAACAATCATTTGATATCCTAATTAATCAAAATTGGTTTGTGTGAATGGATAAAACCAGGCAGATAATTAGGAACGGAGGGAGTATATTTTAACAATTACATATCATTAGCTGGTGAAAGCATGACCTGAGCAGGTAAAAAGTAAGGAAAAATTAGAGAAGTACCTGAATTTGGGGATGATGAGAAAGGAGAGGGTGTTGCATCGTTGGAACTAAAATTCTGTTTCCTTTTCTTTCTTCTACCGCCGATCCACGCAGCCAAAACAATGAGAGTTAGTGCCAAAAGTCCGACTACGCTAGTTACGGCAAATACACCTACTGCTCTAGGAACCTCAGAATGCCCTGAAGTTATATTTGGAGTTGATGTTGCAGGAGCTTTCAATGAAGGAGAGGGGAGAGGATGCGACGGCGGTCTGCTTCCTTTGGTAGATGAATTTTTCAGGGGAGGGGGAGGAGATATAGAAGGAAGAGGAGGGGGAGATGGTATGGAAGCTGGAGGAGGCGGGGATACGGTTGGAGGGGGTGGAGGAGATTGCTTTGGTGAATATACAACAGGTGGTGGTGGCGGTGGAGATCGAAGGATAACGGGAGGAGGTAGAGGTGCCTCAGAGGATTCTTTTGGCGGTGGTGGTGGAGAAGAATAGGTGATGGGAGGAGGTAGAGGTGCCTCAGGGGATTCTTTTGGCAGCGGTGGTGGTGGAGAAGAATAGGTGATGGGAGGAGGCAATGGTGGTGGTGACACTATGGGAGATGGTGGTGGTGGTGACACTATGGGAGATGGTGGTGGTGAAGAAGGTGTCTTAGGCGGCGGTGGTGGTGGTGGTGATACTGGAGGAGATGGAGGAGGTGCTGGTGGCAATGGTGGTGGCGATGAAGGTGGTTCAGGTGGTGGTGACACTGGGGGAGGTGGTGGCAATGGGGGAGGTGAAGAAGGTGCTATAAGTGGTGGTGGTGGAGAAGGAGGAGGGGATTGTGGTGGTGATGGAGGAGGTTCCGGAGGTGGAGAGGAGGAAGTAGACGGCGGCGATTTGGGTGGCTGATCGGGGTCGGAAAGGAGTTTATAATTTTTAGGAGGGGGTGCATTAGGGGAAGATTTTGGGGCAGATGATGATTTTGAAGCCATCTTCCCATAGTAACCTTCTGTCAACATAATGTTCCCCAAATTCAAATTCACCACAATCTACTGGATAGCTTCATTCAGGTTAAATTCACTACAAAAATCATAACTATCTCTTTCTTAACTCTGATAAGGATCTAAAGGACCTTAGAACAAGTTCAACACGAAACGAGGCTAATCGAATTGATAAAACATCAAATGCAAACAAAATTGGGATCAACTATTTCAGAAACTATGTCAAATTCAGTCCAAAATCAGCAACCCAGAAGCCAATATTAACTCATATCCCAAATTCAAACCCAAAATGTAGCGCAATTGAATCATCATTCATCAACAGGCAAAGAGAGAGGAATCTGACCTTCAAAACAGAATTCAAGTATGAGGAAGGATGAACCGAACAAAATTGGGATAAACTATTCCGGAAATTAAGTCAAATGCAGTCCAAAATCAACAACACAGTAGAGCCAGAAGCAAATACGAACTCAAATCCCAAATTCAAAACCCAAAATGCAGCGCAATTGAATCATCAACAGGTAAAGAGAGAGAAATATTACCTTCGAAATAACATAAACATGAAATTCAACCGGTTAATTATGCAGAATCAAACGTGGGAGCGACTCCTAATAGTTTTCAAAAAAATATTAGAGAAATGCGTTTGAGTTTTGACAACACGAAGCAAATGAGTAGGGAGAAGTTGGCTGTCTCTGTCGAACAAGTTATTTCTTGTTTTTTTATTTTTGGAACAATATGTTTTGAAGAATAATAATAAAATGGATGGTTGACAAAATCGAACACTCCAAACTTCAGTGTACGACCACTTGACCTAATTGAATGTTTATTGTACGACCACTTTAGACGAACGGAATACTTAATGTATGGTTGAAATGAGTCACTAACTCAAATTTAGAGAAGTTTCATCTTAAAATTTATGAAGTGTGTTTAAAGTAGAATGGGTGTAAATAGTCTATGACTCTTTTATATGGAGTGAATGTGATATGGATGTGGTCATGTATGATATGTAGTTCGTTGTGAGAACCGACCTGGCCCGTGTAGGTTATAGCCTATAGGCGAGGGACACCAAGTTAAACAAAGAGTTCATGAATGAAATGAATGTGTTTCATACATGTGTTGTTGCTTGTTTGACAAAGTTTTACCAAGTTTTAGCAATTTCAGTGCAATAACTGATTTTTCTGATTTTTTGAATATAGGAATCGAAACCAAACCATGTAATACAACTATACAAGGTTTCAATTTCGATTTTGTCACGGTTTCAGTTCCACCGATTTCGAACTAGAATCGAGAATTGTTGGTTCGAACCGATATAGTTCATAACTGATTAGGCATCTCTACCCTGAACTACCAAAACAATTCAAGAAACCAAACAAAAATCTAATGGACAACCACAATACAAGGTGAAAAAAAACCACAAAAGAAGATTAAGAACTCCACTCAAAATTCTTCAGATAGGAAGACTGAAAACTCGCCACGTAGGGAGGTGGATAAATAAATAAAAGATTACTACATAACTAAAAACAAATTGTTGCATTAATGCAACTAAAAAAATCCAAACGTAAATTATTCAATGCATGGAGAAAATAGCACAAACGAAACAAAGCAACTAAGGAAAAGACACAACATCATGTTAATTTTCAGTGAAAATATCAATTCTAGTCTTTTAACTTAGGTTGAGTTCAACAACTTTAGATTTATAACTTTACACTTTTTCAATCTTAGTTCGGATGATATCAATTTTAGTTAACTTAGATAAAGTCTAATTTTTGTCTTTTACTTTGCACTTTTTCAACGTTAGTATTGTAACTCTACATTAAAATTGATATTGACTAAATCAAAATTGAAAAAATACAAAATTACAAAACTAAAATTGAAAAAGTAAAAATTTACATAACTAAAAATGATACCTTCAATATCTACTAAAATTGAAAACGTGCAAAATTATAGAACCAAAATTAGACTCAGAACTACGTTACACAAGACTAAAATTGATATTTTCTCTAATTTTAAATAACAATATATTCAACTTCAACTCAATTCCATATATAATTTACATCCTCACACTTATGTGAGAAAAATAATTCAAATGCAACTATTCCAAAATCTCTTTAAAACACACAAAAGAATACCAATAAAAATCCAAAATAAAAAATAAAAAAATTATTGCAATTTCTTCTTATCTTGGTACCATCTTCGGGCCTCAATCTTCAACATATGTTGCAAAAAATCGGCCCAAGTATCAATCGGCCCGGGCAAGCACCAATGCACACAATCATTATACAACACAACTTTCTCTTCGGGCCAATGCCCGTATTTACTCGGGTGCCCATCGGGCCTCAAAAGCATCGCTTGCGTTGTATCAAGTAATCTAAATCTCTTTTTTCCATTTTTCTTCGCGGCCCGAAACTCTTCCACTTGGGTCAAATACATATCCAAATGCAAACCCTCCAAAACGGTGTCGTTGCTCCGAAACGGCCGTTGCCTCACGCAATTCCCGCCTTCGTTCCACAACCCGTTTTCGAAATGTGACGGCGCAAAAGTCCGAAGAAACGTAACGCCGTTAAAGTTTTTCCGTTCGTTGAGGGCTTTTAACGCTGTACGGAATGTGCGGCGGTAGGCGAATGTGTGGGGCCGGTCGGTTATATTGGGGAGCTGGCAATAGCGGCATCCGACGATTTGACGATTTTCGTAGTAAACAGCGACTCTAGTGAACCAATGGCCCGCGTTTATGATGACGTAATCGAACTCGTCGATTTGAGTGGTCCATGACTCGTCGAACTCGTCGAGGTAGAGGTTGAAAAGACCGGTGTGGGTCGGACCGTCCGGTTCGCGCTCTTCGGACCGGACTAGGAACGGGGACCAATAGTAGCCTATGGTGAAATTGTAATTTACGTATTTCCAACGTTTGAATTGTTCGTCGGACGTCGGAGAAACATCGATCGGGTATTCAACCTACATTCAAATAAAACATCGATCATGTTTTTCCCTTTAATTGTATAAATTTTTATTCTCTAATTTTTTCGACTTAAAATTAATTATGGGTGTTTAATTACAAAACTCAACTTTTTAGTTATTTTACTGATAAACATAAAATATTTTTTTTGTCTAAACTAAAGATTGAACACACGATACACATTATCGACATTTAAATATTTTGAACTATCAAAATTATACATATCATAACATATCATCGTAAAAAACTAATTTCAAATTTGAAAATTTAAACATAAAAATTTAAAATCAATATAATTTAAAAGACAAAACTTTTTTAATATATATATATATATATATATATATATATATATTATACTCATGTCTATCCAAATCCAAAGCACATGTGGTTGGGAGTATAATTTAGAGAACAATTTCTAGATCTAGAGACAATTGAGGTGCTCACGTTACAAAGATTGTATTCCCAATAAATAAAACCGTCTTTCTAATTTATAATTATTTTAATCAAAATGTTTTGTCAAAGATTGACAAGATCAAAAAATGGTGTTTGTTACACCACGTTCTTGTCCAATAATTCGTACAACCAAATTAATCTATTCTCAAAGCTGTCCCTATATATATATAAATAAATTTAAAAAAAATATATGATTAGAGCATGTCTGTAGTTGCCTTGATTTGAAATTTTGAATGATCAACAAGCAATAAATAAATTATACTTAAGATATATTGAATAAACAAATAATGTGCCAATTAATTACATGAAAAAAATTGTGCTCATTTTATAAACCTTTATATAGAGTAAGGGGGTGTTTCTTTTTGGTTTTAAAAATCAGGTTTTGGATTTCAAGATCCAAAACCCGTTTTACTTCGGGATTTAAAAACCGGTTTTCAAAATCCACTCAAAACCACCCCTATCAAACATATTGATTTGACATAAAGTTATATCTATATAATATTACTTCAATCATTATATTCTTTCTCAACAATAATATAATAATACTATAATAATATAATAATACAATAATATAATACATTTAATCATTACACACTTAACTAATCATTACAATCTCATCAAACAATAATATAATAATACAAACTCATTCAATCTTACAACTTGATTTGACATAAAGTTAAATCCTTCACTATTCCAAAACCCAAAAGAAACACCCATATTACTATTTATCGGGATTTCAAAAACCAGGATTTCAAAAATCTGGTTTTTAAAACCACCCAAAGCCCAAAAGAAACACCCCCTAAATAAAGTTATTGTGTAAAATTGTGGAAACAATTGTGGAGTATTTAATTTAATTTATGAGCTAGGAATAAATTATTATGGCACAAAATTCCATGGTTTTGTTTTAATTAGCTTTCATTATCATGAAATATATAATTGAGCTACTCTGGGCTGTTTACAGATAAGATCGACCGACTAATAGTATTAATTATGGCTATAATTTTCAATTAATTAATTATTAAGAATTCAAATAATAGAGGCATTGATGGGATTCACGTATATAGACTGCCTAACTACCATTAATTAGGTAAACTAAACCATTTAATTTAAAATGCACACACACATATAAATGTACATAGTGTACGATTTAATAATAATAATATATTAATTACGCACAATTTAGAGAAAACAACGTACGTTCTACCATTCATGTGTCGAAAATAAGTGTGACAAATAATTCAAAATATGTACGAATTAAGTGACTATTATTATGCACATATATACTTTTAAACAAAAATTCAAGTCTATAAGGGTAGATATATTGTTACCCACAAAATTGCTAAATGCACACATTATTTGATTAAATTAAAAAAAAAAAAAAAAAAAAGCCCTCCAATTAATTTTATATTCTAAAAAATGTCGCTATAATTTTCATTTTAAACTCATTTTTCTTCTAACCTTTATCTTAAAATGAAGTGTGATAATAGATAGAGGGGATTAAAGTCAAATTCGTCTCGTATCTTATTTTAAATTGTATATTTTTCATCCCAAATCGTTAGAAAACGCACTAAATAACGTCGAAAAACGCAACTGACACATGGTAAAAATGTCGTCTCGTGCATGTTCCCAAATCACTGAAAAATGACTGACACATACCTTTTGTCCCAAATTGTCGAAAAACACACGAAATGACGTCGTTTTACTGTCCCAAATTGTCACCAGCACATGGTGAAAATGAAGTCGTTTCGTGTGTTTTTCGACGATTTGGAACGAAAAGTATACAATCTGAATACATATAAGACTAAACTTTAAGGTAAAAAAACCCGAAAAATGTGAAACTATTTAAAAAAAATGTAAAAAGTTATGAGACGAATTTAACTCGTATGCATTTTAAAGTGAAATTATATACTTACCCTTGACAAGAGACAAATCATAGACTGCATTTGGTTCCTCCCAACCGAATCCCCAACAAAAGCCAAAGACTTGCCCCGAACCATATCCAAGAACTGAAACGGGTTGAAAATTTGCAAATCACACCCCTCGGGCTTCCACTTCCACTTCATAAACTCGGAATCGGGTCGCCCGTACTTCATGCAGTTTTGGTGCTCGTGGATCGCCCAACACGTCCGGTTCGTGTAATACGGGCCATCCGGATTCGGTACCCACTCCCCCGTGAAGATATCACACGTTTCTTGATCATCCGTGATTTTAATATCCTCCGCCGCTGGGTTCTGCAAACCTGGCGGCGGGGGATTTGTATCCGGGGGAGTGACGTACTGGGTCCCGGGATAACTTGAACGGATTATAGTTATCAGGAGGATTATTCCTATGATTGATAGTATTGTGATGGCTTTTATGCTTGTATTTGCAATACGAGTTTTTCTAAAGGGAAGAAGCTCCATCAAGAAAATTGGCTATGGAGTAGTGAAGGTATGTTTTTCTTTTGGGGGAATTTAAAGATGTGTATATATATATATAATTTAATTTAAGACTTTGGGAAATTAAATAAAATATGTGTACATGATTGAATATTGTCGTCTTTATAACGTGTTATAGATTCATATCTCCCATCTCGAGATACATGAACAATTTGGCTTTAAAAATGGGTTTATTCCACCTAACTTCCTCGTAATTTGTAAATGTTGTACGAAATCTCCTCTTAATTTGAAAATTGGATGAAATTTTACTGTAATTTATTAAATTTAGTAAATTCTCCATTTTTTCAGAAACGAATTACCAGTTTTATCTATTTTTTCAATTTCACATTATGTCTTTCCTAGTACTAATATAGTCTCAAAATTTAAATATTTGAAAAGGACCGTATGAAAAATAGAAGAAATAGATAAAATCGTTCATTCATTTTTAAAAAGAACGAAAAATTCGCTTAATTTAATAAATCATGTAAGAGTTTTGTGCGATTTTCAAACCTTTCAATGCGGGTTTTAGTAACTCTTAAAAAAAGTACTCCAAAAAAAAAAAAAAAAAACATATTCATTGAGTTTGGTTGATTGGGTGCTTTTTCTGTACTAATTAAACAATTAATGGCCTCATTTATATAAGTACTTTACTTCTATTTGGATCTTCAATTTTAATTTTATCGGGTATATATGTATTAATTATGAGGTATAGTTAATTGTTCAATATATATATATATATATATATATATAACTATCATATACTCGTATAATATATTTATATAACTTTAAACACTAAAATATTATGAAAGCTATATACTCCGTATAACTTAACCAACAACCGATACATCAATATAATTAATGGCAAATACTTGTGTGTACAGTTTGATTACCACTTGATTCAATTTTTTAATGGTTTAATGTTATTCATAAGTTATGATAAATACAATATAATATTAGTTTAAATAAAATATAGTATTTTGGTATTAGCTAACCTATTGTATAATATTAGTTCAAACATTAAATAGAAACAAGTTACACATATAGGGTATATATGTAACTGATACACATGCAACCATTAATTAATTATAATATGATAATATGAGACATCAACATATATATTACTCCTAACTCCTTATACTATGATATCTAGTGTTTTTTTCCTTTTCTTTTAATTTTAATTAATATTCAATTCGTTCTTTAAAAGTTTTCATACTTTTTTTTTTTTATTTGTCTCTCAACTAAATTCATCTACTTTATTTATTTTATATATAAAAGCCGCAAACTTTCCAGAGACGAAGGAAGTAACATGTTTTGGTGTTGTACTAAACACATTTAAAAAAAAAATGACCTTTAATGATAAAAATCTTATCATTGTAACTTTTAAAATTAAAAGTATTTAATAACATAAAATGAACTTATAATGAGAGGTTAATTTTCTGTCATTTAAATTTGTTAGCTAGAAAAGTAATAATGACATAATATTGCCATTAAATTAATGTCATTTTTGTTGTAGTAACATATTTGTTGTTGTTAGGGGACTAAGCATGAACTGTCAGAAGGCGCGAAGTTGAGCGAGTTAAGAGTGTGGAAATGTCTAGTTGGAGCTGAGTTTAGGATTCAAGCATGAGCATCGACATTATAACTAGTTAACAACCCGTTACTTGTTATTAATCTGTTATGACATAACATGATAATATTTTTACAGCTAAATACAATTTTAAATTTATTTATTTTTGTATTGTGTTTCGTGTCACGTCAATTAAAAAAAATGTCGTGTTACGTCATTTTAATATAAAAATTATCGTGTTCGTGTCATGCCGAAAAATATCTTTATCGTGTTGTGTTCCATGACACAATAAGTCAAATGTTGTCCAAAATTAATAAATAAAAAGTTATATTAAATACATAACTAGATCAAAGCTTCATAGACCAGAAATATTTCAGCGGATCGATTCCTCTGTTCCACCCTACCGGATCTTTAACACATGTCATCCCCAATATTATAAGACGTTGAATATATTTTAACATATATGACACATGTCAATCATCATAGTAGAATGAGACGTGAAACACCAAAATTCGAACATGTGATTTCATTCCGTACGTATTTCTCCATCAAGAAGATCAAACTACCGGTTCGATTCCCCTATTCCACTTTTTGTGTTCCACTCTACTGGATATTTGACATGTGTCGTCCCGAATATTATAGAACGTTCATCATAATGAAATAAGACGTAAAACAACAAAATTAAAACAGGTGATTTCATATCTAAGACCGTTAATAACCTTTATATATGCTCCATCAAGGAGAGATCAAACTACATGCATACATAATCTGATTATTTATTTTATTCTCATGACTCTCTAACACACCTACTATGATTATTAAACAAGCTAGCTAGCTAACTAACTACATACATATTATTACCCATCAGCTCAATGTTCTTGCAGCATATATATACGTCTCATATGTTTTGGTAACTAATCGCTGGGGCTGGGGCCGGGCGTAATGGTATCCTTAGCTGCCTGGATCGTGTCTTGAGCCTTTGAGGCGACCGTCTCCTTAGCTGATTCGTACGAGTCTTTAATGTCTGCTGTTTGGTACGCGTCTGTCACACTCTCCTTAGCTGCTTGGAACGTGCCTTGAATCCTCGATTCCCCTGCCCCCTCGTTTTCAGATAGTTTTCTCGCTCCCCTGTTTAAACAACCACACATCGTACGTTAAACGGGCTTGTAAAATAGATCAAAGAATCATATATGAGAAAGAAGAACAAAGAATGATATTTCAATCTATTTACAAACTAGATGATATTTTACACTTTTCAATGTAAATTTATTGCACTTTTTTCAAATTTGCCCTTCAAATAATTTAAACACTGAAATAAATACGTATTTTAATAAGATAAATAAGCATTTATGAAGGGTATAACAAGAAATCAACTATTTTCTTAATATACGTGCATTGATGTAGAATGTCACTTGCTTCTGACCCATAACTTTGTTGGACGACCCAAATTTAAGCATATGGTCCGCGAATTTTTAAATATTAATTTAATTAGACGTATTTCATGTCTAATAATAATATGAAAATGAAAGGGGAATAGGGAAAGGAAGTTTATTACTCGGAGAACTTGCTGTAAGCCCAATCTGTCCAAGAACCAGCAGTGTCTGAGGCGTCGTCCATGGCCTCCGAAGCCTTCTGGCTTGCGTCGTTGGTCCACGACCCATCGTCTGCCCAGCAGCACCGTGCCGTGGCCACAAGACAAATCACCAAAAACAACACCTGCATCTTCATCCCTGCCATTCTTTTTTTTATTTCTTCACACAAGTGTAGTAAATTAATTAAATATATTACTCTTTAAAAATAAAATTGAAACATATATATAGATGAGAAACGGTTGAATTTGAGAAGCTGAAAATATATGTAGGCGATTTGCATGGGAGATTTTCCACCTCCTCACACCAGCCACAATTTATAAAAATAGTAAAACCCCTTAAAATAGCAAATATAATTTTATATTTTAAAAATGTGTGTATATAGGTTCAATTTACTTTATAAATGTTACTCCGTCCGAACTATTAAATATTTAAATATTGTAGAATAAAATTTATAAAAATGTTTCATATTTAGGATGTGCAAATAATTAATTGTGAAAATGACAAATAAGGAAATAGTTCAAACTGTCTGTTTGTACTAGATGTAAATAATGTATGATGATAAGTAGTTTTTAAATGACTGTGTATTGCAATTATATTTTGAATTGATTCAAAATTTTCTTTTATAATTCTCCACTCTGTATATATACATTGATATTAAATGTATTAAATATATATTGAAAATATTAAACAAAATTAAAATTAGATAAAATTCTTTCAAATTTCAGCTAAAGAACAACTAATTCAAAGAGAAAGACCAAAAAAGGAGTGAGATCAACTGCAGCAAAGAACAATGAAGAAAAAATAATGATTATAAATTATCCAAATTGGACAGTCGGGTCGGACTGGATCCAGTTGCACGGATCTTATACCCGAACAACTGGTTTACAAGAGTCATCAACTCGATTTTGGTAAATTAAGCTTACCATAGGAAAAAGATACTCTGATGTGTTTTCAAACTCCGTAGAACAGTGCAGAATCACTTTTCTTTTAAAGGAATCTCGTCCAGTTCTGGAAAAAAAGTGATTATGAAAACCGTTTATATAGAATTTGAAAACACACCCGACGCATCCCTTCCATTCCATCATCAAATATCATTCGTAATAAAAACCAAAAAAGAAAAAAATGTCCTATGTTATCTCCCATTCCCAACCTCCATCTTCAACATATGGAGCAAGACATCTGCCAAGGAATCAATGGGTCCAGGCAAACACCAATGCACACAATCGTTGTACAAAGTCACATTCGCATTCGGCCAATGCCCGAATCTACTCGGGTGCCCGTCGGGTCGCAATTGCATTGCTAAGGTTGTATCCATCAACCTCAGCTTCTTCCCCTCTTTCTCTGCATTCCTAAATTCTTCCAATTGAATCTTGTACATTTCCAAATTCATCCCATCCACTCTCGTCTCATCGCTCCGAAACGGCTTTTGCCGCACGCAATTCCCCCCCTCGTTCCAGTCTCCTCCTTCGAAATGCGGAGGCGCAAACGTCCGGAGAATCGTGACAGCGTCGGGCTTCATCAGTTGGTTCAGGGCCCTTAGCGCCGTTCGGAAGCCAAGGCGGTAAGGGTACGTTTCCGGCAGGAAGGACACGTTCGGGAGGCCACAGTAGCGACACCCGACGATCTCGCCTTTCTCGTGGTAAACGGCGAGGCGGCGGAACCAGTGGCCGGCATTGAGGATTACGTAGTCGAATTTGCCAATGTCGGAGGTCCACTTGTCGTCGAACTCGTCGAGGTAGAGGTTGAAAACGCCTGTGTGACTCGGCCCGTCCGAGTCACGCTCGGTGTATCGGACTAGGAACGGTGACCAGTAGTAACTCAGGGTGAAATTGTGTTTTCTATATTTGTATCGTTTGAATTGATAATCCGTCGTCGGAGAAATGTCCATTGGGTATTCCGCCTGAAGATTCGACACGGTTGTAATTAAGATCACATTATCGGTGCTAATTATATCACATAAATGCAAAATTATGAAACTAAAATCTAATAATTTAGTCAATTATGCTGAAATAAAGCCAATTAACCTGCTAGATTTAATTGGATTCAAGCTAAATTCATCGCTGTCTAACTAAATTCAACGACTACATTGATTTCAACGCCTCTCTAATAGACAAGACCAAATACCAATTTCATCTAAATTCCACAACTAATATAGCTACATGAACAGATAGATCCAGAAATTTCAGAAAAAAATTCAAATATGAACATATATTCACTAGATCCAACTGTAAAATGACTGAATTAACTTACCCTGGACAAGAGGCAAATCAGTGACTGCATTTGGTTCCTTCCAACAGAATCTCCAACAAACGCCAATTTCTTGCCCCGAAGAAGCTCCAGGAACTGATTCGGGTCGAAAACCTGCAAATCGCATCCGTTAGGCTTCCACCTCCATTTCAGGTAATCAGTATCAGGCCTTCCGTACTTCATACAATTCTGGTGCTCATGGATCTCGAAGCAAGTCATATTCGTGTAGTACGGAGCATCCGGATTCGGGATCCATTCCCCTGTGAAGACATCGCACTTTCCATTATCCTCATTTCTCTTGTTATCTACTTCCGCCGGATGATTTGAAGCTCGAATATCGGTTTTCCCAGCATCTACCACCGTTGAAGCGAGATTTTCAGCTGAATTCAAAGAGGAAACAGAAGATTGGTCCTGAATTGAGGGGTGGTTTCGATGGATTAGAGTGACAACGATTAACACGATAGCTGTACTGAGTAAAATGATGCTCCTCAATTGGTTTTTGTGGCGGCCTTTTTTGGGAGCGAAAAGCGGCGCCATGGATGAATTGGAGCTTCACTATGAGCTAATGGAGTACAGCTATGAAGTAATTGATGGTGGAAAAAGACTCAGAAAATTGGGGTTGAATTTGTATTTTGAGGTTGTGAAAGGACCTATTTGTAAATTATTTTATGTTTTGGCCACATGGGAATGGGATGGAAGAATCGCGATACACACCGACACACCGCAATTTATGCGCGTTGGGTTATTCTGAATTTACGAATTTGCCCCTATTAAACAACCCACGTTGTATTACCCAACACAATTTATGGATGGGTCTAGCCGTCTAGGTCCGATTTTATTCTTATGTGTCATTATTTATGTTTTACAGTATATTTTATTATCTGAATCTTTAACATGTATAGTTACCGTTATTATTGAACCTTGACTATTTTTATTTATTTTTAAACATATCAATAATTTAGATATTAAAATATAAAATGAAATATATAAAATGTTACAAGTGATTTCATTCCGTCTAAATTAAATTGGAATTCGATTTAGGCATGTTTAGTATGCGTTTGTGAAATTCGATTTGGAAAATTTTAAAAGTCAAAAATATTTATTTGTAAAATTATACCGATTACATTTTTTTTCACAATTTTCTTTTTATCAATAATTTTGACTATTATATTTTACAATATACTCCCTTCAGTAAAACTTTATTCAGTTCACTATATTTTTCTCAATTTTACCCTACTATATTTTATCTACCCAAATATATACAAAAAATCAAATTCACCTTTATACCATTTAAAGATTTTTCAATCCTAATTTTCACATTTCTATAACCTGAAACAAACTTACCTTCAGAGTTTCAAGTTGTTGAGGGTTTCAGAATTACATTGGTAAATACTTGACAAAATTTCTCATCACTTATCAACTAATGTTACTATATTTAATTATAAATTAATTTCACAACATTTAATTTTATCCTCACAATCACGTCAAACTTGTGGAAACAAACCAAATTACAAGCACTATGACTGGTAATAATCTTTTTCATTAAATTTAGATCTTTTGTTTTTACATACACGTTAAAAAGTGCATTACTTCATTTTGTATAATAATGATAATTATTATTTAATTTTTAAAATAAATTACAAAAATAATCACAATTTTTTTAACCTATACGGAGTATTTTTTTATACTACAGTATCTGGTCCAACGATCAATTAAACCGAGAGACCAATTTTACCGTCTCTTTACGAAAGTCTCGTTTAAAGTCAGAGTTACGCGCTTTATATGAACATGTAAATTTTTAATCTATATACTTATTGAAAGATCGAACCTCTATTATATTATGAAATACTCCATAAGTACTATTGTGAGGATAAATGGGCACGATTGCAATTTAATCTATAGTCACGTTATTACACGATGCCATACTAATTTGTATTAAAAAAATCATAAAGTCTAGTCACACATATACGGACAAACTATTCGTGGCCATGTGAACATATATAGTTCAATATGTTTATTTTGGAATTATGGAGAAGGGTGGAAATGTTGTAGTATTATTATATACTATAATGTTGAAAAATTATATCTCAAATAAATTATTTAGGAGTGAATTTAACTTTTATGATAAATAAATGTATAAGAGTGTATGATTTATTACATTACTAGATTGATTGTAATTTTAATGATTGTGTAATAACGACTATTCATGTCTCATTTTATTTATTTGTCATTTTTGGAGAAGAATAAACGATTATGCACAGAAATAAAAGGGTAAATATGCCATATTACATATATATTTATTGTTATTTAATGATTTTCAAACATTCTTAAACAAAAATTAAAATGAGACAAGAGAGTAGTGTGTTTTATTGAGAATTGCAACAGATAATAAAAAGTGTAAAAAAAAGATAAATAAAATAATTGTATTTATAAAAAATTATAGTTATTTGTAGAATCATGAAATTAGATTTTAAAAAATCAAATTATAAATTCACAAAGTAAAGCCAAATTTAGATTCTGAAATCTAATCTAATTTTTCAAGTTACAAATCAAACATATTCTAAAGACATCAAATTTAAGTCAACTCCCCAAAAAAAGTTGAATTAAACTATTAACCCTTTCTAAAAAAGTCATAAATTTAAGTCAACTCCCTAAAAAAGTTGAATAAAACTTTTAGCCCTTTCTAAAGACGTCAAATTTAAGTAACTCCCCAAAAAAGTTGTATAAAACTATTAACCCTACCCTCTCCCTTTCGTATAATTTATAGCATTTGATTTTAAATTTTGATTCAAAAAGTTTATCATTTTTTCTATTTTTATCAATGAACTTTTTAAACTATTCTTATTTTTTTTTTTTAGAGCTTTTTGAAAATGTTAAAGGAAGAGTGAAGAAGGAAGATAAAAAAATACTAATACATTTTTAAATTTTATATAAAATGAGAAATGTAATAAACTTTATAAAATGAAGGGAGTATAATTCAGGTATTTTGATCCTCATGTACTTCTATTTTTAGCATATGAAGCAAAAGATCCGTCCAAGAATCAATGGGTCCAGGTAAACACCAATGAACGCAATCGTGTTATACAACGTGACATTCTCATCGGGCCAATGCCCATACCTACTCGGGTGTCCATCGGGCCTTAACAACATCGCTTGAGTAGTATCAAGCAATTTAAATCTCTTCTTCCCTTCTTTTCCCGCGGCCCGAAATTCCTCCAATTGGGCCATATACATATCCAAATTCAAACCCTCCAAATTAATCTCATCACTCCGAAACGGCTTTTCCCTCACGCAATTCCCACCACTATTCCACAATCCGCCTTCGAAATGCGACGGCGCGTAAGTTCTGAGAATCGTCACGCCGCTGAAATTCTTCCGATCGTTGATGGCTTTAAACGCCGTGCGGAAGACGCGGCGGTAGGCGTAGGCGGCGGGGAGATCGGTGATGTTAGGCGATTTGCACTGCCGGCAGCCGACGACGCGGCGGTTCTCGTAGTATATGCAAATGCGGGAAAACCAGTGGCCGGCGTTGATGATGATGTAATCGAAACCGTCGATCTGAGTTGTCCATGAATTGTCGAATTCATCGAGATAGAGTTTGAAAAGTTCGTTGCGCTGTTTTGGATCGATTTCTCGCTCGTTGGATCGAACGAGGTACGGGGACCAAAAATAGGCCATTGTGAAATTGTAACTAACATATTTCCAGCGTTTAAAGTGTTCATCAGATGTCAGGGAAACGTCAATCGGGTACTCCACCTGAAAATTGTAACTACTTTCAAACTTTTTTTTGAAAAAACGTTCTAAAAAAGTTAAAAAAACTAATCTACGTCTCGTAATTTTCTAAGTTGCTTAATTTACATTTTTTTTTGAGACATCAAAACGACATCGTTTCACTTCTACTTTTGTCAAGTATGCATAAAAATTATGAAAAATCGACAGCAGTTGTAACGTGGTCAAACTCGACTTATATAGCATGGAAAAACAATGGTATTGTGAATTAAAAAAAAAAAAAATTACAAGACACTATCGATATTTGCATAGTGAAAAAAAATGACATAAATTAACCATTTTACGAAATTATGGTACGTAAATTAAATCTCTATCGTTTTTTGAACGTTTTTAAAAAAAGTGAAAGTTACGTAGATTAAATAATTTTTTTTCATAAAAGTCAATTTAGTTCCATAACTTTCAACCTTTTCAAAAAATGGTCTCAAAAAAAGTTAGATGTACAAATTTAATCTTTTTTATTTTTTTTGCAATTTGTTCTATTTTAGTCCCAAAAATGTTAAAGGAAATTGTAAAAAATGGGACGAAATTGGTAAGTACTCCCTCTGTCCAATTTCATTATTCTCACTTTCCTTTTTTATTATCCAATTTTATTATGCCCATACCTTTTTTTGAAACAATACTATTCATACTACTCTATCTCTACCCTCCTACCATCACTTATTTACCCACTTTGCCATTCACTTTATTCATAAACAATCATTTTATTTATAAATGGATCCCACAATACCCCATCATACCCTCAACTTATCTACTTTATGAATAAACTAATCAATATTCATTAAAACTTGTGTCCGGAGAAGTGAGCATAATAAAATTGGACGGAGGGAGTACAAGTTTTTTGGGATCAAAATAGAATAAATTGTGAAAAATGAGACTAAATTTATACATTTAATCTTTTTTTTAGAACAAAACATAACAAATTGCAAAAAAAAATGAGACAAAATTTATACATTTAACTTTTTTGGGATCAAAACATAACCAAAAAAAACTAAATTTGTATTTTTTTGGGATTAAAACAGAATAATTAAAAAAAATGGAACTAAATTAATGCATTCAACCTTTTTTTTAAACCATTTTAAAAAATGTAAAAAATTACACGACTAAATTGACTTATATCAAAAAATTTATCTTTGAAAAAACTTGATTTTTTTTACTTACCTTGGACAAAAGACAAATCATGGACTGCATTTGGTTCCTCCCCACAGAATCTCCAACGAAAGCCAACGTCTTGCCTCTAACAATTTGCAAAAACAAAAACGGGTCGAACATCGGCAAATCGCACCCGTCGGGCTTCCACCTCCACTTCATAAACTCGGAATCGGGTCGCCCGTACTTCATGCAGTTCTGGTGCTCGTGGATCGCCCAACACGTCCGGTTCGTATAATACGGGGCATCCGGATCCGGAACCCACTCCCCCGTAAATACGTCGCATCTTTCTTCCAATTTCGATATCAATATTGGAATATCTTGTGCAACTTGACGACTAGAGCCGTCGTCGTAAAATTTGGAATAACATACGCGGATGGTAGTGACGAGAATTAACCCTAAACCTAAGCTTATTGCAGGGTGAATATTCTTTAGGTTTTTGGTATCATAACGAGGTTTTTTAAGCCCCATTAATGGTGATTTGGAGCTTCAAAATCAAGATTAGATGTGAGATTTGGGTGAGGAGGGTTAGTTGATCTATGATTCTTTAATAACTATTTAATTACATATTATTTGTATATTATATGTAGGAATCCCTACTACTAATCCATGATGTACCCTGTTGTCAATTGTATATTTTATTATAGAATATAATAAAGGATTAGTTTCACCAACTTTCTCCTTTTTTTCCAAATGTGACACGAAATTCCCTTGTAATTTGGAAGTTGTAGGAAACTCTAATGTAGTTTATTAAATTAAAAGTTTGGATTGATGAATAGGATAAAGTTGGATAAATTAACTCACTCCTCCCCTATGATTAATAATCTCACATATACATAAAAAATAGTATAAAATTGTCGGGCCTTGCATTAATCCCGAGCCATAATCAATCAAACCAAACGTTTGATTCGTTGGGAATAAAAAGTCAATCAAGCCTAATCCAACCTAATCAAGTAAACCAAACTAGGCCCAAGTGGACTAACTCACTTCTATTTCATGCTTCTTTCTTTTTTTTTTTTTTCTTAGAGATTTCGTTGATTTTAATAAAACCAGGGAAGTATTTCGTACAATTTTCAAATTAAAAATGATTTTCTGTAGGGTTGGTCTGCTATGCACTCGAGTGCATGTTATGCACCCTAGTCCATGTTGCACTTTTCAGTTTTACTGACTTACACTTTTTGGTAAATGGTGTTGCATTTTTCAATTATTAAACTCTATAATAATATTTTTAGTAATAATTGAAAAATGCAACACCATTTATCAAAAAGTGTAAATAAGTAAAACTGAAAAATGCAACATGTACTAGGGTGCATAACATGCACTTACCTTTTCTGTAATATTCTAAATCAAAAGAAAGTTTGATACAATTGATACGTACGTATCTGTTTGTTGTCCTTTGTGTGTGTTTGAAGACTAGTGAATTAGTAGTAGTATTTTAAAATTAATATTTTGAAATTAATATAGCTAGAGTCACATTCTTACACGACACACAATTAATATTTTTATTCAAAATCATAAATCATACTAATGTAAGTCGTCGTCCCACATGTACAACTCTTCATTGACATGTGGACATCTGTATAAATAATTTTCATCAATTCATACTGCTAGAGTTTAAGATACACAAAGTGTGTGCTTAGTTTCACGCCCATGGGAGTTTTAAGACCACAATGTGAGGTAGTTTTAATTTAATGTAAAATGAATTGATACATTACCGTTATGAGTTCCATCTTATTTAAAAATTTGAATTTGTAAAGACCGTGTGAAATTAATTCATTTATATTTGTTACATTCTAAGTAGACAGAACAATTTCGATTTTTACCGTATGCATATGACGAGAAGTTAAAAAGTGTCCTACTTCAAGATAGATGTCAAATCGAGTCTAAAATAAATTTTTTAGCAATTACACCCAAAATAAAAAAAAATTGTGTGTCTACCAAATGTCTAAAAAAAACCCATCATCTACTATTCAAAGTGAGCAAATTGAGATATTTGAACTATAACAACATATCTATCAATTAAACTTTAACACCTAGAGATTTGTTATTTTTTCAACAGTGAAGTCATATGGGCAGATTTTGTCCGGGTAGAAATGACATTTTGGTCCTTTTCGTGTTAATTAATCTACTAAATATTTGTTAGAAAAATCAGTTTTAGTCCGGTAATTTAGATCGAGTTCAACTTTAATTTTGTAACTTTGCACCTTTTCAATTTTAGTCTAGAATGATATCTATTTTAGTCATGTAACTTAGGTAGAGTCTAATTTTAGTCTTGCAACTTTACACTTTTTCAATATTAGTCCCATAACTTTGCATTAAAATTGATACTGTCGGGACCAAATTTGAGAAAATACAAAGTTATAAGATTAAAATTGAAAAATGAAAAGTTATAGGAGTAAAATTGTTACCGTCATACTCAAGAATGGGACGGCAGTGGTCCGACGGCAAGCTCGTTCTGATCTTGGACGCATTTCATTGGAATCCTAAAGCACCACCATGAACGCTACCGTACGTCCGCCTGCAGTGCGGTAAGGCACCACCCTCTTGTGCCAGCAGCCAACTCCGGCGTGTCAGCTTAGTTATCCTCATCAAGCTACTTACTTTATGTCTAGCTTCTCAATTGGTAGACCTTTCCTTTTCCCCAGATCAATGAAGAAGGGAGACATAAGTGGATTCTTCCGAAGAACCGGAAGCGAAGCGCTATGCCGGGGCGGGGGGACGGGAAAATAAAATAAAGGGCTCCGAAGAAAGAAATTGGGGTTCCCAATGCTTCTCCACGCTCAACGAGATGGGCCAACCTCGGGATGCTTTACTCCTAACCCTACAAGGTTCCGAGACGGAGCTTAACCTGAGTCTCAAATATTGATACTTTTGGTAGGATAAATTAGTTTAAAATAAATGGGTAATCATGTCCAAGATAATGCATAATCAGATCTAAAATAAAATTGTTACACAGAAAAAAAAAAAAAAAAACTCTAGATTCGTAATTCAATTTAGATCAATTGAAATGTCTAAATCTGATCATAAATATCTCAGCATATCTATCGAACGACACTAATGTGTTAGACTAACAAACACAAAATAAAATTTTAAAAAAACTAAACCCATCATCTACTATCTTCAATTTCTCTCTTTAACAACTCTTGTAAAAAATCATTCCAAGAATCAATTGGTCCAGGCAAACACCAATGCACACAATCATTAGCAAATGACTGATTTAACCCTTGCCAATGGCCATATTTACTTGGATGCCCATCGGGCCTCAACATCATTGCCCCTGTGGCATCAAACAATCTGAATTTCCCTCCATTTCTCCTCCCTGCTCTCTGTGCAATTCGCAGCTCCTCCAACTGTATCAAATACATCTCCATACTGTAATCCTCCATAACCGTTTCTCCCTTCCTGTACGGCCGCGTGCGGGGACAATCGCCGCCCTTATCCCACTGCGCACCTTCGAAATGCGACGGCGCAAACGTCCTCAGGAACGCCACGCCGTTGAAATTCGCCTCGAGGATGGCGCGAAACGCGGTTCGGAAGGCCCGGCGGTAGCTGAAATAGGAGGTGAGGTGAGTGACGTTGGATTCCGGGCAGTAGAGGCAGCCGGCGAGGCGGCGGTCGACGTAGAAGTAGGTTGGGCGGAAGAACCAGTGGCCGGCGGAGATGATTAGGTAGTCGAATAGTGCGATTTTGGTTGTCCAGTGGAGATCGAATTCGTCGAGGTGGAGATTGAATGGTTGCTTTTCGTCGTCCGGATCTGTTCGCTCGGTTTTCACCAGGTATGGTGCCCAGAACATTGAAATGTTGAAATCGTGCTCTCTGTATTCGAACCGTTTGTTTTGATCCACTGGACCTGATAGATCTAATGGTTTTGCAACCTGGTGAAGATGATTGCAGCAAAAAAGAGGATGAATTCAGGTATGATGAAATTTTAAATGCATTGAAATATACTTGAAAATAATCAATTTGTTGAAGTGAAAGGAACATAGATGATACACCGTCAAATTTACTAAAAATTTGATTGGAAATTAAATTATAGAGTGAATTGAGTCAAATAAATACTCTAGTACTGGGCCTGCAAATAGTACTTAAGATCCCTTTTGCTTATAAATAATTACAAATTAGGTTCTAACTTTTGACTATCATGCAATAATTAAGTATTCTTTCTCCATTAGTATGGTTCCAACTTAGTATTCATCTTTTTCTTACCAATTCAGTATAACAATCCCACTAGTTATTTGATTGTTAGCTAGGATTCTGAGTTTAATATTAGTGGATGAAATAAAGAGAGCAGAATTAGATTTAATGGGGGCTCCTTTTAGACCTTTAGGGCACATTTGATAGCAAAGACTGATTATCTAAGATTGGGATGATATCTAAACTTTATAAATTTTAAAGCATAATTTACCCTTAATCTAAGTTATCAAACAACCAATACAAATGATATATAGTTAATCTAGGTTTAATCTAAGCTATCAAACATGCCCTTACTTTATAAGAGTTCGCCCGATGTTCGCCCCTTAAAGTGAAATTCAAATTCCGTCTCTAGATTGGAGACGGAATACAATTTTTGCTATAGAAAATTGTAGAAGTATATACTTACCCTAGACAAGAGGCAAATCAAAGACTGCATATGATTTCTGGCCACAGAATCACCAACAAAAGCTATTGATTTCCCCCTCACAAGTTCCAGAAATTGGTTAGGATCAAACATAGGTAGCTCACAATCATCAGGCTTCCATCTCCACTTCAAGAATCCTGTATCGGGCCGTCCAAATTTCAGGCAATTCTGATGCTCCTGAATCGTGTTGCATGTTTCGTTCGTGTAATACGGGCCATCCGGATTAGGCTCCCATTGGCCTACAAACAGGTCACATTGCTCGTCATCGATAAGCTGTGACCTTATCATCGCACGATCACTACTTGTGCTTACCACATTGCTGATCATCTGATGATCATCACTTCTGCTTATTGGTTGCCTCTTGCGGATTCTTTTTCTTCTTACCCTGTCTCGTTTCCTTCTCATGTGGTGGCGGTCCACCACCACGTCGCCACCGTTGCATTGCCCTGAAGCGGCAGAGCAAGGGTCTAGTTTCGTTTCGATTGGAGGAGGTTCTTCATTAGAGGGTAGAATAATTGAGTCATGAGTTTCTTCAATAGAGGGTAGAATAGAGTCATGAGTTTCTTTGTTAGAGGGTAGAGTAATTGAATCCTCTAAGTCTTGGTAGATAGGGGATGGTTGGGTGAATTTCTTGGTGGAGTCCCTTGATAGGAAGGGATAATACAAAGAAGGGATTGTTAGAAAAATTATTAGGACGATCAACGGGGCGAGTTTCGATGCTTTTCGACGTGGTTGAGGTTTTCCAATAGGAAGTTCAGAGGTCTGAAACTTCATGGTTTCTATGGAGAAAAAGTGGGGAATGGAAATTAGAAAAAGAAAGATGAAGAAACGAATGATGCGGGGAGGTTATGGTTTAAAATATTTTGTGATATTTGTGGTAAGGCCAGTTGGAGGGAAAAAATTTAAGTATATGGAAACAATGAAAGTAGTGTGTATATCTATCTTTGTAGGCCAATTAAATCAGTCTAATTATAGTCAAATTATGTGATTTAAAAGTGTTTAATTGTATGGTGATGAATATGGGAAAAGATTTAGCTATGGCATTCTCTTTTTATCAAAATCTAGTTTTATTAATAACAACAAATCAATGTATTCACCCACCCGATCTTTTAACAAATATAGGTGATGTGATAATAGGTATCGAATCACAGTTAATAAAGTGATCACTATATAAAAGATTTACAAGGGAGATAAATAAGGAAATACATTAAATATTTTTGAGAATATTTACAAAGATAGTAATAACATAAATAAAAGATTATTTCCTAACAAATATATATTTTTTTTCTATTTGGTGATTTCAGGTAATTTCATTCATTGAATGGGCCGGTAAGTGTGAGATCCAAATTAGGTCAGGAGTTCAAATTCATTCGGTGTGATCTGCAGCCCTAATCAGTAGGTACCACATTAGGCGTGTCACGTGTGACGAGAAAGGTCCAATATAAGAGTATGTATTGATAAGAAAATTGTAGATAAAGCGATTGTGAATAAATGATTGTTTTTGAATAAAATTGATAACAATTTGAATAATTAAATGATGTTGAAATAGAGTGTATGTGACTACATTTTATGGACAGAGAATATAAGACAAATTAGACTACATTTTGTAGACGGAGGGAATATAACTTTTAAATACAAATAAAATGATAGTGTATGTTCTAAAGTTCTGAGCTTAGAAGAAATTGTAGTAACTATCATTGAAAATAATATGAAGGATAACATGATGATGCAATACCTTTGAATCCAGTTAAGAGGAAGGAGGCATTTATAAATACAGTGCATATAAAGGACAATTATACTTAATTTTAATGTTCAATTTATGCAATTAATTTAATAACATTAGTTTACTCTTTGTTTAGTGTACCACTCATGAATGAAGTTCATCCTATATTTGACTCATGTACAAAATGAATCTAATAAAGAATTTATGCATACAATCCATTTAAAATTTGTTGAATAGGAACAATGGGGTTCACGTGAACCAGTTTCATACAATTTTTTTTGTCATTTGCTTAATTCATGAATACCTAAATAATCAAGAGCTTCACCGGTCTGCAGCTTCTTAGCCATTCGGAGATTTCTATATTCTTCATAAGTGAAAGGAGAAAACAACCGAGGATGTTCCGAATCCACCAACTCCTGCGGCGCTTCCACCACGCCCGCCTTCGGACCTAGAAGAAACGAAGCAATCGACAACCTGATACCCGCTTCCTTACACATCACGCGATGTTTCACATTCAAGAATCTCCCGTTGCTCCACACCTTAAAATCCAAAACACATACAAGACTATTATTACAAGATGCTACATCCAGTGAAATACATCAGACATCAGACATGAGTCATGACTTCTGTTATCTTAAATATTTGTCGAAGGTTATATACTTACCGGTGCCATGTCTCCAAGATTGACAACAAGAGTTCCAGGGCAGGGATCAACAGCCTCAAACTGGCCAGTTCTTGTCATGACTTCGAGCCCACCCATATTTTCGTCGTCCTGCAGAATTGTAAGAAAGCTAGAGTCTGTGTGCAGTTGAACTCCTGAGGATCCTACAGTTTGAGGGGTGAAGCTGTATTTGTTGATTCTGAACTGGCAAACCCAACCCTCAAAGGAAACACCATTAACGCCTAACCCTTCTCCGATTTTTCGTGCAACTTCCATCAACAGTTGATGCATTGCTTTAGCATATTTTAAGATAACATCCCTGATAATTTTAGTATCATGAGTATAGTTTTGTAGGTGTAATAAGAATACCTTCAAGCACAATAAAAACAGAGTAGGACACTTGACTCCTTCTAAGTGGACATACTATTACAAAATAAAACTTCATCAGTACGCGTCGTGTATATAGTGATTAGGTCATCGTGAAATGCAATTAACACCATTGTGTAACAGAAGATCCACTCTTGTAGTCTTGTATATGAGGGTCCAATGCAGATATTCTACCATTGGATTTGAATCAAATCTAAGGATTGTAAATTTAAAATCTAAGGGTTGGGTAAGATTTCAATCGAATCCAATAGTTGAAAATTTTGCAATTGAAACCCGACTATACAGATGGTGAATCCGAATCCCAAATTGGTGTAATTGGGTCCGATTTGATTCTAATATGACGGGTAGAATATATTCAAATCACTTAAAATCAAATGACATGCATATCGTTGACTTATTTCTTCACTTTTTAAATACATACGATAAATTTCTAGTTTTCTATTCCTAAAACGTTAAACGCCAATACTTCAGAGTTCAGATAACCTCTTCACTCCAACAACAAAAAAAAGTCAAGGGTTGGTCTGCTATGGACTCAAGTGCATGTTGTGCACCCTAGTCCATGTTACACTTTTCAGTTTTATTGACTTACATTTTTTGTTAAATGGTGTTGCACTTTTCAATTATTAAACTGTATAATAATATTTTTAGTCAGTTTAATAACTTACACTTTTCTTTAGATTAGGGTGCACAACATGCACTCGAGTGGATACTAGACTTTACCAAAGTCAAACTATCAAAAAACATAATATGAGTTTGAATAATTACTAAATTTTCCTAAAAGACAGAGTTGTTTGCTTGTAGAGGTGTTTTTCGAGCTAAATTGAGTACTTAAAGTTCGAACTTGAGTCGAGCTCGGCTCAATAACATTGACGAATTAAGAAACGAGCTCAGTACAAAGTCGAACTCGGCTCGGCTAACAAGCACCATTTGCTTGATCACAAAAATATAAAATAAAATTACAAAGTTGTATTTTAGAAAATTTACACAAAAAAATAGGAGAGAGTATACCTTTGATGAGGAGTGGCATTTAAAGTAGAAGAGAATGCATCAACAACTTGAGGAGAGCCCATATCGTAAAGCCCCAACGCCTCATAAAGTGGATTGATCGCCGACGGCGCCATGTAGCCACTTCCGGCGATCACCGCCGTGTTTCTCATCTTGATTTCCGCCGGAAGTTCAAACAGCGATCTGACAACTACTTCCTTCATTTCAATCATCAGCGATTTGGGGAGAAATTGCTCGAAATTGGCGATCCTGAAGCATCCAAACTCTTCGCACGCTTTTACTAGCTTCACCGGAAAATCTTGCATATCGATCACCGGAATCGCCTTCTTTTCAGCGCCGCCGTCCGCCATTGCTGGGAAATAGCTCGTTTCTTGTGTTTATTTGGATTTCAGCAGATTCTTATTTTCGGTTTTTGTTGGGAGAAAACGGGTTAAATAGTCCCTCAATCCACTCATTTGGTCCCCTTCAAAATAGTCGTAAGTTTTAAGAGAGTTAAATAAAGTAATGTCCAGTCTGTTACAACTTACAATAGATTAGTGTAAAATAGGGCCGGCTCTATTGTAAAAGTTCCCGCCTAGGTCGGACTAGACGGCGCTAGTCACCGTTCTATCGTCCGTCTAACGATTTTCAAGTTTTTAACTAGGTTTTCTAACTTTCCGACATCGAAGTACGTTTTAAGCAATCGAGTTTCATTATGAAATTATTGGAGTATAATATTCAAGTATAAAAAAAAAAAATTGGACCGCCTAAGCAACCAACTAGGTGGCGTCTAGACACTAGGCGGTCCAAAACGCCTGACTAGCGATTTTCGACTTCTGCACCCTTGAAAATAGGTGAGTAATCAATTTAATCTGAAGCCAATGAAATATCCAATTTGACCATAAATATCCCAACATATCTATTAAACGAGGTCTAAGACTATGAAAATTAAGAGAAATGCAAAGAAAATTGAGTTTCAAAGGGTTTTTACAACGAAATTGATGCAGTCCACATACAATAAAACAAAAAAATCGTTCAACTACCCTTAGAATAACACTTATTTTAACTTGATTCACATGAACTTCATTCCATTTTATAACATCCATTTAGGTTAGTTGGGTAAAATTATTCGAGCTCAGATTTGTGAATCGGGTTCATACAAGTTATTGTCGAAGACGTATGGCCACGCATGTTTAGAGCTTAAGAAATGCCTTGATGATTCCCATCATTTCACTTCCAGTAAACCTCCCAAGAATCCCTCTTGCAGCTGCTATCTCATTGAACTCAAAAACCCCGTCGCCTTTAAACGCACCATCCTCTCTCCCTTCTCGACTCACACAAGCCTCAGACCATTCCTCACCTGATTCAACTGTTGGAAGAGGAAACGAGTCGAGAGAAGTTTCCAGAAGACGCGATTCCCCACCAACAGCACCGACAAAGTCTTTCAAACGACATAGTGTAAACGGGACTGGTTCAAAGCTGTGATCACCGTATTCAACTGGAGTCGAATGATCTCCTGTGACACAGATGTAATACTGAAAATCCCCACTCGATTCTGCTTGCCACATCAGCTTAGCTAGCTGTCCAATAGCTCTATCTACAGCCTCGAGTCCTTTCACTTTGAATATGCTCGCTTTATCATGACCAGCATCGTCAATTGCCTGCACTTCCATCCACGATAAGTTGAAAAGCAATTGAATGCCTAATTGAGCAAGCTTACAGGATTACAAAAATATTCTCCCAGAATTTAAATTGGTTTTTGATTTGCTATTCTCAAACGTTTGGATTGAACTGCAATTGAAGTAAAGATGGTGATTTTTCCGGCAATTAAGCCTACAAAAATGTGTTTTTCTTGTTCATGGTGAACAAGAAATACACTAATAGCATTGCAGCCCAGCTCTCAAATGCCAGAAAACAATAATAAGTATATTCAAAGCACAAGCATTTAACGAACATACTAATTAAATGTCACCACCTTAATGTGAAGGAACCCAAAGTCATATCCATCAGCTCCACCCGCTTTATGTTCATCTTCTCCAGGTACAAAGACATTAGGACATGAGTTCAATGGAGCTGAGAGTGCTCTGGCTATTGCAGTTGCTTTGGAAGTTAACAAGGTCCTGTAGTCTCCCGTTGCTCCGGGAGCTTCTAGAATATCAATACCGAGAGATAAGCCCAGACCCGCGATAATTTTGGTAGGTGCAACCATGCATGGTCGTAGACCATGTACATTTTCAAACGGAGGCACCTGATTGATTTAATTGTCAATTTTGGAGCAGTTCATAAGGAGCATATATAATGGTATAAAACCATTCTTGGTCCCTAAGTTTACCATTTTTGGTCCCCCTCTTTCACTCACTATCAAATTTGGTCGGGAAGTACACTTTTATTGCCACCATTCGTGGACTGTCTATTAACTGACAGAATCAACAAATTGGGGGTACAAAATGTAATTATTTGAAAATTATTAATTACAATAACACCCCAAAAAATTACATTTAGTACTCCAAATAGTTGATTCCATTAGTCAACTAACGGTGGGACTAAATGTGGGAATAAAAGTGTGCTTCAAGGTTCAAATTTGATAGTGAGTGAGGGACCAAAACTGGTTAAGAAGTAAACTTTAGGGACCAAAAATTATATTGTCCCATATATAATGAACTAAATTAGATATTTCGTTCAGAAACGCCTAAATGACTGCAACAAGGATTACCTCAATTCGAATCCCACAACCTCGTAAAAGGACGACATTAGCAATAGTCTTTCCTTCTGCAGCCCTTTTTGCATTCACAGGATGAGCAACCAAAATGCGAGAAATCTCCTTTGATAATTCGTTAACAACATCAGCTGTGTTCTTTGCTTCATAAGAATCATCAAGAGGCTGAACTTGTAAAAGCAGACGGTTATCCTTCAGTGGGTCTGTTCCTGATATGTTTCCACTTAAATTTGGTCCTTTCACCACCACCCCACATCTATGCTCTGTTGCATACCTGAAGCGTGATTTTTTTTATCACATTAGTTAAACTTGCCAAATAAAAGCATTACATCTTGAAATCAACTAATAAGCTTGAGGGCTTAAACATCATAACTCACAACACAACTTAGATATAAATAGTGGATAAGGCAGTTAGCTTGTTAATATTTAAGTCCCTCGATTGATGTTTGCTCAAAGAGTCAAAGACTAACAATTTCAGTATGTGCACCTGACTCTAACTTCATAATCGGGAAATGAGGGCAGCTTCATTCCATCTAATGCTGCACTAAGAATAGGTCCTTCTTCTTCGAAATGCCTATCTGCCCTCCTGCTGGTGACTACTCCAGTACTTTCATCCAGGGTTGCAAAGTTTGACTGGCGTAAGAAAGACAGTCGTTCACCAATTCAGACAAAATACAATGTGAATGAACTTTAGACAATTCAATTTACTGAAATCCAATTGTAATAAGACATCTAGTGAGATAAATGAAAATGTACACTAACAAAGACTTCTTGACCTTGTAAATAGGCTTCTCCTTTTGAGTTTTTCAGTTTAAATCTCATGAGACAATATCTACAGAAATTATAATGGTTAACCCATTCTGAATCCTGTGTTCACTTGGTAGCACATAAAGATATAATGCACAAGGTCATTGAGTGAAAATCCCTATCGTTTAACAAAAAAAAAAAAAGAGAACAAAATATTTGTTAGAAAGAAAGCACCACAAACATTAAACTTGTGTTCTACTAGGTAATCAATCAGGATTTTTGCTCAATTTGTATAACTTGTATCGAACATAGAACAAAATATTGTCAGAAACAAAGCACCACAAAGAGATATGTGATGATTTTTCAATCTTTTCTACTAGGTAATCTAGTATCCTTGTCCATTACCATAACCACAACTATGAACTCAAAAGGCAAAGAATGTCATGTCAAAAAATCGAAAACGACCAATTTAAAAAACGTACTTTGAATGCAATATCTCCCGGTGACATTGCAAGACCAGCACCCATAGATTCAAATGCACCTCGACCTCGATAATAAACACGAGGATCATAGCCCAATAAAGAAAGATGTGCAGTATCACTACCACAACCTAATCCAACTTCTACTGGATCCATTAACCCGTTGATGCCAGCTGATGCAATGGCATCCAAGTTAGGTATATTAGCTACTTGCAGAGGAGTCTTGTGACCAAATTTTGGTATTGATACATCTCCCAGGCCATCAACTAACACAAAAGCTACCCTTCTCTTTGGCTCTTTCGAATTAACCATTTCTCTTTGGCAATTGATCAGCAATGTTATCTGCAATATAGAGACAGCCACAATCCTTTCATTTTGAGCATTTTTCAACAATCAATCAAAAATCCCCCAAAGAACACGAATTCATCAATTCATCCTTATAAAAATGAAAATCATAAATGAAGAAGCTGAATAATTACTTATATTCAATCTAAATGGGAAAAGCAATTACGAATGGAATTCGTTACTAACGAGATTAGTTTGCTCGGAAAAAAGTCACAATACAAATCAGTATGTAAAAATGAAGAACACTTCGTCGATCACCATTATTACCTCTAATCTGCAATGAATAAGCTTAAACCGTGATTCTCCAAAAATGCGATTGCTGCTTCATTGATGTAGGAGAAATTGGGGTTTGAAAAATCTGAAATATTCTGCAAAAGCTTAAGCTGGAGAGTGTATGTTAGCGTTGGTTTTATGCATTTCATGGTCCCCCAGAATCTCTCAATTTCTATTTGGGTTGAGAAAAAAAAAAAAGGAAAAAAATAAATAAATAACGTTTAAATTGTTTAAATATATTTTTAAAATAGTTTCAATTTATTTTTTAACTTTTTTTTTTTTTTTTATGGAAGTTAAATACCCATCCCTTTTTTCCCCTTCCCCATGATTCGAACCTTTTTTCCCCTTCCCCATGACTCGAACCCAGGACCTAAGGCGTGCTCTAACCACTTGAGTTATCCCACTTTATCATTTTTTAACTTATTTGATAATTAAGTAAAATAAAAACTTGTAAGATCGGTTTCAGACCGTCTCAAACAATTCAGTTTTAATAAAGTTGTGTATAAACGAGTTTTATTGAAATGAAGTTGTGTGTAAACAAACTTTAATCGAATTGAGTTCGAATGACTGAAAATTAGATTTTTTTTATACCTCGATATTTGATCAAATTCAATAAATCAATCCCACCGTCAACTTACAAGAGCCCTTTTAAAGTAAGGATTTTGCACTCAATATGAACTTGCCCGATAAGATTTACTTTAGTAAATAAAACAATAACATTTTATCAGGTTTTAAGTTCAACCAATTGAAATTGTTTCGATTTACGCTCATTTTGATTAACTACGACTCACTGTAATCATTTCTTCTCAATCGTTTCACTATTTCTTAACCAACATATTTTTTTGTGTACGAGTTTATTTCACGATTAGAGCAATACACAAACAATATAACTATCATTCTCGTTATAATTCACTGTACGATGATTTACATCGTCATGTCCACTGAAAATTTTGAACGAAACGCCTCTCGATCTTCAACATTTAAAAAAAAGAAGCTAAAAAGAACATGTAAACAGAACTTGAGTCAGTTCTCTTTCAAAAGAGAACGAAAGAAACAAGATAACTTATGCAGATAATTGTTGGGGGGTTTAAGCGAGTCGATTAATAGGGACGGAATTTTCTTGCAGCTCTCATCTGCTGTATCCGCTTTTTATCCTGTTCAAATTTGCTTTGCAGCATCATGATCTCTGCATACGCACCAAAAACGCAGTCAGATTTCTATACCAGGAAACGAACAGCGCAAGATGACTACCACATATACATTGGAATCAATAACGAATCTACGATACATTAGCAAAGTACTCTATTATGTAACTTAAAAAGGCTAATAAAGGTCATAAACAATGGATTACAAACAATTTGCAACGCGAGTAGCACATACCGTTTCTGTGGGCTTCCTTTTTCTGATGCCGATAGAAATCAAGACCGACTTCTTTCTTTTTCTTTTTGCCCATATTGTCTAGAACAGCAGCTTGGTTAACAGAACCCACAGCTACTCCAGTTTCAGCTTCTGTTGTCTTTTTACGACCTCTGTGGTGTACAACAACAGTCCATCCCCCTTCTGCAGCTCGGGCTTCCCTTTCTGCTTTGGCCTAAATTACACGAATAAATTTCAATTACAAGAACAAAGATCACGATGGTCTTAAATGAGAAAGCGATATATCATTATTATGTAATCCTAAACCACACAAGATTCAATTTCTATGTTAAAATGTATACATGAAATTAATTTTAATTTATCAATTTCTCTTCTGCATAATAAAAGCATTACCTGTTCCTCCTTTTCCTCGTGAGCCACTATGAAATCATCGATCCTTTCTTGCAGCACATTGAGCCCAGGTCTACTCTGGTGGTATTCCGTGATCCATTCTGAAAAAATGACAACTTTTAACCTTGTTCAAAAAGAATTAACATTCTACCATTTCTTTTAGAACTTGGGTACACGTTTTATAGCATTCTACATTTTCTTTATTGTGCTATCTTAATAATTCGAAAAACTATTTCATTTTACCTTACCTAATCTAAGGTATTTAAGATTTGTTGAGCTTGAGGGCTCATTAATATCAACACAGAACTAACCAAGAAAGATAGTTCAAGTAATTTAGCTTGGAAAGGCTTCATGAAGCTATTAAGAAGCTAACGAGTGAAAAAGAATTTGATATTACATTCTACTATGATTTTTTTGACATAAAGTCCAATTCATGATTCCAAAATGTAAAAACCTATAGTGATGTTTGTGTTGGGTTTTAAAAACCAGGTTTTGGATTTACAAATCTAAATCCGGTTCTACTTCAGAATTATAAAACCACCACTACAACACCTATAAATCTACTATCACACTTTCCAATACAATCAATTCTCTATGCTTAAACTTTAATATATTTAAATCATAACCCACATTATCCAAATAATAATGCAACATTATTAACTCTTACAATTTGATTTGACATAAAGTTAAATTTCACCATACTCAAAATCCCAAAATAAACATACACCTTACTATTTATCAGGATTTCAAAATCCCCTAGATTTCAAAATCGGCTTTTAAAAACTACTTAAAACCCAAAAACAAACAACACCATATAGAACTAGAATGATCAAGTTTCATGAATTTTCATCGAACAACAAAGTGGAGACATAAGCAATATAAAATGTATAAGAGAAACAAGCAATACAGGGATCATACTTTTCATTCCTTTCGAGTTATCTTCATCACCAGAGGACATCTCATAAACTTCATATTCTGCATCGTCTCCTCTCTTTTCCAGAAGATTATCAGAGGATACATCAGTTGCTGCTAACTGCTTCTTTTTCATTTTTCGAGGCTTTTTTGACTTACCTATCAACCAAGAAGTCCGATTTATTTGATAAAGATTACTCGGAAGTAATATACTTGACCTCTTATATTTGAGGATAAAACTCAGAAGCAATAAACTTATCTCCCTACCTGACCCAGTCCCCTACATGGAGAACCTACCATAACCAATATTCTCACAAATGATAAGACCATAATATATTGATAGATCATTCTCCTTCCATTCTTTTAAGTATTTTTTAGATTCTTCTTGAATCTTGAAAAGACAATAGAACACACAAACTACACCCGCAAAAACAAAACAGCCATTATCTTAACATTTTACTTACCAATTTGTTGTTCAGATGCATCATCTTTCTCGTTGAACTCATCAACCTTGTTGACATTCTCAACATTTTTCCTTTTCTTCTTTTTTGATTTCTGCTCATCAATTTGTTGTTCAGATGCATCATCTTTCTTGTTGAACTCTGATACCTTGTTGATATTCTCAACATTTTCCCTTTTTTTCTTTTTTAATTTTTGCAACTTATCTTCTGCCTGTTCGCTCTGAGTATCAAATTCTTGAGTTTTTCTTCTAGTCATGTCGCCTTTCTTTCTTTTCTCATCTTTCGATCTCTTACTCATCTTCTTTCCTCCACTTATTTCAAGTGTCTCATCTGCTAATACATTTTGGCAGAGGCATGTTACATTCAGAATTGTATTGTTTCAGTGCATATATGTTACATTCAAAATTCAAAGCTTATACAACTGATCACTATTGAAATATTCTATATATTTTACAATTTATTGAGTTCTGAAGATTTCTTCTTTTTTCTTTTTTGACAGACTTCAAAAGGAGAGAAGTAAAAAGGAAGACACTCAAGCACAAATTGACAACAACCAAATTTAGATTTATATACCCTAAATCAAAACAATAACCAAAAAAACAGCTCACCCATGCTAGTTAATAAAAGAAGATTGCTCAAATTTTATTGTGCTATCTTAATAGTTTAAAAATAGCTATACAGCCTAACCTAATCTAACATATTTCAAATTGGTTGAGCTTGAGGACTCATTAATATCAACTCAGAATTTACCCACAAAGATAGCTCAAGTCATATAACTTTTGGACAAGCTTTATGATGCTATCACAATTCACAAATAAACCTCAGATAACCAAACCTCAAAGAACAAATTTGGACTGAGCCTCGAATTTAAGAAGCAAACAAGTGCAGAATAAGCAACAAAGTGGAAGCATAAACAATGTAAAATGTACAACGCAAATACAAGGATCATACTTTCCATTCCTTTAGAGTAATCTTCATCACCAGAGGACATCTGATGAACTTCAACCTCTGCATTTTCCTCTCCTCCATCAGAGGACAAATCAGCTGCCACTACCTGCTTCTTCTTTTTCATATTTCCAAGCTTTTTTGACTTGCCTATCAACAGAACTCCAAATTTATGTCTTCTCATACAAGCATTGAAATATAAAAGGCAGAGAATACCAAAAATCTAAATGAATTTTGCACAACTACCATTAATAAGTTAAGATTTATTTACCGGTTTTGGAGATTCTTCTTGTATCACCCATGTTAATTCCACAATTTTCAATGTAAACTTCAGGTTTAGAATCTGTTATCCAAAAATCATTAGGGAATATCAGCCAAAATTGCCTCTACAAGACTTCAGCACGGTGAATTTTCGTTGTTTTTATAATTATTTGAGAAATAGGTCTCACAGCTCAGAGCAAGAGATGAGATTCAGAAAAAAGAGAACAAAAAGTACGCGCAAGAGGAAAGTACCAGCAGAGCAGCAGGAGAAGAGGAATCGCCGGACAAATGGCGGCGGCGGCCGGAATTGACTAGTGGAGGCGCGGCGGTGGACGGAGTACGCTCGACCCGGCAGTTTCTTCTTTTTTAACCAAGTTTTTCTTAAACCCTATTGTCAAAATTTAGCGCTTTTTTTGTTTTGTTTATATTGGTGTTTCCTTTTTTTTTTTTTTTTTTTTTTTAACGTTTTTTCATTACGTGGAGTATGTGAAAATATAATATATCCATATATTTATATGGGGTGGGAAAAATATGGAAAGATTGTTTTTCCTTTTTTTCGAATGAAAAGTCGAATGGAGCCCGATTTGTATACAAGCTCATTTACGAGTAGAGTTGAGCTCGTTTTTTCACTCATCAATTTAATTGAATTCAGTTCGAGCTTAAACTTTAAGTATTCAGTCGATTCGAACAACATTAAAATAATATTTACTTTGAACTTTGATTGATTTTGAAAATCGACTTTTAAAAATGGATTTTTCTGGATTTTTCTTGAGTATAAATAATTTAATTTTATATTAAATAAATGACCATGTTTAATAAAAGTGATTTTGTGTAGTTTTTTAAAATCGATTTTTCGAAGTCAGTGTAGTATATTAAAACTCAAAACTCGTCTGAAACCGAAAATAAACATCCCCAATGGATCTATCGTGGGCTCTCAAAGCCTACAACCATTGATGTTGGGCCCGGCCCATATACGTATTTACGTATTGGGCTGGCAATTAAAAGGGTCATTTAATTAAATTGTGGCCCAAAATATTATTCAGATTATTAGTACATTATACAAAATTCAAAATAAAAATAAAGTTTAAATTTGTCAAACAGCCCTTTAAACAAAAAATTAATCATTCTATTAATAGAAAATAAAAGGGAAATCTGTTAGAACTAAACAAACTCATTCCAAAATAGTACAACCTTCTCACAATTTTCGGATCAAAGAAAGAATATAAGTGGCCCAACAAGTTTCACTCCAAATAATAGGTTATGATTTTTTTGAGATCTCGATATTCGATCTAAAAATTGACTAATGAAAATGAACGGTCACGATTAAACATAAGAGGCCTGTTTTTTAGTATAAATACCCGTTCACATTAATCTCAAATCATCACCTCAACAAAGAAAAAGAAGTTGTATACACACACAAAGAAAAAAATCTATCAATATGAATAACCAAGAGAATTTGAGCTACAAGGCTGGTGAGGCCAAGGGCCAAGCACAGGTTAATTATCTTCACTATTTTCTCCGATTTCATATATACACGATTTTTTATACGAAATCAGAAAACGAAAAAAATATTTGTACACTTTAGCATGTATTAATGTATATGTTTCTAATGCAGGAAAAGGGAAGCCAGCTGATGGATAAGGCCGGTGACGCTGCCCAATCCGCTAAGGAATCGATGCAGAATGTAAATATCCTAACATTTTTTTGAAAATTGCACGAAACTCGTCTATAGTTTTTTAAACGAGTTATCGATTTTAATTATTTTTCGTTACGTGCAGGCGGGACAGCAGATGCAGGCCAAGGCACAAGGTGCAGTTGATGCTGTGAAGGATGCCACTGGCATGAACAAATGAGGAATTCACTATATAGTTGCATAATTTCATGGATTCATAAGTCTCTTATGACATTTTAATTAGTTCTTTATTTTTATTTTTTTAGATTTAGGTTGCTTCAAATTGACATAAAGAAGAGTATCATGTGAATAAATTCTCTCTTTGATGGAATAAATACATTTTTTTATTATTATTATATTTTGTCCCTATTCGTTGCGTTTAATTTTCAGCATAAATTTTACGAAATTACGCACATGCAATTAAATTATGAAGTATGATTGGAGCTTTATGATAGCGATGCCAAAAAGGCTAAATATAGAATTTGGTAAAGTCTAAGTATGCACTCGAGTGCATGTTATGCACCCATGTCCATGTTGCACTTTTCAATTTTACTGACTTACACTTTTTGGTAAACCTTTTACCAAAAAGTTACACTTTTTGGTAAATGGATAAGGGTGCATAACATGCACTCGAGTCCATAGCAGACCAATCCATAGAATTTATAACAAATGTTTATTTATTACATTTCGTTCTAATTTGGCCTTAAAATTATTTTAAAACTTAAATAAATGTACTTATTTTAATAAAACAGAAAAACATTTATTAAGTATATAGAAAGAAATAAGTCAATTGATTTGTTAATATATGTGTATTAATTTAAAATGACATTTATTTTAAATAAGAGAAAGTATAAAACGAAATGTAATACTCCCTCCGTTTCATATTAAGTGCAACATTAGGCCAGAAGGTTCGTCGATTTCATACTAGATGCAACATTTACTAAAATGAAAAGAAATTAATCATCGCCGTTTTTTTTTAAGTCTCGGTATCAGGTCAACGATCGACTAATCCGGAGATAAATTCTCCACCGTTCAGAGCAAAAAACCTATATAGATTGGCACCTTATGAATTGTGTGTACATTTAAAGTTTAGAATTTGAGATCTAGTGAGAAGCACACTCCACTAATCGTTTTAACAATCTTTATTAAACATTTTCAAATTACACAAAATTTCTTTAATTTCTCCTCTCTCTAATAAAAGTAATATTCAGTTCGAACGAATTCGAAGACCAATCTCACCGTCCACTTGTGAATGCCCCGTTTAAAGTGAGTACGGAGCTTTTCGCATGGATATGCAATTCTCTGAGTGGGCCCAAAGTTCCGCGTGGTATAGATTGGTACAAAGAGTGCTAGTTCCAAACTCGTGGCTGAGAATTGTAGTAATCCTAACACTTTTTTTTTCTTACATCCTAAGTTCTTATTTTCCAACTCTTCATTCTCTTCCTTTATTTACAACCACGTCCTCAACTTTTCATGTTATCTCCTTTTTGCCCAAAATAAAGTGGATAATGTTACCGCCAAAGCATTCTTGACTACCTTTTTTGCCACCTAATCTATTTGTTACTTAATTAATTAATTAATTTAATCTTTGACAAACTTTGACTTTTACAACTTTATACCCTTTTTTTTATTCTACAATAACAATTTTAGCAACGTGACTTATTATTTGGACAATTTTTTTGTATTTAAATGTTCCATACGAGAATAGACTAATTTAAATAATCAATGAGATTTCTTATTTGCCCGAGTTCTAATTTATAAGATATAATATAAAAAAAGTGTATATCACAAATTTAAAATGAAACAAATTAAAACTCAAATGCCAAATATTTGTACTATAAATTACTCTATTTGTTTTAAATCAATTTTTACATTTTTTTATCTGATCCACATTAATTTTTACAAGCAAAAAAATAAATTTTATTACAATTTTTGTTCTAAAAAAATCACGTATTTATAATATATGTCATTATTACACAATACACTTATTTTAATACTTTAATAAAATTGAATTATTTCAAAGCTCCTACTTTTATCACTTTTTCTTCTAAAAAATAATTTTTTTTACAACTACCTTTAAAATTTCCACTTCATATCATTATATATTACTCTCCCGATCTACAAAAAAATGTGTTCATATTTATGAGCACTTGTTTAAGAAAAGTAGATAAAAAGGATATAAAGGAGGACATGCAAATAAAACAAGTGAACACACTTTTGATTAACGAATGGAGTACTTTAATAAAGTTAAAACGATCTCAAAATTCTTACTTTATCTTTTTTTTTTTTTAATTTTCGTATTCAGATCAGTGTGAAAGCGGATGTGAAACAAAATAAATACTAGTACTCTCCGTCCCAATTAAAGTTACTCAACTTTCCTTTTTAACAAACTACTCTTCTCACATCTATTTATTCAATCATACTCCTTACTTTTATAATCAACTAGTACTTTTATAATCATTTCAACCAATCTCTTTACTTTATTCATATAAATTTATAAAATTACCTCTCAACACTCCACACATTACATTTTTTTATTAAAAAGTATGCTCACTTTATTGTGCAAACACTTATAAAATGAATGGAATATTTCTTAACTTCGTCTCAAATTTTTCGAATAGCTTTCATCGAGTCGAGACGGAGCTGGTGTAATATATAGTTGCACTTGCACATGGCTGTCTAGCTGGTGCACTGCATACATGAACGCAGAATGCACACCACTAATATTGTTTGACAAGCCACATCACAACATGTCAATACAGTGGGTCCCACACTAGACTTACAACAGCCACAAAATTATTAAACAACTTTCTAAGCCACTATCTTTCCGCCACGTGGATTCTCCCAACTTTCAGTTGCCACCACTAGTACTACTAATCCTCTGTTCTCTCCAAAAAAAACAGAGTAATCAAAATGTTAAAAATAGAAACCCAAGACGACGGCGGCGCCGCCTTCTACTCCGCCGCGTACTCCCCGGACCGCGTCTGGCTTTGCGATTCCTGCGAGCGCGCTCCGGCGGCGTTCCTCTGCAAAGCCGATTCCGCCTCCCTCTGCGCCGCCTGCGACGCCGAGATCCACTCGGCGAACCCCCTCGCCCGCCGCCACCACCGCGTACCGATTCAGCCGGTTTCCGGTTCCTTTTACGGCGATGAAGATGAAGCGGCGTCGTGGCTGCTTTTAAAAAACGGCGGCGACGAACGGGGGTTGTTCGGCGGGGAAGTGGATGAGTATTTGGACCTAGATGATTATGCCACGTGTCAGAATAATCAGGTGCAGCAGCATTACGATGCTCCGCACGGCAGCGATAGCGTGGTTCCGAAGAATCAGCACCATTGTTTTCAGTTGGGAGTGGACGGTGGATTTGGTTACCCTGCATCTATCTCTCAAAGTGTAAGTTCGAACTCCGTTTCACTTTTCGTATTTCACTAAATTATTAACCATGTCGCTAGTTGCTTATCTTTTAAAACGTTACATGTCAACAATTCAGAATGTGAAACATAGTAAGAAAGTGAATCATAATATACTTGAATTAACTATGTTGCTCGTTGCTTATCTTTTAAAACGATATATGAAATATAGTAAGGAATTTAGTCATAATTTACTTGTAAAGGCAATATTTGGATTTTTTTTTCAAATTTGTTTTGTTATAATGCCACATTAATTATTTATTTTGAAAAGTAAAAACACTTTTTCACTCTTTTTTAATGAACTATTTTCTACACTTAAATGACAATTCTGCCCTCACCGATGACACATTGATATTGGCTCGATTTTCCTAGACGGGTATGTGTTTCTTTGAGAAAGTCGCAGACCTGATTTTATTTTAAAACATGATTTACCATCGATTATACAATGTGCATATAATAAAAATTGTTTTATACATTTAACTTTGTATTTTTATTGTTATTCATTCAAAATGGATAAAGTGAGTTTTCTCCAAATTATATTCTAGTAGTAATTGATTTTGGTGAAGTTTATTTGTTAAAAAAAATCCCACATTTCCCTTGTTCATCATTAATGAGGTGTTACACGAGATAAAATATAAACATCACATTTGTTGCATGCACATGGACGACAGCAATAATTAATTTGTTAAGTGATAGACGAACTAAAAGTTTTTAATGATAGGAAATTACTGTAATTTTAATGACTGATGTGTTATTTACTACGGAGTATGTCATTATAGCCAGATCGTTAAACGAATGAGATCATTTGTTTCATTTTTTATGTTCCACATTTTATTCAATTATATGAATGTTTGTCATATGTCATATTAAAAAATGACAGAAATGATGGAATACCCATGAAACATGGAACAGAAGAATTGAACCATTTTTGCAACAAATACAATCCCATCTTTGCATATGTTTATACTAATAATTACATTCTTAATTGCAAAATTCAGGTTTCAATTTCATCAATGGAAGTTGGGGTAGTCCCAGAATCAACAAGTGAAGTATCATTAATGTCCCACACAAGACCTCCCAAAGGCACCATTGATCTATTCTCAAACCCTCCAATTCAAGTGGCACCTCACCTTTCTCCAATGGATAGAGAGGCTAGGGTATTGAGGTACAGAGAGAAGAAGAAGAATCGAAAGTTCGAGAAGACGATTAGGTACGCATCGAGAAAGGCGTATGCAGAAACAAGGCCGAGGGTCAAAGGACGTTTCGCTAAAAGAAGGGATGCAGAAGTTGAGGTGGATCAGATGTTCGCTGACACAATATACGGGGTCGTTCCCTCGTTTTAATGTCGCATTTTATTGTTGAATTTGTTGTTTATATTATTATAGTCTTGATGTGATATTGTTGAATTATTTGTTACTTGGATTCATCTATGTGTATATATTTGTGTACATGTATTTATATTACGTGTACAGTGTTTGAACGTTCCATTGTTGTAACTTTGTTAAAAAAAGACAACTAGTGATTTTAATCGAACCAAGCTTCTCATGAGCTCGATTCGTTAAGACTCGAATTCAGCTAGTTCGTATAAATTATAAATAAACAAGTCGATCACCGTCATACAAGAATGGATACAATTCTATCCTTTGTATTCCTTATCTCTTCTTTAATTTTCTTTCCCATACAAAAAGTAAAGATTCCTTTTTTTTTTCACTTCATTATTTGAATGAAAATTGCCACTTAAAAATAATAATTACACGTAATTAACCCCACTAAGGCACTAAGTAAAAAGTAGAGAATTAAGCTGAATCAATCGAAATATAATTAAATTACTATATGAATGAAACATAAAATGAGAATAAAATACAACTGAAAAAATTAAATCCCAATATGCCTAATATTAAATCTATCATCTTTTTCTGAATAGCAATTTAATTTAAATTTTTGAATTACAAATAAATCATCAACTTTAAATATTGTTGTAATTTAAATTTTCTAACAATTTTATTTATGTTCAAATTTAACGTAACTAGCTGATGTGACACCTCCCTAATAAATCAACATCATTTTTTATTTTGATTTAATCTTAAAACGTCAAATTTGAACACAAATATACCTACGTATAACAATTAACAAATATACTTTAACCAAAACTAAACTTCAAGTCCAGTGGGTCCTCTCCATTGAGTGAAGGCCCCACACTAGCAAACAAGTTCACACTCATTCGTCAACCACTTTTTAGGGGGGTTTCCAAAGTATCTAATTATATAAAGAGAATGAGTGATAATATATCAAAAAGATGCAAAAATTCGCGAAATTCGTACAAAGATAAATCAATTTTAATCATGAATTTTTCGTACCCAATAAGCAAGTATTAGACAATACTAATAAAACTAGAAAAAAGATGTTTGTGTGGGAGCCAACATCGAGAAACTTGCGGAGAAATTAACAAAACATGAAAACAGCAATGCAAATTCAAGAATCCACACTTTATATAAGTTCCCAGTCACTTCTCTTACACATCCCCATACCCCGCTCTTCCAGACTTTGATCATACTCCATTAGATTTTCATTCACACTTGAACCATTTGATTGATATGATTTTTGAGAAAAAAAGAATTTATAAGGTTGGTGAGGTAGAATTAACGGGTATTTTAGATGATCTAGTGAGATGTAAAGTGGATTTAGTGAAGTATAACTAAAAAATGAGTTGTTCAAATAAAGTGTGCAAATAATAATGAAGAAAGTATATAAAGTGTCTTTATTTAAATATTGTATTACTTATTTTGCGTCATGCCCATCTAAATAGAGATCAATTTAGTTTCATAATTTTCAACATTTTCTAAAATTGTCCCAAAAAAATTAAACGTATTTAGTCCCATTTTTCACAATTAAATTTATTTTTTTGAGATTAAAACAGAACAAATTACAATAAATGAGACTAAATTGATAAGCTTAACATTTTTAGAACAAAAAAGATTAAAAATCACTAATAGCGCCGATTTGAATGTTAAATTATAACGCTTCTTATATTAAAAAGTAATACTGAATTCACTTGTGAAACAAGTTTTTTCCATTATATATAACCATACACCCCAACCCCATATTCCAATATACATATAATCAGAGAGAGAAACAATTGCTAGAAAGAGAGAGGCAGCTACATGATGCCAAAACTCCAACAGTACCCGAGCAGCTACACCGAGTCCGCCGGTGCGGCGGGCGGCGATTTCCATTGGAATTCGCCGATTCCGTACTTGTTCAGCGGTCTAGCTGTAGTGTTGGGAGTCATAGCTATAGTATTATTAATCATGGCTTGCTCTTACCGGAATCCTTGGTCTTCGTCGTCTGAGACGTCGAATGAGAAGGCGGAGCAGGCTTTACGACCGGAGATGGAGGCTAGGGTGGTGGTTATCATGGCCGGAGAAACTAACCCCACATACCTCGCCAAACCAACCGCAGTAACGGGGCCTCCGGTTGATGGAGTTTGAGTCCCAACTTTTATTTTGAAAATGGTTTTTGGAATATATAGTTTAGAACATATATAGCTTGGTTAATAATTTGTAAACAAACTTATGTAAATTATTTATTGATTTTATTTGCTATTTTCAATGCTAATTATTTATGTTTTTACCAATTTGCCTTTAAAATTCATTATAAATAACTTAAATATTAGTAATAGTTTTTAAAATGTTATGTAAAATTTTAAAATAATTAATTAAAAATATAATAGGAAGTTAATTTTCAAGTTCACTTTGCATTAGCATTGGATTACACATTTTGTTTTTAGGCTTTGCTTCTGGACCTGATCTGAGAGTTTTTTCAGGTTTGATTTTTGACTTTATCACTGCTTAACTTTAGTTGAGAGGTTTGTAAGATACCCACAACTCACTCAAAAATTTATAAAAAATAACGAAAAATTTATAGGAACGAAGGGAGTACTATAATCAATCAATTCAGTCAATATAATAGTGCCACATCACCACAACTCACTCAAAATTTCATGAAAATATGAGACCTAAGCAAAATAAAACTCACCACAATTTTAACTCTCTATTAGCGGGGTGATTAGTTTGGTTTGATCATGTACAAATTTTAGTTCTGCAAATTCATATAAGAGATTTTCACCACAAAATTAGTTTTGTTTGTATATGAAGAAGTGGCAATTTGGACCCGCCCGAGTAGTGTTGTTAAACGAACCGAGCTGCTCGTGAGCTCAACTCGTTCGTTAAATGAGCCGATTTCAAGCTCGTTAGATACTCGATTCACTAACGAGTCGGCTTGAGCTCGACTCCTTAGACTCAATATCTATTTTTTTTCCTTTTAATTCCATTAGGCTCGTTAGGCTCAGCTCGTTAGACTCGTTAATGAGTCGAGACGAGCTCGTCAATGTTATCGAGCCGAACTCGAACTTCAAGTACTCGGCTCGAATAACAGCTCTAAGCCCGAGTACCTAGACTGGGCCTTGTTTTATTGGTCCGAAGCCGATTTGGGCAGGCATAATACATTATCCCTAAATGAAGGGAGTACTAAACAAAAAAAAAACATAGGAAAACATGAATATGCTTGTTTATGCTTTCAGGTAAAATAAAAATCTGGAACAGATATTTCATAAACAAGCGTATTCATGAGTGTTGATAATCCAACTAACTAAGCCTTCAGTCAAGAAAACAGAAGTATTTAATTTTATACTCCTATTTCATTTCATCAATTTATATCATCAATGCATGCTACTTTTACATACAGATGTTGTCAATACACATAAAAGAAACATGAGACGAATCACTGTTTTGCTATAGGAGATACAACATCAATTGAACATGTAATACATACAAAATACGAATCAACGTCACAGTTTTAGAATGCTAAAAACTTAGCTGCCCAAAATCAAAACCCAAAGTGTATAATGAGCTTATTTTCAGGCAAGTACCAAACTATGGTGAGTCATGATAGAAAGGCCTCTCTATTTCCAAATAATTATGCCTATCTTCTATAAAGAATACGTTTGTGGGTGTTGAAAGACGAGTTTCAGTTTTAGGTCACTCCACAGTAACACATAAAAGGAAAAATAGCAACTAGCAGAGAATTTTCGAGGCAAAAGTTATTTAAACTTTCATTATAAAAGCTATAACTTACAATGAATGACGAGAAAGCTCAATGCACTTTACTTCAATAGGTAGCTATTCTCCATACTTTTCCATCTTGTGATTGTTTACATGCCAAAATTGCACATCTGCACAAATTCCATTTCATTATCAACATACTTTGTCCATAGATGCTTGTAATGGTTCATGGCAATATCCAGCCATGGCTTCATGTCTCCACTGAAATGGATAACAGCAGCCTTCTCAATTTCTTCCATACTGATACTAGGATTGATCCCGAGCCCCATAACGTGCCATGACTTGTCCAAAGGCTTTGTGGTTGAGTAAAAAGTAATGAGCCCAGCTGGTAGTGTCCCCAATTCCCATAATGTACGGTCCTCATTCTGGCATTTGTTAATAATGTGGCTCGTGTAAGTAAACATTATATATAAGTGTATACGAAGAATCATAAAACTAATAAACAAAATGAGCCTTTAATCTCAAATAATTGGGGTAGGCATGCACAAAGAATCATAGAACTCATCAAGAGAAGATACAAAGACAAATTATACGTGTGGCCACCTACCTTGTATATTGTAATAAATTGGTATCCAACCTTTGATTTTATCACATTACATGCATTACTTTAAGTTATGGAGTACCGATGATTTTACACGGCAATCAGAATAGTTAAGCTTGTACTAGTGTGGTCACCTACCTTTGCATTTTGTAACAAATTGGTATTCTACTTTGATTTTCATCATTTTATACTCCAAACTTGGATATCACACCTCTGTATCTGTAATAATTTGCTATTCAAACGTACAACTGTTATCATTTTAGCTACATTACTTTACAATATAGAGTAGCGATGATTTTCTGCTGGCAATTGAAAAACGAGTAAACTAATAATTTCGTAAGTTTGGTGTTCTACTTTGATTTTTATCATTCCAGTTATCCAAACTCTGATACCACATTTTATTTTGTTTTACAAAAATGTTAATGTAGGCGACCCCTGAGCTCAACAACAGTTCATCAGTATAGTTGCCAGAGAAAACCATTGGTATTCTTTATTTTAAATTTTGAAACTTAAACTATAAGAGTCGGATACCTGTTTGTTTCAAATGCAAAGGCAGGCAACATGTATAATTTTATCCTAAGATACAGATAAGTAATTGCTAAAGCATAAAGCTTACCAGATTCTGCCAATAATGATATTGTTCAGTCAATTTTTCTTGTCGCCAAGCATCGAGGTCAAAAACATTCATGCCAAAAGCCCATGCACAGGCCCTAGGATTGAATTTCTCCTTGATGAGAGGATTTGAAAAGTTTAAATATTCAGAGAGACGATGAAATGATCCAAAGCAAATATTGACTGCACCATTAACCTTTCCATCTAGATCAATTTTCCACAAGGCAGTCAAGTCTTTCTGAACTACAACATCATCATCCAGAAATAGAATCTTGTGCAACCTTGGATACAGTTCAGGTAAGTAGAATCGGAGATGATTGAGCATTGATATATATTTGGGGTTTCTAAACTTCATGGTTTTCACATCTGCAGTGGCATTCCCTGCCCTCGTCTCAAAGTAAAATTTCCTCAAATTTGCAGATTTCTGCATCACCGGAGAAGACTCTAAGAATTTGAAACTATCGACTGCCTTGATCTCAATATGGGCTCCCCCTTGCAATGGCCTCATCTTAAACCAAACCTTTGTAGCTGCAAAATTCATCTTATCAGTAACAATGTGGAAAACATGTTTCCATGGCTCGTCTGCATTCTTAACAACCGAGTTTACCACCACAGAGATTGCAATCACATTGTCTGAAAATAGAGCATAATGGTACAACGTTGGGTCCTCGAACTCAGGCTTGGGCTCATCATCCACATACTTTTCGGGATGTGCAATTCTCTCCTCCAACAGCCGCATGGCAAGACAATGCAAACTCTTGGGAGTTGATTTAGCAGCAATTGTGCTGCCAAAGACCCCATTCCTCTTGGCTTTCACAAGCAACTCATTGACAGCAAAAATTGTATCTTTCAATTTCTGAATTTTTAACTGATTGTCATATGATTCCTTGGTCTCTGCAATCATTAACCTAGCAATCTTGACCTTATCCTTGACCTCCTTCTCAAATTGCCTTAAGATATCCTCATCAACCGGCCCATCAGATTCAAACAGTGCAGTGCGATAGGTCTGTTTCGCTTGAAGGTCCACAAAATTTTGAGCCAGATCATCAAACGTCTTAAGCTGCTTAGATATCTCAAGCTTGAGTTTCCTGGCGTAAGTAGCATATGCATTTACTAATGCAATATGATTCTTAGCTTGGTTATATATCAAATCTAGCCTAGTCTTTACTGGATCCGACTGCCATGCTAGAAAACTTCGCCGTTGTGGGTTTCCTGTGACGTCGATAACCTGTTCATAATGTTCATTTCCAGTTATTAACCATTCAGCATCAGATAAAACAGTGATATGTTGAAGGAATAATCGCATCCATCAATTAAACGCACATGATAAGAGTTCGCCTTCAACACTTTACACAGATACACTCTAACATAATATAAAGATATTTCTTATAATCAATTGGAGCTGCTAATGTTCTACCGAGGATAAGATTGTACAAACATAGCAATACAGCCTTAAAAAATGTAAAGGATTGAGCATCTATCTGCTTCCAAAAATGCAGAGCTTCTCTATATGTCACTTATACATGCCAATATAATATAAACATATTTCTCATAATCAATTGGAGGTGCTAATGTTCTACCCAGGATAAGATTGTGCAAACATAACAATTCGGCCTTAAAAAAAAAAAGTAAAGGATCGAGCATCTATCTGCTTCCAAAAATGCAGAGCTTCTCAAGCTTCTATAATTGTTACAAGGAAAAAACAGATTTGATTACTTATACGGAGTACATGCCAATATAATATAAAGATAGTTCTCATAATCAATTGGAGGTGCTAATGTTCTACCCAGGATAAGATTGTGCAAACATAACAATTCAGCCTTAAAAAAAAGTAAGGGATCGAGCATCTATCTGCATCCAAAAATGCAGAGCTTCTCTAGCTTCTATAATTGTTACAAGGAAAAAACAGATTTGATTACTTATACATATAAAGATATTTCTCATAATCAATTGGAGCTGCTAATGTTCTACCCAGGATAAGATTGTGCAAACATAACAATTCAGCCTTAAAAAAAAGTAAAGGATCGAGCATCTATCTGCTTCCAAAAATGCAGAGCTTCTCTAGCTTCTATAATTGTTACAAGGAGAAAACAGATTCAATTACTTATACATGCCAATTGTCAAGGAATCTACAAATCACAATTTAAGAAGCAAATACACACAGAGCTTCCAACGAAACACTACAACACACACGGAGACAAAAAAGAAGCGAGAACTTACAGTATCGTTGTGAGGTGGGTGAGAAGTAAGCAGAACGGAGAGAGTAGCGAGGAAGAGAAGCGTGAACATGGCGGAAACAAAGATCCGGTAGCTGAAGAAGCTCCGAATCACGGATCCGCCTCCCGATCCGACTCGACCACCCCGGACCGCCACCGCCATAACGATCGCTCCAGGACAAATCTGAAAAAAATCGCTGTATTTCGAAACGCAATTCCAATCAATCAACTCACTCTCTTTGATTACTGTTACCAAACAAAGAATTCAATACAGTACATAATTAATCTTCAGTAATGGTAGAAAATCGAGCTTAGTGTGCGAATGGAGGTATAGATACACGTAAATTTGTATCTATTGCGCGTATGAGAGGGACGGAAGGGAGTGAGATCTGAGTGTGGAGCTGCAAGCAGTAGAAAAGGAAATAGTTTACTGGTCAGTGGTCACCTTGGGACACCGAAATTCTATATAATGTGTATTAATTTAAGAGTGTTCACACCAAAAAAAAAAAATATATATATATATATTTATAAATTTTTTTTAATTGTCATTTGAGTTTAGTAGAGTTCAATAAATGCAAAAGTATATGTTTGTGGATGAAGATAAATTAAAAATGTAAATAATATTACCTTTTTATAAAAATTAAAAAAATAAACAGACAAAAAAAAAGTAGAGTAGAAATTATAAAAATGAACCGAGGAAATAATAATTATATCGACAACCACTTTTGAGTTTTGAGATATATATATCCTCACTCGTTTCACCCTCTCCCCTCCACCCCACACACAAGAAATCGAAAAATATCAAGTAAACTAAAGTACTAAAGCAACCCAAAAAACTGTATAAAATGGATCGGAATAACTCACCCGATCGGTCACCGTGACGCCATCAATGAGGATCTACCCGTTGATCTCAACTAAACCCAAAAAACTTTCTAAACCATGGATTTGAGAAAAATGTTGATGAGATGACGAGTGGCAATTGGTGGAATGACGGTTGCAGTAGAGGTGGTGCGACGGAATAGTCGCAAAAGTGCAAGGATGGAGGACGATGACAATGGAGAGAAGATGGGGCATGGGGGATGAGGGCATATATGTGAGATTAGTGAGAGGGGGAGGGCAAATGCAAAGGTTTGGGGCCACGACGAAGGTATTAGGGTTGTTAGGTCAGATAAATAAAAAATATTAACTTTTCAATAATTATAGCAATCACAAACCAAATCGAGTAGATCATCCACAATATTTGAATGTTAGATCCAACAGTAAAAGCTAGAATAAGAATGAAACTCCTTAGCAAGAGTATGTGTTATTTCATTAACACCATGACGAATAAATCTAATCAGGTAAAAATGCTTCGAACCCATAATTTCCTTACACGCTCTCACAAAATCACAAAGGCAGAATCGTTAGAAGTATTGGTTTTCAATGCAATCGTGTACTTTATCTTTGCATCCACTTTTACAACAATTCGATTCAAGTTTAGATTCTTTATCCACGAAAGTGCCTCATATAAATCTATAATTTCACCATCATCAACTCGAAAATTTTCAAGAAAATGAAGCATTATGTAGGACACAAATTCACCGACTTCATCATACAGCGTCATCCGTGACCCCAACTTCAGTTGTATTAGAATAATTAAATTATCAAAACTTTGTTATAACTTATAAGAAAGATATAGTAGTATTAATTATTCAAGTCACATTTATATTTGTAAAAATTTGTATGCATTTAATTGCATGGTGTAAATTGAATTACAATTTTAAATAGTTTCTAATTTAGTAGATAAAATTTTAATTATATAATTATAAATATATTTAAATCACTTAAAATTGTGTTTGTATATATATATATGTCCCATTGCATAAAATAATTTATCTTTTCAATAATATTAAACGAGGACGTTTTCAATTAACCCGCGAAGTTCCAATTCCATGGACTGAAAATGGTGCACTGGTGCGATATCGTACGGCAATTTGCAATTCAAATTTGGGATTTCTATCCTTCTTCCACCGTTGTCTCCCCCGGAAATCACGTTGTTTCTCTATGCGGAATTGCACAATCCGTTTTGAAGGGAAGAATCGGATCGTATCTCTTCACGGTATTTTTTTTAATTGCTTCTCGCACGTTACGAAATCTGTATGTTTTTTTGTTTGTTTTAGTTCCGGTGTTGATTATCCATGTGATTGAGCGATGTGTTTGAAGCAACGCAATGTTATGTGATACCTACAGCTATGTTATGTCAAGTTGTATCTCAATTTTCATGATTAAGCAAATTAGAAACTCTTAAGTGCTTTTAGTTTATTGTGGCAAGAGAATTGTCTAATGATTTGCGCGAAGTATGAGCTTGATCCAAGAGAACTATTGTGAGACGAGGCTGATATTTTCAGAGCATTTTCTGGGGAGGTGAATGTGACGTAATTCAATTGGGTTGGTCGGTGGTGTTGGTTTGGGAAGTATGCTACTCTCTAGTTATGGTTAGAGCTTTGTTCTGGCTTTAATAGGGGGTCGCTAGTAGACGGTGGGATTGGTTTTCCGGATTAGTCAGTCCTTAGGCTGTATGCTGAGACGTCTCGTAATTCAACTGACATTTGTGTTCCCAAATCGCCAATTGACGAAGTGTTGATGCAATTGAGGTCTTCTGAGTGGTTTGAAATGCTACAGGACATATTTTAACCAAAAAAGGCTGGAATGCTTTCTGAAAAAGTTTAGGCTATGGTTCTGGATTTTGCCTTCTATTCTTATTGTTTAATACCTGAAACTGAAAATCTTTTCCTAGAATACTGTTTATTCATTCCAGAAAACTTATATTTTTTCAACCAGAGATGTTTTATGGAGTTCTGTCTTCTCAGTTTGATTTGGATTGCTCTTTTCCTTGTACTTCATAATTTTCTTATTCCTAATGCAGGTGTTGTTAGTCATCATGGAAAGTACCAGCATGGAGTGGCAAAAAAAATTATAACTCAAGCTTGTTAACCACATACTAACAATAATTATGTAAGATTTGATTTCATTGCTACTCTTATATCACATAGACAGAATTGAAAGTCTATATTTAATTAACTTACATAACAACAATGAACATAGGAGATTAGGAGATAATAAAAACCGTAGCTGAGAAATTTCACGAAACATAGATACACTAGATGAATACTTATTTGATTTTATGGTAGATCATTGCAGGGTTCATCATCAAGCTCAGTCAGCCTAGGGCAAGGGCTATTGAGCTGCATGTGAGTGAGCATTTGGCGAAGCTCTGAAGCTTCCTCTTTGAGTCGAGCATTTTCCAGGAGTACTCGATCATGGCTCTCCGAGGCATGGTTTAGTTTGTCTATCAGTTGGTGATTCTCATTTCGGAGCCAAACCACCTGTGACCAAAGCTCATCTAAGTGTTTTTGTTTTCTCATGCGTGATCTTCTTGCAGATTCTCTGTTTGAAATCATTCTTCTCTGCTTCCTCTCATTTATTATGCTTAATTGTTGCTCATCTGCTTCATCAGATGTCGTTGAGTTACTGCTGAAATATGTTGAATTAGGATTGAATTCTTGTACTTGGGGGTTAATATAGAGTTGGTACAAAGGGTGGGATTGATGTGTAGGCATGATGTTACTAGATAGGCCGAAATCGGTGGGGAAGTGAGAAAGGTCTGAATGTAATTGGTAATGAAGCTCAGTTATCTGACTTGGTTGCATTGCAGTAATAGCACTGAAGTGGATTTTCAGAGACAAGTTTTTTAGAATGAATTTACAGGAGATGTCAGGGGAAAGTAGTAGTGGTAGATGGCCAAGGGGAAGTTGTGAGAAGGGGTGATTTATAGGATGGAAAAAGGTTTTATGGCCCCACTTTTATCACTTTATAGTACAGTAGAGTTTCTCAAATATGAGACCACACGAATATGACGGATCTAAGATTTTACTTCAAGGGGGTCGAAAATCTTCATACTATAATCTAGTGTATAGCTTCAATTCAAGGGTAATAAAAAATTCTACATATAAAATGAAAAATAATCAAATTCCATCCTGCTATGAGGCCAAACATATGTATGTGCTTTAATAGTATCTCAACTGTGCATTCCCAAAAGATTATCCTCATGTACTCATCTGAGAGTTAACTACGCCCATGCATCAATTATTTCATCTTTTTTGAGAACATCAATTATTTCATCTTTAGATGAAAGCTATGGATTGGGATCTAGTCGAGTTTTTTGGATAATGTTTTTGGAAAAAAGGAAAAAAAAGCTTTATGCTTACATCAGAGAAAATGAGAGATGTTATAAGTGGCCGGATTGGATTGAATAATTGGCAGTGAAAACAAAATGTTGGGAGGAGGAAATTTGGAGACGGTACCAATTGTCACACAAAGTAATGTTTAGAGACGTGAAGAAACGAGGACTAAATCGGGCTGCAGGATGGGGATGGAATTCCATTTTTTTAAAAAGTTGAATAATTGTAGAGAAGTAATTGGTTAGTCAACAACCACTTTTAAGTAACCATCTTTAAATGAATAAGATATCTTGTATTCTTCATTTTGATTTGGTCACACTTCACTAACAGATAGCAGTTAGTTTTCTTTTGTCGGTTCCTTGTAAGAGTGGCATTAGCATTCCTTTATTGTGGGAAATCTGTAAAGCTTGATTAGTATGCAGTATATGATAATTATTAGTCGAATTACATGGCCTTTGATATATATTATGTTTCAATTACATGGCTTTGTGTTTTAGTAGAATTTGTTGGTGTCAATACTAGTTTGGATCACCATTAGCTGAAATAAATCCCAATAAGCTGTATTATTAAGATGAGATTAAATATTGATTTTTTTTCTGGGGAGGTATAATAATCAGTTATTGTTCACTATTTAACAAAGATGTAGGATTCTCACTACTTGGATGTATTTATTTATTTTTCAAGTTGGTCATCACATATTTGCAGGTTGGTGAAGTTTTGAGGGACTTACAGAGCTGATACATTCATTGCAATTATTGAGAATTCAAGGCATTGCCTTATTTCCCAAGAGGTCAGTTTCACTGAGCTTTTGTTAATGTTTTCGAATTAACTTAGGTCCAGTTTGGTAGGGTAGATTAGCCCAAGATAGGTGGATAATCAGGTCCAAGATTGATGCTGAAATTAGGTCTAATTTTTTTTTTTTTTACCAAACATGTAAAAACACACTCGATTATGTGCATACCAAATGATTGAAAAACATGTCATTTGCAATTCAATTTAGGCCAGTTGAGATATCCGGTTTGACCATAGATATCTCAACATACCTACCAAATAAAAAGTTCCTGTCTAGATCACACTTTAATAAAGATCAGGTTTCATTTTAACCACACAAGACGCTAATTTAACGCAGTCTGAAAATCTTGTACGGTTAATGGTGGGGATGGAAAGATGATGAGTGAATGGATGTACTTTGAAATGCAATCCCCCACTAAGAAAAAGAAGTTTTTATTGCATCCAAACAGAACACTAATGGAGGTAATAGCTCTCATTCGATTTAGTGACTCAGGTTGTGTGGCCGGAATTGTCAACAATATCATCAGACACATTTTGACTCCTCTTTCTTGTCCTGTCTCAATGTCTTTCTACTACTTGTTACAATTTCCCTCTATTACAAAATCAGTCCAATCTTTTTTGGTTAATTTGATGATTTACCTCTACTCTAGCATTTGATTTGGTGAATCTGGAGAGTTATCTTATGTGTGGTATGCCTCTTTCAGAAAAGCTCCAATTATAAAGGCCTCCTTTTGCCTTTGTTAAAGGTTTTTTTGACCAAGTGACGACACATAGTTTCTTGTTAGACCTAGCTATGCTGCCAATTGCCATCTGCTTTTTCCTTCTTGTTTTTAGTTGAAAAAAAGGGTGTTAATGATATGTTAGAGAGCTTTTTCTCCACCATTAATGGGAGTGTTAATATAATTAGATAGTATATCTTGTGAGGTCGTGTGAGACCTTCAATGATTAAGATCAGTCAATTACAAATTGTAGTTTAAACATGGATTTTGGGATGGATTTCATGTATAAGGGGGCCTAATTTTATGTTTAGTGTGTAAGAGCTAGTTTGATTTGCATGATTAGATTAATAGAGACTACTAGAGATAGTCAGGATGTTATTTTTATGTTTGGATTTATGAATTATAATTTTGATGGTTTGTATGATAAATTATTTTTTAGTGTTTGGATTGTTGGATTAGTGATAAAAGTCAGATAAAAGTAGATTGATTTATAATAATGCACTCCCATCTCATAAACAAAATAATATGGTTGATTAATGTGTTGATTTTTCTGGATACCCAATTAGAAGAGAGTGTTTTCGGTATGTTCATTTTCCCGAATTATTGTTACACCAACTTTCTAAAACAAATATTTCAGATCTCACGGGATAAAGGAAGAAAGTTTCCCGGACCCCTAATCCAACCTGGGTTTGTGTCCAACGAACCAAACATGGAAATATGTCAGATCATATTTTCTATCCTGCCTAATCCTACGAACCAAACTAGTCCAAAGTCTTTTATTTTGAAATGTCTCAATTTAAGTTTGTATTTTCTTGAATTCAGTTCAAGACCTAATGATTTTCCTTTTCCAATTCAAATCATACAAGACGACAAGAAAAATTGATGTATACCTCTATTTTTTTTTCCAATTTCTAATGAAACTTTGTTCACCATATAAAATAGATATCATTACACTTATAAATTAATATTATAACATTTATCAACTGATATTATTTATACAAATAATTCAATGTGTTTATTATGTGTGTAAAATGTTATGATACTCTTATTTATAAGATTAATGGTATCATATGAATTCAATTTTACACCGTGAACAAGTTTCATACTACTACAATTTGCCTAACTTTAACTTAGGAGATGAATTATTTGTTGGTTGGGCCTTGATTTAAAAAACAATAATCAAGCTGTTGAATTTTATTTTTTGATTAGATAGTTGAGACAGCTAGCAGAATTTATCTCTCACGTTTAAATAATTTTTTTTAACTTTTAACTTGAGCAAATTATTGTGACTGCTTTATGAATTGTTTGTTCCTGTTTCTGTTGATAGGCTGTCAAGGATTTGAGCCTACTGCCACCCAAATTTCTTCGTGTTCAAGTTCCAACCATCCCAAAACAAGGTATTTTTTAAAGTAATCAAGGACTCCACTACAATTAATTTATAATTAGTCAGTTATTATTAATCAAGACTTTATAGAAACCCTTTCTTTCTCATCACATGTTACAAAAAATGGCTAATTGAAAAATAATTGTTGGACCATAAAGATTCACTCTTTTCATCCAATCTCTTTTTAAAGAATCATGAAATAAAATAAGGAATAGGTTTCTGTTACATTCCGAATCTTGTTTATTTTAATTCGTATAAATTATTATTCCCTGTTCCGTCTATTGGTCCGGTCGTCTATAAACTTCCATACATGTTTTGGCAAATATTTTTTAATTTTTTATTCTTACATTCACTTTATATTTTACTTTTATGTCTATCTCATTCTTTCTCACAATCACATCACTTGTACTATATTTATAATTTAATCACTTCTCTTAATCTATGTGTCCGAAAATAATGAAAAATTTATAGGCGGACGGAGGGAGTGCACACATTTATGTGTATTATTCAAGACAAGAAGTAGGTAAGGGGTAGGAGCTTTGGCCATTTGATGTCCCTCCAGATTTTTGGTAAGGGGTATGCTAATAATTTTAGATTTATTTTCCTTTAAACTATATTTACAGGGAGTAAAGACAGAAACACAGCAGTAGTTCAGAAATTCTGTGCAGAATGCAGGAATATTGCAATTTGTCAAAAACTTGTCTCACCAGGTACAAATGTTGTTTTTCAATAGAAAAATTATAACTTTATTAGGGTAAAATGTTGAGTATCACTTTTCACATTTTATCTTTATAAGTGATAATATTTCTATTGATAACTTTTTTTTTTTTTTTAAGTGATACTTCTATATTTTCTACATAATTTTTTATTTTGTCATTTTGATCCGTTAATTACTGATTTTCTCATACCTAAAATAGCAAAAAAGTAGTGCAACCCTTTTAAATATTTTAAAATTATATTACCATGTCATTACTTACATTACAATAAACAATTTTCTACTTAAAATTAAAGTAGAAAAGCAACTATCCATACCACATCTTCTAAAAAAACTTTATTGCTTTTAATATTAGTATATAATTCATACATTACATTTCGTGTAAATAGTAAATATTTAATTAATAATTAAACGAAAGAAAGTAGGGTTAATTGCAAATTAAATTACCATATTTTCCTGAATTGCAATTTAATAAACTTTTGAATAATTGTAAATAAAATTGCCACCTTTAAATATTGTTGCAATTTAAACTTTTGATAGTCTCATTTGTGTTAAAATTTAACGTGGCTAGCTATCTCAAAACGTCAAATTCAAGCACAAATGAGATTGTTTAGAAATTTAAATTATAACAATATTTAAATATAATAATTTAATTTGCAATTAACAAAGAAGTATCATATGAGATATAGGAATAGGCCTAATTGTATATTGCTGAATGCTTCAATCATTTCAAATCAATACACTCGTGTCTCATTAATATTTTCTCATTATACACGTGTTGCAAATTGTGTATGCTTAATGCCTTTATTTATTTTTAATCGTTTTATAAATTTTATTATATTTTTCTTTTTAATCTGTACCATAAAAGTTTACATATTTTAAAATAAAAATAATTCTTACTGTGTTTATAATATTCTTATGTTTATTATCTGATTAAATTTTAAAAAAAAAGTCGCAAACCGAAGTTGGGTAGTAAAGTGAAGGTGCATAATGGATTCTCCAGTTGGGCCCGGGCCGAAAAGCAAGCCCGCGTGGGTGTCGGATCCACCAACTCCCTATTGGCTCAATGTCACTTCAACTACACGTGCGACTGTTTGTCAATACAAAAACAAAACAAAAAAACTACACGTGCGAAGGTAACTTTCTACATTAAATTAAAATTATAATTAGAATTTCATTTCTTAGACTTAGACTATGTTTGGAAATGGATAATGATGCCTTCTGCATGGTGATTGTCCATTTTCCATTCCATTCAATTTGGGATTTGTAAATCCAAATCCAAATCCAAATACACATTCATATTCCCCTCTCTCTCTCACACACACACACACACATAACTACTTTTCTCACATTTTTTTTTCCTCACCTAATCATTAATCTATTAATTGACAATAATAAAACACTTCATTTGTCCTAAAATCATGATCTCATATTCTTTTCTTGTCTTAAAATATAGTCTCATTTTCTTTTTGGAGGGTGTATACTGTCAAAATTACTAATATTTGATGAATATTTAAGTTATTGTAATGTGGGGGGAGAAAATAGAGTTTTCATATTTCAAGCTCATTTAAATAAGAGCATATTTCGAAGTTTGTTGGTGAAATTCATAATCTTATGCACCATAAATGATTTTTTTATTAGTTTGTGTAAAAAAAAGAAATGAAACCATACTTTTAGAATCTTATTACTTTCGTTTAATATATCATCATTCATAAAAGATTTGATATAAAGCTTAGTCCACCTCTATTTCTCTTTTCCTAATAAATTATAGATTTACTATTAACTAAATTATACTCATTCATCTTTTTCATTCTTTATCTCATTCACCACCATCTCTAATCAAACGTCATATTAATGATGACAAGGTAACAATAATCAATTTCACCATGAAACTAATTTGTATTTTGTGATATTAATCGTTTCATAAAAATATGTGCATGGTATTAATTTGATAGTATTAGTCATTTTACTCTAACATATTAGTTTAAAAAATATGTGCATGATAATTACAAATGTTAGCAGGTGAAATTATTTACACTGGAATTTTTATTCAAATACATTTATATGTATAAGATATATTAGTGTTATGTATCATTACATATAATTATAAACTATATTGAATAAAATGAATAATGTATAGATACATATGCACATTATTTATGCACCCCACTCAAGTAACCTACACAAAAGTAGCATTCTATAACTATTTCACGGTAGCCAAGGGAGAAATGATTTCCACCATACACTTTATATAGTGTGTTGTGCTGATGTTTTAATTTGCTTTTTAATAATTTTAATTTTAACATGTCACGTGATTGTGAGAGTTATAAATGTTGTTATTCCGTATAAGTTTTAAATAGAAAATGAAACACTATTTAATTAATTATTAAAATCGAAGATCAAATATGATACCAAATAAGTTATGTACAAGATTAAAAACATATTCTTTTATGACAAAAATCTGTATGAGATTGTTTTTAGAATTTTTTTTTCTATTAGACGGATCTTTTTAATTCATATTTTAGATTTTTGTGTTGGACAATTCATTTTTTTCTTCAAATTTTATGTTTGTAAAAAAAGTGATAATGATTTTAATAAAAGTGATTATCAATTTTTACTTAAACATTATCACTTTTTACTAAAACATTGTCACTTTTTATATGGGTGTCAAGGGAGACCCGTCTCACGAAATGAGATCTGTGAGACGGTCTCACTCAAAACTATCTCTTTTATTTAAGAAAGAAGTAGAAAACAGATTGAATTCGAGTCGAACTCGAATCAAACACATCTTCTTATAAAATTTGCGCAGGACAAACATATATACTCACTTCAAAGTCTGTGTTAGTAACATAGATCTGATAGCGAGTTTTTTTATTTAGTCTGCACAAAGTTTGTTAAACAGATTTGTTCGGCCAACGTGTTTTTCTATTATTTTCTTAATTTTTACTAATATTGCATATAATTTTTTGCTTCAATTTGATAAAACCCTTTAAAATAACCATTGTTTTATCCTCATTTGCTCACTCGTGCAAAATATGTAAATAAATAAACATTGCCATTTTGACGCAATGAATGAATATTATTGTATGCATGATGCTGCAATTGAATTATTAAAATTATTTTGGCCTGATGTGTGACATACATACGTATCTATTATAAATTGTTGGTCGACTGAAAATAAATATCGACAGAAAAAAGGTGCTTGGTTTTTGTAAAGCAAATGAGCACCACATTTTCTTTAACTAAAATTGGTGTTAACAAAACATTTTGGTGATATTTCTTTCTTCTTGTTTTGTTCCTGCTGCTACAAAGTATCATCATCTATACTATCAGCCACTGTTCATTTCCAATGCGTGTCAACTTCTCTAAGCTATATATCATACTCTCCCGTTCCTCTATAACTGACACGTTCGTTTTTTCACAGATTTTAGGACATATAGTATTAAAATGATGTTAAGTTGGTAAAAAGTGATAGGAGAGATAAATGCAGAGAGTGATAGAAAAGTAAAAAGATAGTGAGATGTTGACGTACATTTTAGAAAATATGTCACAAAAATGATAAAATGTGTCAATTATAGAGGGACGGAGTGAGTATATGTTTGGGATTGTAATTTTAGTGAGTAGTTTGTGTGCACATGCACTCATGTTCAATAAAAAATGAGCAACATTTATTTTTTTCACATGTTTTAAAAAATATAGTATTAAAATGATATTGAGTTGGTGAAAAGTGATAGAAATGATAAAAGTAGAGAGAGATAGAAAGGTAAAGAAAATGTTATGTTGACATTTTATAAAATGTGTTAATTAGGTTGGAACAATAAAAATAACAAAATGTGTCAATTACATATGAACGGAATGAGTATATGTTTGAGATTGTAATTTTAGTGAGTAGTTCGTGTGCACCTAAGTGTACCGAAGCACTCATGTTCAATTAAAAATGAGCAAATCTTAATATCTCCTTGCATAATATGGATTCCAAACATTCATGATCTGGATGTGAATGAGTTGAATTACTTATTCTCTCATTCTATTAGTGAACCATTTCTTTGAAAGATGTTCCACTAGAAATATTCTTGTTATTGATTCGACTCATATTTCCTCAAAAGTGGATGTTGCTCTAATAGATCCGAATAAATTATATATGTGCATTAAGATACGAATGTTTCTTATTCCATAACAACAAAAACATTTTTTCACTCTTTCATATACTAATGAGGCCTATTGATTAATATTACACAAAAGAAATTCATTGTAGACACTATAATACAATTAGATTCGCTCTTCATAGACAAACTTGAAATTTGCAATCCCAGGTAAAATAGGTTCAGGATCATGGGATCATTTTCTATCAGATAGAAAGGATTGTAGCACAAAATGTACTTCTAAATAATTGTCCAAAAAATTGATTAATTCTCAATTATATAAGTCAGAGATCAACCATTCAAATCCGACCACATGCACTTTTCAAGCTATGTTTATTTTGAGTTTTAATTGGTTTTTCGAAATTAATTTTTAAATTTTAAAGTAAAATAAAAAATTTAAACTTTAGTAAATATAGCTTTGTGCTAAAGTTGTAGTAGCTGTATATAGGGTTCCAACAATCACAAGTAGTGGGATATGCACCCTGTATCTTGGACAAAATTCTTAATCTTAATTCCACATTTTATTGTTTGATCACGCTTAAATATTGCAATGATCATACTCTTGGGTAAATATTTTCTGATATGATAAGAATAAAATCGTCTTACGCCATGAGCTATGATGAAAAATATCTCTAGAAAGAGACTGTTCGATTGATAATTTTCATAATAAAACAAAACTCTTTTACAGGTACATGCATTGTTTGTATAATTAGGTCTGATTCGAACTAAAATGTACTATAAATTAATATAATTGCATAAACATTAGTTTATTTAAAATATTACAAGTAAAATGAGACATCAACTTTAAGTGAAACATGACACTATATTTAACTATTTATATGTATATATGTAGCATCATTCTTTTATTTCACCAGTTGCATTGTGCAACTAGGCACGGAGTGAAATATGACGCTAATTTTGACTGAACATGACATTAGCTATAACTTAAATATTTAAGTTAATATAACGAAATAATATTAGTTTGTATAAAATATTTAAGACCTCTTTTATCTAACACACAAATTTATATAAATATTTCATACTGTATATGAAATATAGCCAACTAAGGTAGATTGTGGCAGAAATTTGCACGTCAAATTCGGGTTAAAATGGGTCAAACTTATAATTGAAACAAATTTTTTCACCTTTTCAGATATTGTCTTACTGGAATGTCAAAAAATGTTATTACAAGACCGAAATATATTGCAAGGAAAGTAACAAAAATTTAATTTTTGAAAGAATTTGTGTGTTAGAACTTATTGTAATAACTTATTTTAACCTAATAGTAAAACACTTACTTGCTATCCACGAATTTTTAGACGATCGAATTTGAACTTTTGACTCGTAATTTTTTATTTAAGACTTGTCATATCTAACACCACACAAAAAAATTGGTTTTGATATTTGACCCTATAAGGGATACGCACGATTTTTAATTAGAGCCACTAGCTGAAGATAAGGCAATGGTCTCCAAACCAAAATGACACTAATGCATTTTGGATACTATGATATTTACAAATTACAAGGGCACGTGTGTCCACACTAATTTGCTTAGTACACCCACTACTAAATTAACCCACCATAAATAATCGTAAACAGTAATGATGAAGTTGAGAATCCGTTGAATGAAGAAAAAAAAATTAAAAGATGATTTCTGGACTCTGAAAAACATTTTAAAATCGACTTGAATAGTGTTGTTAAACGAACTGAATTACTCGTGAGCTCAGCTCAACATGATAGGGTTCGAGCTCGACTCGTTCGTTAAATGAATAGAACTCGAACTTGTTAAATACTGAATTTACTGACAAGTCAACATAAACTCGATTCTTTAGGTTCACTACCTTTTTTTTTTTCCTTATAATTTCATGAAGCTCATTAGACTCAGTTAACTAATCTTTATTTTGCAAAAAGAAAAACCCTCGACTAAATGTTGAAACTAGGCTATATATATATACTTAGTTACTGAAAATGAATCCATTGATAATTATTATGTAAAAATATGTACATCTCATTCCAAACAAGTGAATGCATGTACCAAAATACAATATATAACTAACAACAAAATTAATTAATCATAATTTATGCAATTAAGGATTAAAGCTTGTTGCATCCAACTAGCTATAAACAAAACTTATCAAACTTACATCATCGAACAACAACTATATCTAAGCTGTAAATAACTATTTACACTTACAAGCCCTCAGTGGACTGTCTAATAAACCACAGCAGGACGAACGAAGAACGATCTACGAGTTTCCGATGGTTGTTACGAACGGGACGAGCCTTCTGTAATCTCTCCGTCGACCAAGCGCACAGCTGTCGAGAACTCTGCCCAGCATCAGACGCGTGTTCTGCAGTGCTAATTCTTTAGCTGATACACCGGATTCGACAGCATAAGCTTGGCCTGAAGGTGTCGGGCCCAGCCCGTATCCCAGTCCCTGTAATGGCCCACTCCGAGCTTTGAAAGACGTCTGAGGAGCAAGAAACTTCTCCTCGGGCCCGCCAAATCCGTTCTCAAAAGATCCGGGATCGTGCGGGTAGGACCCGGGCAACGAGCTACAGCTTTGTAAGAGTGCTTCTAGAACACTAAGAGCTTCCCAGCAGAGAGTGCTCTCGACGAGCTGTGAGACAATTGCGTACATGTGAGGACTCTGAGTTGCATCCACGGGAGTGTGCTGAAGCAAAGCTTTTAGCATAAGGAGTATGACACGCTGATATTCAACGGGCCCTTTCTCCAAAAGACGAAGAAGGTGCCCAAAAGCCAGAGTCGAGTGTTTGGGGAACCACTCGTTGCACAACAATGGTGAAACGCAAGCAAGAAGATTTTCTATGCCCTTAATCTCTCCAGAGGAGTAAGCCATGAAAACAGTTGCTAGCTCGTCCAATGATTTCGCTCGACACCATACAGCGATGTTGTTTGCAACGGAACAAGCCTTCTGATACTGTGGTTGGAACGGGGAAGCTACGGGTCCCACTGCTGCATCCTGGCTTAGTTGTAAGCAAAGCCATGGAAGTAAGCCCGTGATGTGCATCAAGAGACGAGTTTCTGCATCGCCGAATATTGAATCACAAGAAGGAACCGTTATTCGAGAGAGAACCTCGATGGAAACCCCGTGACTGACTGTCGACATGAGTCCTTTAAGCACGAGAGGCTGCACTCCTTCGAAAACGGGTACCTTTGCGTTTGATGGCGATACTGTATCCGATACATTCCTCGACTCTATACGCCGAAACTCTGGCGCACTTGTGTCCAGCTCGTCTCGTGGCATGCTTGAGAGCAGCACATTTTCTGTTGTTGTGTCCCGGAATGACAAACGATCGATTACCCGAGAGAAAAGCTCGAGGACCTGGCAGTATACATGGATGAAGTCTGTGTGCATCATAGCAACACAGCCCCAGAAGAGTTGGGGATATAGGATAACTTTTTCGGGTTCCATATTTTCCACCATTACTTGCAAAGTCAACAAAATTTCCATAACAAAACCCAAAACCGAAGGCACGGGATTGCCCAGGGACCGATGCAAACACCGCAGGAGAGATACACACGCATCATTTGTCACACGGGGCCGCAGTGCGCGGTATATTTGATGAGATCGACAAGCGAGGTGTCTCGAGGTGCACTCCATAGCCCATTTAAGGGCTTCTGCACCCCATGTTTCTCTGAGATCTCCTTGGAAGAATATTGCATCGACCATGCTTTGAACGAGAGCCGATAAGAGTGCTGCACTCGGGAGCTCCGTTCTGACAACTGTCGGGTCCTCGTTCTCCCACATCATACTACCTCTCTTCGACTGGACGTATTTGATCAGGCTCACGACTTGCTGCTTGTTCTCTCCATCACTTTGTTCAACATCGTAGAGTTCTAAGTGCCGGCCAGCGAGCGAATAGAGCAGATTAACGAGGAGGTGTTGGCAGTGTTCCAATACAATATCCTCTGAACTGTCCATCGAGACGAATGTTACGTGAAACAGAAGAGGCAAATGCCCTCGGAAATCCTCATCGTTTTCATACGCGATTTCGGCTAGTAGGATCAATGCAATATCTGCTTGAGTCAATGTGTGTTGCTGATGGCCTTGCAATGCTGACTGAAGCTCTTTAGCATTGATACCGTGTGTTCCAACGCTGGAGAGCAATCCATCTTCGATCCCAGAATTCGGGGTATCAATGAAGTAATCCCCACTGTCTCGAGATACATGGCGACTTCGTAAGCTTCCCGTTGAACTGCGAACCCCTAATAGTGGGCCCGACATGTTGACCAATGCTGGCAGAAGTTGACCAGATCGACCCGCAGTAACGGGAACGATGTTAAGCTCTGGAGGCATAGGAGTCAATGGGCCCGAAGCACTTCTGCCACCAACGGCAGCTGTTCTCCAGCTCAAGCTTCCACTTGTGTTCCGTAACGGTCCGTCAAGAGAACCTCGAACTAGTAAAGGCGACATATGTGGCTGGCTATCAACAATAGAGGTGATCTGAGCAGCAGTCGGGGCCTGAGAGAATTCTAAAACGGTACCTCCCAAAGCATCACCTTTATTAGCACTAGGTCGCAATGGCTCCACAGTATCTTCAAGCATTCGCTGAGCCAATTGGTAAACCAAGTGATCAATGGTGCGTTGTGGGCAAATACGAGCTAGATATAAACTAACCCGTTTGGCAACAGAGAAGTATGTAGCAAATGCTCCACTAATTTCTGCTGATGCATTCGAATCACAATCTTCTATCCCTTTCGTGATCAAGAAATCAAGAACTGGACTTATATTCCTAGGCTTGCTAGCTATCGTGCTCCACAACTTCTCGATTTCATCAGGAAACTGATCCCCATGCCTCCATGTTACATAATAAAGACTTTTTAACAATCTTTCGCTCCAACCCGATTCCTTCAGTTTCCAAAAATTGAGATTCTCGATCCACGGGGCCATGCAGGTTAAAACTTGATGTTGTGCAATTATGTCAACTGCATCGAGTTGCCTTTGCATGATTTCTTCACAAAGAAGCTGGCTCAATTCTGGATGATCTTTAGCAAGTTTACAAGAGAGTTTGTATTGGAATTGTTGATAAGAGTCGGGAAGGTTTCCAACAACAGCAGCTCGATAGCTTCCTGCCCCCTCGACACCATCCTCAGCCCATTCCCGGACAGAAAGCGTCTCAAGCATTTGAAGAGCATCATCTCGAATTTGCCTAGATGGGTCCACCACTTTGTAAAGGATCAAGCTCAATAGCCTCTGAATCTCGCATTTTGGAATCTCTTGACGCATGTAAACTTCAGCCAACACACTGAAATAGCCATCAGCTATTGCAGCGTCGGAATAATAACACTGCACCAAATGTAAGCAAGCTTATCAGTGATTCTAGAGAAAATTAAAAATAATTAGAAATTTATATTGAGAAGAGAAGAACATGAATGCCGAATCAATGAACATAGAAAGGAAATATATTTGCCATATATGCCTCATAAGAAATGTTTTATCACATCCGTTTTAGTGCAATAGTATATTCCTAGGAAGCCATCACTAGCAAGCAGTAAACACAAATACGGACATCAAATGTGTTGATTATAGAAGAAACGACTAAAGGCAGGGGTAATGTGCATGTTTATTTTACTAATTTAACAATCTGACTTAAGAGACCCCTTTGAGACACAGAAATGCAATTTGCATTCAAAACTCAGTACAACAGAATACGCGGGGAGATCCAAAATTAATAAGATTAATTAAATAACTAAAACTAAAGTTTTCCCTTTGGCTGAAGAAGATCATAACAGAAAAATGCATTGTGGAAAAATCTACAGTTTTTTTTTTTTTTAGTTTGGTAAAATATAAGAAAATTTATAGACCGTCTTGGCTAACATGCAAACTAACTGTTGGTATAATACAGGGCTTCAAGATTACCTGATCAATGCAGGCTGGAAATAGGTCCAAATTAGTGAGAAGAAGGTTCTTGAGAGCCAGTTTTGCCAGAGAAACTCGATGCTGACCACCTCTATGCCTATCACGGCCAGTTACTCCACGCCCAAAATCTCCCGTATATTTCGCGTAAGATGGAGTTCTTGGATCAGCTGGTGAAAAACCAAAAGGTGCTCTGGGAGCAGGCTCAATAAACAGGCTATTGATCCAAGAAATTACCCGCCCACTCATCTTTCTTGCGTTGTCATCAAAGCAGGGGCCGTATAACAGAGAGGCCATTGCATGCATGGAGGCCCATTGTATTGCTTCGACCTGCTCACCCAATTCTTTATCAAATGAAAGTTTATCAATAGAGTCTTTTGACCGTGAATGCTGACTTGATTTGTAACGCTCAACTTCACGCCGATAATCACTAACACCATCCTGATTCCAACTACTACCAGTATCATCAGCCCAGGTAAGGAGAAGATCAAAAAGTCGCTTTCGAGTTCTAATATCGAATTTCTCGGACTTTGAATCAACAAATTCAGGAGCCAAATATCTTAGAACTGAAGCAAGTGCATATCGGAGAGGTTGCATGTCCTGAAAATTCTCTGCAGGTGCTGTCAAAATCTGTCTAGTTGTCTCTTCAATGAACTTCAAGTAATGAAGGCGAAAAACTGGCTTGCGGCCTAACATGCCTGGCCATATTTTTTCAGCGACTGTGCGGTATATATTTGCAATATGGATACGGAGCTCTTCCCGGCGAGACTTTTGACTCTGCATCAATACCAGAAATAAATAACTATATAACAACTTCAGGCAGAATCAGGCATGGAAAAAGAAATGTGGGTGCAAATATCCGGCACCATATTCAGTTGGCCAAGAAATGAGATCCGAGTTTAATGTTGGAGCAGATAAGATCTCCTTCCCCAGAGTTTGAAGATAAAAAATCATGAATCTTGTTGACATAACCTTGAATTACATGAATATGCCAGTTATTTTTTTTTTAAATGTTGAAAGGACTCTTTATTATTAGTTTAATAGATGGCCAATCTAATATACATACACGGTTTTGATATGGAGCCCGATGGTGGATTTCTTAAGAGCCCAACATCAACAAAAAACTACTTGTACTTTGTAGCATGGTACAAGTAGTTTATGCTGATGTTGTTCTCAATAAGAAACCCACCGTCGGACTCCATATCATTACTTTATATATATAATAGTATATATCAGCAAATGAATTGATGCAACTGCTTTAGAACAAGATTAGACCAAGTAATGCTTATGCAAAGGGAGAATATATGCACAGATATTGTGAAATAAAAAGAAGGGAAAAACTTGAGACGGAACAGAGAGCCAGAAAGAAAATCTGAAAATTATATTTATTGTTTTATCACGTAGTATACCTTCCACTTCGGTTTTCCCTCTGTTTCTAGAGAAACCTCGTCTATAAATGATGCAAGCTCGCTGAACATTATTTCACATATATCCAGATGCGAGTGACCAAGCGCCATCGTGGCTGCATGCTGCAGGGGGGACACAGTACTTGTTAAACAACATACAATTGTTCCCTCCTGTCTTATAAAGTGTATGAGGAGGATAGGCACTAAATAGAATGTGGATTAAAGATTCCTCATGTGCAAGAGTTCTTATATAATGTAAATCTCCACGCAAAGTGCTAAGATATACTCCCTTTGTTTCATAATACACATACTTGACAATTAAAGATGTGAATCAACTCAATCAAGATTCTGAGGATATCGTCATTTACTCTTAAAATCTATAATAAATAATCTACAGAACGATTTAAAAACGAATTGCTGGTTTTCCAACTTACAGAGAGACAAAATTGTAAGCTGGAAGGAGTTGAACACATAGAAAAGCTGTTGGATTCAGGTTAATCAGTTCCAGTTAAAATATTTACCTTTTCAAATTAGTTCTGTTAAAGTTTTTTTTATATTTTTTGTTAGATTTGTTTCCTTAATCTTCCCTAAGTATTCAGTTGTAAGTGCATCTTTTCCGTTGATTACAGTGTTACAAGTTTGCCTTTGAGTGGAAGATTGCACCAGCAACTTCTCAGGCTTTGTTCCAACTGACTTTTATTACCTTGAAAGAGGATTCATAATATGATTTAGAGTAAAGCATCAAAAACAATAAAACGAGCAGAGAGTTCCTAAATGCTGGCTTCACCATTTATGAAAATTGAGGAAAAAATGGGATCAACACATAGAATCAGAGAGACATAATGAAAGATTTTCGGCAGCAGCAATTACTTACAACGTGCGACTCAGAACCAGACTTGAGGGAAGGAAATATCAGATGAAATAGTTCTTTTGTCGCTGCTGAACCCCCACCTTCTCGACTATCAAGTGGACATGAGCATGCAAACATTGCATACATGAGCCATTGATCCAACTTATTGTCTGTGTCCTGTGACTGATGAGCCTTTCCACCCAATTCGGCCGGTGTGATATGAGCAAGACGCTGGATAACCTCTAATCTGCAATAGAGTTAAATTTGAATACATAAGTCAAGTATTCAAATTGAAATGAAACAGAGGATCTAATTGAGTGTACGGCTTCATATAGGAATAGACGTTAAACCATAGCTGCTACAGTTTTTTTAATTATATACTGCTTCCTATGGGAATCCAATTACTTATAATTCAGACAAATGCTTAGAGAGCATATCAGAGAGTGAATTGTAGAAATATTAATTTACTTTGCCTCCCGAACAGAGCTAGGACAGAGTTCAGCAGCATATTTGACAATCTCACTTAGACAACGAGCCCATCTATATTTATCAGGACTCTCAAACAGGATAGACTGGAGAGTCGCATCAGGAGGTACGGCATCTGACTCTCGTTTCAGATCAAAAGGACGACCAGAATCCCAGTAGCAGCTCTGAACAATATCATCCTGTAAAAACAATGATTCATAGTTAATCTCGGTACCACTTAAATGAAACAGAATTTGAAAGTACGACCCATTGAAGCCAAAATGTGGTACCCACCCCATTCTCTTCTAGAACATCAATTATGAATATTGGTTCGGCTTCATATTTCAAGATCTGATCTGGTCGTTCTTGGATGGAAAGTTCCCGTATATCATATCGTAAAGCACGGACATAACGCAGCAGCTCTAAAGCAGTATGCCTAATCTGACTATCGACGGAACTAAGAAATATAAGGCCAACTGCATCTATCTCTGAAGCACGAAATTCAAGAGCATCCTGAGGCTGATTAAAGGATGGCCTCTTCAATCCCTCGTTTCTCTGTAAACGCTTCGAGTCAAGAGCATCATAGTCTATCTTATCATCTGATAGACACGCTTTCCAGAAACGCATAAGGTCAAGAAGGCGTCCCAATGACGTCTGAATGAGAAGAGGGAACTCATCTGGAAGACGTAGGATGAAATTCCCCATCCCTCTCATAACTGCAAAGCGACGATGAGGAAGGTATCTCACAATCCGATTCAGAACTTGCACAGCTTCCTCACGGACTCCGGGATCGATACTGATGCCATGTTGAGGAATTATTTCTGTGATTTTATCACTTCGGCCAACTTCTTCAATGAGATAAGGTATGCACTTCAGCACCGAACGAAAAAGATACCCTTGAGACTTCTCTTTTGTAACAGCATCTGCAGAACTACTTTTCAGTTGTATGTCCAGTTTTTTTGCAGAATATTTAATTTGTAGGAAAGATATAAGCAGACATGTGACTAAGTTACTACCTCACATGTACATTCTAAGGTCTACAGAACATAAGTTTGGCTCTGTGCCAGTAGATACAAGACAAAAATATATCAAAAACAACATATGTGTTTAAAGTACATGCCAAAAATCAACTGACTGCTTTGTTTCCAAAGAAAATCAACAAGGAAGTAGATTTTTTTTAATGGACACAGAATGCAGACGTAAACATATCAAGAGAAAAACATTACTGAACAATGAGATAGTTAAAAAATCAGAGCTGTCATCAGTGATAGGACAACAAAGAAGATAAAGAAAAATTAATTCACTCATGACAAGAGCTTTTTCAATGAATGTCATGGTGGAGCCTTTGCAACAAATAACATTTCTTATTTGACTATCGAGTATCTTAGTCAATGTTGCCAGGCAGCAGAAGATGATGAAATGATACTGGCTCACTTCAATATGATTACGATAAAACCTAATTTAATTTGCACATACATTAACAGTATGTGCAGGCTACGCCTACAACAGCCTGGATAAGGAAGTGCTAATAATCTTTTTGTTAATATTTTCCAGAACAGCATCATTAATCACTGATTTATCTTCAGCAGAAACTATCTATGCAAGTCAAGAACTTATTTATGTTTACATAACTTTGAAGTGTTCTGGCAGAATTATCAGACCTAGATGACATTTACTATACACAGATGGCATTGGGAAGGAAAAAATGAGTTTGGGAAAAGAATCAAATAGAAATAAAAGTATGACATGAGATATTTTGTGTTTCGTTGGGGAATAAAGGTACAAAGAAATGATTTTTTCCCATATGCAGTTCTTTAAGTGATAAAAATTAAATAGTGGTAATGAAAGTAAAACCATAAAGACAAGCATATTCACAAACAAATAAATGATAATTCTCTTTTTTTTTCTATGCCTTCATTCAATAAACTGAAGGAACTTAATAAATAGGTCCTGAATGCTTCATTTACTAGTGTGGTTTAGTACAAAACCAGGGTGATTGATTGTTATGTTGGCCACGTATTCCTATATTTGACCACTCAAGCCCTGCTAACTTCACTTTAATGTTCATGGCTATACTTATGCTTCAGAAGACGAAGTGGGATAGCTCAAGTGGTAAGAACACCACTACCTAGACCAGTCATAGGTTCGAGTCACCTTGGGATAATAGGGAGGGGTTAAATTCAAAAAAGAAAATACTTAAGCTTCAGAAACATCCAACCAATAGCTTGTTCAAATTAATCTTGATGTCCGGATATATTCGGAGATATTCTTTAGTGGTCCAAAAATGTTCAAATCTGAGGCCATTAACTCTTGAACTTGTCTACATGGCTCACACATACGTATGTATTATGAAGAGAGATAGAGAGAGAGCGAGACTTGGTGGGGAAATGAGAAATTGACTAGTCGTGTGAGCAACATGGCAGTGGCCCCAGGCCAATAGGTGATGGGCCTGAGAGTAATAAAGGCAGTGACAGTAGAAGGGAGGCAGATAAAAAAAAAAAGGCATTGGTGTTCTTTATAACATGAGGTCCAGTTAAAGTGGTGTTAGAAAATTCAAAGAATCATTTTGCTCAATGCCTCACTGGACATAAAATAAAAAACAGCAAAAACTTCGCCAGAGCCAGGATATAAGCAACCCACAGGCAGTTGAGGAATATGGGCAATCTCATTTTTTGAGAATGAGAGTTCCTTAGATAATAAGCATTACTCAAAATAATCTATACAAAATGAGCACAGGACTCACAGATACCGGTTTCAGCTCACATAGTTCTAGAAACGTGATTTGGACTGATAAACAACAGCAACTAATGCATTTAACAGGTTATTATGTGAAGAACTAACATGTCAGTATAACACCCCATCATCGAACCAAGAAAAATGCAAGAGCAGTAAAATATTACCTATTGTAGTCTTTGAAGAAGTAAGAAGAGCCTGACTATAGGTTTTATGGCAAGATCTCACAATGGCTTCAATTGCAGCCTTAACTTTTGGGATGTAGTGACCAATGTTATGAACTGCCAGAGCAGCATCAAATTCAGTAAGCTATGATATTTATTCAGAAGGTCAGAACCAAAAAGAGATTATTCATAATAGATTAAAAAAACAATAAATACCGTGAAGAATTTCCAAGCCAACATGCTGGCTAGTGGGAGACATCACAATGGCAAGCAATGCACGAAGCCCAATAACTTTTGCCTCCGGACTATCTTGCTTCAGCAATTCCAGTATTGTGTGGTTCATTGCAAAATCAAGATTATGTTCTGCAATAGTTACACAGAACTCCACGAGTTTGTCATGTTGGACATCCTGAGTAAGCATTCCCTTCCTGAGGATTGTCACAAGTTGAGAGCTGACACTGTCCAGGTAATCCCATACACGATTCGGAGGTTGTTTATCACCATGGACACTCAAGTAAAACCTCAGAACACGATGTAGGCAATCTAAGGCCATGAAGCGATGGTTCTTATCCTGAAATGTGGATACAAGTAAGATATCAATGGTAATTCTGGAGATCGTAATAGTGCACATAGCATCTGTAAACTTACCCTAAGATGCTTGTATAATTGTTCCATGTGAGAACCAAAGTTACTGAGAAAAATAATAGGATCACCGAGACATAGGAGAAGTGTCACCAAAGGGTAACCAACCTAGAGAAAGAAGATGTTTGCATTACACAGTTTCAGTCAAAATATCCAAGATACACATTATAACTGACATGTTATCAATATAAACAAGGCAGGCATAGAGATAAAACAAGATACAAGAGAATCAGACATCAAAGAAGTAAATTAAAATAATATGAAAGAGTGTGATGTTGTATTATTATATTGTAGATACACATTATAAATGATAGTCTTGCAAACCTGCAAACCTAAATCCCAAATCAACCATATTTTTAATGTTTATAGTAGGTTTGCAGCTTCTGAGCAAACAATTAAACAAATCAAGAAGTTTGCATCCCCCATGTTATAATAATATAAACCATAAAAGCAAAATGACATAAAGCAGAAAGAGTTGTTCTCTGTAACCCCTAAACTTACAGCTATATGTTTACTTTGTTTGTCCATCCAGTACATCAGCTGCCCCCTTATTCGTGCTACAGCTTCGTACCAAAAGGTCAGTGCAGGTTCAACACCAGAAGGAGGCCAGTGACCTTTTCCGCCATCAGCTAGTGGAGCAAGTATGTTTGAAAGCATGTTGCATAGTGCATGGTGAAGTTCACTTTTACGCTTGTGAGGAGCACGATTTAGAGGGTTGGCTTTTGCAACAAAGGAGGCTGATGCATTCAAACCACCTTCTGTTTTAACCTGAAAATCATTTCTTCATCATCCAATGTTTTTGTAATAACTTGATTAGTGACAATATTCACACATACCCCAAGCTTAAGGTAGCGCATCCCATTAATAATACTAAGTGTTTCACTTCTTGCAACACTGGTATCAATTCGGCGAGTATTGAGCTCCATGAAGAAGCGTTCAGTCACAGAACTAAATCTGTTGAGCAAATGATAAAAAGCATACAAATGTCAGGTTTTAGAATACAATCTTAGAAACATTTACATAGGGAAAAAAAAACTACGGAGTACTTAATAAATGAAACTGAAAGATCAGCAAATATCTCAGCACGTAAATCATGCTTAAGCTTTTTGCTAGGTTTTACTAAAACAGTGAGATTACCATCCAGCATCAGAAGCAGGATATTCTCATATCAAAGCCGTCAAAAACATTATTGATAACAAATTACTAAGGCAATGATCTTGTGTGCAGTAATAGCATGAGATAATCTTCAGTGCACAGAATAATGATTTCACCTTGTATAAACTATCACACTAACATATGCAACAGACATGACATAATTAGTGCATACCTGATACGCGATAAAGCACCAAGGAGCTGTGCAACTAGATCCAGCAAAAGTCCCCTTAGGTCAACAAGGGAAGGATATTCGACTTGGCTAACAACCCTGACATTAGCAAACATAGAGTTTTAGAAACATGCATTTTTTTAATACCAAAAAGTAGATTTGCAAAGTATCTTTCCTCATATTGAAACTCAATGGTGAAAACCGCCGTTCAAACTGCTTCAGAGAGGATGCCAATGCTCATTCATTCATGGCTTTTTTTCTAATTATAGTGGTTGACATGTGATTTTAACCTTGATACAGAAGATATAAATTTTATGGGTGATTTTTCTATCCTATTAGCATCATTTATACCAACTGGGTAAATCAATAGGAATCCCTACAATGAACACCTCAGAGAAACATTCCTTTCTTAAAACACATGAATCTTCCAGTATCAAGGAGATGCAGCTAACTGCTCTTCATTTAGTGTGCCATCCTTCAAATCAACAACACTAAACGCAATTATATATGCCACTATGATGATTATTTATGCTCAAAGCATTTGTATATTTATACAGTTATACACTGCATTGAAGGCAGAATTTTCAGCCAACAAAGAGATGTTAACCCTGAATTCGAACTTGAAAAAAACAGGCATGCACTTCAATCAGGAGGGATACAACGGCCAAAGATGTTCGAAATGTCGTTGAAGATAGAGGTGGAACCTAATGTAGTGTAAGAATCTGTAAATTACTACATCTATCACTTTTGAAGTAAGATAAATCATCATTACCTGTCTGCATTGATTAGCCAGTCGAAGACAAAGTTTTCAAGCCCAATCCAAAGTTTTTCTGCCAATGGAGGACATCTGTTAATACTTTCAAAACATCTATTTTTGTTTGTGTGGTGGAGGTAGAGAACCCAGCAATTGGGAAGACATGTGACAAACACTTAATAAATAAAATTAGAGAACAAGGTTCGCCTTGACCGGTTAAGGATTCAAGGGACCACTAAAGCATTAACAAACCTGTAAGTCCTTCTTGTGGGCAGCACTCAACAAAACGAATACATGCCGAGCAAAAAATGCATTCCACCGCTAGCTGTACAATGAAACATCACAATATAAAACAAGTTTGTTTGAAACAACTTCCCTCAGGAAGGGAGGAGGAATGTGAAAGTCCTGATGATTCATCAGACTGGAGAGAGAGAGAGAGAGAGAGAGAGAGACCTTTCTTTGAAATGTTGAAGCATCATTTGCACCTTTTGGAGATTCACTGCATCAGAACCCAAGTAAGAATTATTAGAGCAAATGAAGCATATAGTAGAGTATTGTATAAAATACTAATCGTGACTGGAGTAATGTGTACTTTCAGATTGTACTATTATCGGGATTTCGCATCCCTTTGTACACTCCATAATTTTATTTATAAAATTTATGTTTCTTATCCCAATAAAAAAAAATCCATGTCTTTAAGAAAGATTAGAACAATAAATAATCACAAAGCTTGCATTCATTAGCCACCATTTCTAGTCCTGTTCATTTCAATCTAGTAATTAATACCTGCAGTGCAGGTGGTTTTGATGTTCTGAAAACAATTAAAAGTCTGTTTCAATATAACTATGCTAAGGAATACCATCAACCTTTCAAAGGACGGAGGTTTCCAAAAAATGAGATTACTACACTGTGGCGAGTTAATAAACTAATTTGGGTAGAAGTAGAGCCCAATTGTCGAGAGAATTAAGAAACTAAACAATATTTTAACGCTTCATAAAAGAAAGGACTATTGCTATGGTACACACATTTAAAACTAAAAATTTCTAGCCATCTGGATATAAAAACCAATTATGTCATGGCTGAATGTTTGATGTTAGTGGCTCGCTAGGCTAGAGTAACATAATTCAAAAATAGCAAAAACTAGACCTAGCTACAAATTTGAAGTTCAAACTCCAAAGCTTTTCGTTAACATAGCAGCATGAATGTTATCAATCTGAGAGAAAGAACACGTGACGAAGTTGTCAGCCACTGACATACTCCAGCTATCTTCAAGAGTTTATATGGAAAATGAAATTAATAGATAGCATCATTACTATGTGATAGGAATATATTCAACGAAAAATCCATAAAAAGGAGATATATATATTGGCCCTCAAAAAATAACAGTTTCATAGAAAAATGGAAACCTTTCTCTCCATCGTAAAAGAGCTTCCAGTAAAGGTATGGGTGTGTGTCGAGCTACCATTGCTAAAGAATCTAGTACTTGCTCGTAAGCCGGATCTGATGGTCGAAGATACTGTCCATCCTGCAGATAATATTGCCATAATTACTCAAGCAGTCATTTCTTACTATGAGAAGCACAAATCTCGGAGAAAAAGACAGCATGACATATAGAAAACCACCATATATGACGTCATGAAAGATTGCGTGAATACTCTACTATATGATACTTTTCATCCCTTAACAGCCCAATAATCATTTTTTTTGTTTCCTTTTCTCAGGGATTCCTAACCACTTTCGCACATAAATATTCAGTTAGTCCCTTCCCTCCGCATATGACGTCATGAAAAGATCTCGCGAATACTCTACTATTCGCCACTTTTTATCCCATAAAGGCCCAATAATCTTTTTACCTTTATTTTCTTTTCTCAGGGATTCCTAACCACTTTCCCAGATAAATATTCAGTTAGTCCATGCTTTTCATTTATGAAAGCCTATCAAACACAATGCACTATAACTCCTTGACCAATATCAAACATGTACTAGAATCTATAGGTACTACACATCATAATTCAACTATGAGGTGTGAGCAAGTTTGAGTGAATTTTTTTTTTAATAATAATTTAATAAAATGAACTCCTCCTAACTGTAATTAATATAGAAATACCCAAACACAAGAATTACAAAACATGTAGAATCTATAGGTACTACACATCATAATTCAACTATGAGGTGTGAGCAAGTTTGAGTGAATTTTTTTTTTATATAATAATTTAATTATAGAAATACCCAAACACAAGAATTACAAAACGCCCCCTTCCCCCTCCCCCCCACCCCACACACACACACACACGGAGAGAAACTTACTTGAACTTGAGCAGTTTCAATGCGTCGCCTAGCAAGGGGAAGGAACCGCTGTAGCAGCGCATCAACAATCAGCTTTGCAGCACTCCCGGCCTTCATTTCGTCCTCAAGTTTTAACCACCAGCCAAAATGCAGACTACTTCCCAACTTCAATTTTACAGCTCAGCCCTAACATTGTTTCTCTACAGTCGTGATCCGAATTGAATTTCTACTGCCAATAATCGACCGAATAGCATGTAAAATAATTTTCCCCAGGAACAGAGACCTAGAAAGAAGAAAAACCCGATTTAAACAGTGCTGTCAAATTATGTTCGATTAAACAGATGGGCACCTACATGATTTTGATATAATTAGTTCGGATTTGTGAAATCTGAGTAGGGAAAAGGGTTTTAGATTGTACCTTGTGCGAATTAAAGTAATGATTTGTTGTTCATTTACAGCTTGGAAATTCCATTTCTTCTTCTTCTTCCATTAAGATTTGCTACAGAGGCAACGGCGACATGGATTTTTTTGTATTTGTTTATTTAATTGCGTTTTGCTGTCGTTCGGCTGTTTTTGGCAATGCAATTTACGATGCGGGTCAAACAAGGTGTCTCCACCGGGTCGGGCATTGGTCACTCTTGTCCTTTTGGCGTATATGGTAGAAACAAATATTTCAACTTTAATTTAAGCGAAAAATATCATTTTTGGTTTTCAGATTTGTTCACTTACATTACTCACGATCAAAATTGATCACTCACTAATTTTTTTTTTTGACACCATTCCCCACTTTTAATTTCTAAACCCTAATTTTGATAGAAAATAATAAGTGAGCGAACAATTTTGATAGTAACTAAATATGGGTGATCAAATCTGAAAATAGGTAAACTTGGGTGAACAACATTGATATTTTCCCTTAATTTTATATACTCTCCTGATCATTTTATCATCATCCTTCAACCATCACTTAATTATTCAAAATGTCATCAATTTTATTCACACGCAGTTAATTTATTCACAATTGATCTCACAATACCCTACAATACACTTATTTTATCTACTTTATTTATTTTTTCCTTAAAACATGTGTCCCTTCCTATGAGACTACTTATTGTGAATGAATGGATATATGTTGAATATATAAATCAATAATTTTATTAAAAATTTGGAAATTTAAGATGTAGTTTTGAGAATTGTTATAACATGTTATTATACATGTATTTTATTTTAAATTAAAAATAAAATTATATGATTAAAATAAATATTTAGGTAAACTAATATAAATAATAGACTATTTGTAAAACAATTGATATTACATTACATAATACAATATAAACGGGTAAATATATATATATGATAAAATACAATTAGTACTACGACGATGACTTACTATGTTTAAATATAATGCTTCAATTATACCTACTAGGTTTAAATGTTATTTGCTATGCAATCGTATCATTTCCAACTTTCATATCTCGTATTTTTAACTTCGTACTATAGTAACAAAAGACAAATTGTTGAAGTTTTGGTTATGCAAGGTAATTCAGTTGTTTTGTGTGGGTTAAGGAAAAAGTGTTACAGATTCCCTCACGTGCAAAATATAATGTTATTTGCGATAATATTAGCACGACAGAGTTTATTAGCACATGCGATGACTGAAAAATTGAAAATATATTTTTTTAACTTTGAAGATTCAAAAGTGTTTGTCGCAACCTTCAAAGCGTTCACCATAAAGCATTCAAAAGTAATGTTTAATCCAAAATAAAAGTCATCACGTTCTTGGATAAGCGTTAGTAACGACTCCTCTTAATATAGGACGCTTACCTAGCCAACGTTTGGATCCAGTTTTACCCAAAATTTTCTAGTTCGTTCCAACATTCCCCATTTATCCGATTATTGCTGAGAAGTTTTTGGATATCAAACGGACCTCCCCAAAAGGTAATTTTAATGTGATTAATTTCCCCCTTTTTACAATCAGTTCCGCTACAACACCCGCAGCTCAAACAAGATAGAAGCGAATATCACATATTCCTTCTCCATCTCTTTTCTACTTTTTACTAAGGGCTGGTCTGCTATGGACTCGAGTGCATGTTGTGCACCCTAGTCCATGTTGCACTTTTCAGTTTACTGACTTACACTTTTTGGTAAATGGTGTTGCACTTTTCAATTATTAAACTGTATAATAATATTTTTAGTAATAATTGAAAAGTGCAACACCATTTACCACAAAAAGTGTAAGTTAGTAAACTGAAAAGTGCAACATGGACTAGGGTGTACAACATGCACTCGAGTGCATACTAAACTTTACCTTTTACTAATTCTTTTATTTTAACTTTAATTATTTATTCTTTTAGTCTAACAACCACTTCTAAAAAAATTCTCAGTAAGATAAATAATTTTTCATATATACATTTTAAAAGAATTATTCCCTCCGTTCCAAAGAAACTTTCATACCTATTTTTTGTTTTTCAGAAACTTCACTCATACAGTATCTAAAATATTATATTTCATTTATTTATTTTTTTATAAAATTATATTTTAAAATTCTATTTATTAATATTTTTTAAAAGTTGGGTGAACCGTAAGTATGAAAGTTAATTGGGCACTAGGGAAAATTTAATTATCAATCCCACGTAATAATATAAACTGGGCCGATATCAAGTTAGAGCCCAATGCACTAAACTACACTTTGGGCCCATTTTCCGTAGCCCAGTGATATAAGCAAAAAAAGAAGGAAAAACGGAAACCGCTCCTTTCGCCGATCACCGCCGCGATTCCCCTGCAGCCGTCGTCTCTCCGGCGCTTCCCCTGCTCCCGCTGCTCTCAAGGTACTTATCTTCCCCTCTCTGTTGATTCCTTTAACGAATCTCGTTTTCCCAGCGTATTTCGACCTCCAACGATCGCCGCTGCTGCTCCGGCACCGCATTTTTTTTGAATCTTATATCTCGATCTTTTCTGTGAGACCTTTCCTCAAACAGTAGGAGTAGGATATTATTTTTAAAAATTATTTCTAACAATTACGGCTATCATAGTTATAGTCTGAACGATGGACTTCCAATCACAGGACCTGTCTTTTGAGCTTGTAATTGAGTTGATTAGTTTGCTGTGATGTTGAGGTCTGCGAGTCTGTAAGCTCTAGTGCTGTGGTGTTGAGGTCTTTGTTTTATTTTGCTGTTTTGATGGAGTAACTTTGTAATTGGGATGGAGTACCCCTTGTACTCCATTAAATTATCATCATTGCTGTTTCAGAAAAGAAAAAAAATGTACCCAAAAAACATTGGATGTATATGATTGTCTGGGATTTCCCTTTAGATGAAACATGATTATATAATTGCATGTTTAAGAAGAATGTGTATGCTAGTAAAGGTTTTGACTGGCCCTCTGTTTAATTCCTTATAACCACCATACAATGCAGTATTCACCCAATGCCTCTGCCTGTACTTAGAAACTAGAAGGGGTATTACACTATTTTTCCTGAATAACTAAACAAAATGGTTTGATCCGGACCTCCAAAGCACGTGTTACACATAGATCTTCACTTCAGTACACAAGATAGGTCTGTTATTTCTATGATATATCCTGTAATCCCACTAAAAAATTTCCTTTCCGCGAGCATGGTAGAAGTACAAATTCCATTTGTTGCTTGGGATATAAATAAATGTTTAATTTTGAATTAACATCTGCTGGCATTTACGTGTTTGTTAAAATATGCTTTGTTACAAGATTTCATGGTATGAAATGTCATTTTAAAGTCTTCTCCTTTTTACTAAATGTCATTTTAAAGTCTTCTCCTTTTTACTAAATGTCATTTTAAAGTCTTCTCCTTTTTACTAAATGTCTTAGAATGGCTTCTGGAAAGGAGACAGAGCAAGACCAACTGGCATCATCTCTGAATGATCTCTTCACCAATGTCTCTACCATGATCAAAGGCGAGCTCCAGGTAGCCACACATTACTTGGGTTTAATTTTACACTCTAAAAATTGATGAGATCATGCAAATCTACAGGGTTGATGTAAATTTTGATGAAGTAAACAGAGATTTGGATTTGTTCTAGGTACTTGTATGGTGAGAATTGTTACATGAACTAGAGAATCAATCTTCACTCATGCATTTTGTGGTATCTTGACTGCCTCCACCCTACCATGCCCCCACTCGAAAATAAAATGCGTTATTGTTCTCTATATGATCATAATTTGTTATCTTGCTCTTTTTTGTGTACAACATTTTCCCTTTAAAATTTCATGTCTGATTATGATTGTGAAATCTTCTAATGTCGTAGGGAACAAATAATGTACTTGAGCTCTTAGAGAAAATGAATGTGAGGGTAGCTGAAGAATACAAGGGGTATGGTGACGTGGCTTCAGGATTAAGCGTTTTTGTGGAGCAATTGAAGTTAAAAAGCTGTACCTTTGACGACCATGTTCAGCAGCTCGATACCATAGAGCAGCACGTTACTGAATTTGAAGCTGTAATTTCCATGCTTGATAAACACGTTTCCATGTTGGAATCTAAAATGCAATCTGCTTATCAGATTCCACCTTCACTAAAATAGCTATCACTCATTTTCAGAATATAGTTAATCTTTGCTGTATAGTTATGTCATTCTTGAGGCTCATCTGTACAGTATACTATCATACGAGGTCTCTTATTGCGCAGACGTGCCTGGAAAAGAACACGATAATGTTTGAAGCAATATATCCTGCAGGTCGGAGACATTGTCATCTGAAGCTCTATATTCACAATTTCACGGAGACTTGTCGAAGTAAATTGTATAATTTAAGTTCATGAGATCACATTCCTTATTTCCTGCCCAAGTCTTTTCATCATATGAATTGTTCCCTTCGTCCCACTATGAGTTTCTTGTTGCTTTTGAGTGTATGATAAAATAATAAATACAGTACAGGTGAAAGAGTGTCGATCACCATTATACAAGACATAAAAGATGCAAAATAGTATTGTCATGCCTCAAAACTGTAATTCAATAAAATGAGAAGAGTTCTGTAAGAAATATAATAAGATAGAAATACCCTTTAGTGTGTTTAAATCACAATTACAAGAGGTAACAATTCGGTTAGGCTAATCCAAACGTCTATATGATACATAAACATATGTACAACGAGTGCAATCCTCCAGAGTGATCATTTCGGCAAGAATGGCCGAATATCCCCCCTTTAGGTACATTCGAATTAGCAACGAGCTTCCTTCGAGTATAATCAAGATACCAGCTCGACTCTGGGTAGCTTTCAACGCACTTGCCACCACTCTACAAACTGTACAAGAAACTCCGGCCATGGCTGGGAAGAATGACCGAAAAGCCCTTCTTGAGCTTGTATGTACATAAAACCCGTACTCTGGTTAACCATTATCGAGTAATGGTGAAGCTCGTTATATTCTGAGTTTCATTTATCCAATGCAAATGGAGGGACGAGAAGGATTGAGACGATTAGTTGAAGAAATAGGGAGACTGCAACACTTCTCTTAGATCAAAGTTGCCCCGATCAGGCAATGGAGGGAAAGTCAATGAAGGGAAGGACCGTTGAAAGCCCTCCAACAACTGTTCAAATAGGAGACGATAAATAAGTGTCGAGAGATTTTTACGGAAAAATAGTTCACAATTTGATTTTAGTTATGTTTACTTTCACGAATTGAAAATAGCCTTGTAATTTTATTTTATTTGACATTTTGGTCCGGTGAGCAAACTGTAAGAGATGAAACATCTAGTTGACTAATCAGACTTTGTCACGTGGACAAACTAGACCCTACCACATCAGCGTCAACAAGATGTTACATACCGGACCTAAATGTCAAAAATTGAAAGTTACGAGACTATTTTCAATTCGTGAAAGTCGACAGGACTGGAAGCAGAATTGATGAAAAATAATTTTGTTGGTTAAACCAAATAAAACTGCTCAGAAAGTGAGGGTGTGTACATTCTCTAGAATTGGTGTTTCGTATAGTTCAACGAATTTCTCTCTCAGTATCGTGTTCAATTCGTCGACATCACATGCATGAGTCCAATATGAATCATGAACACCTGCAATCAGATAACAACTAGCTAAGGTAATTCATTGGCAAGTTTGGACATTTTAGATATGCAGAGAGAGAGAATAGAGAAAGAGACCTGCAAAGGTCAAGCCTGCCTTTCTGCAAGCAATGGCAGTCATCATCATATGTGAGCCATCAAGGGAATGAACGAAGTTTGGAGGAAAAGCTGTTCGCTGCCTCTTAACCATTACCTGCAATAGGATTGAATAAGCATATCAACGTATTTAATCGTTTACAAGAGCCAATAAAGCATTTTTCACAGCCCAAACGACAGAAAATAGACAATCACATGGTTTGCAAGCTTACCTTTTCTGACTCTCGCTGGAGAGTCAAAACCTGGAGAGAGGTTTTAATCTGCAATAAAAATAAAAAGTTGCTAAAATAAAAAGGAAAATGCTGAAGAATATGTGATTTTTCTAAAATTCTGTAACCCTTACAAGGTGTCTTGCTGTTTTACGGTAAGGCTGAACCACAGGTAATCCAAGTGGAGTTGTCCAACAAACTGGCTCGTTTTCCGATGCAATAACCTGCGGGAGATTTACAGTTATTGCAAATAAAAATATTCAATTAATTCAAGATGATCAGATTGCACTTAATTAACACAGAATACAGAGCATGCATTCATTATACCTCATTTACCAGTTATCTGCAATAAGTGATGTCTGTATTTTATGGGAACTTATACATGAAGGTAAAAGAGATTTAATGCAGTACATTTATACATTGATAATTTAAATATAGACCTATTAGTATAGAGGAATCATATGCAAACAGTAGATATATGCATGTGTAAGTTCATTCAAGAATAGAATGCAGAGAAGAAATGTGCAAATATATAAAGAACTCGTGATTTAAAAATTGCTTTTTCACTTGATAATTTAGATTCTATAGAGCTACAATACCAATAAAATGCATCTTGATGCATAAGAATTGCTAGAACTCTCATGCTTACTCAAAAAACAGAACAATTTTGCAATACAAAGAAAGGAAAGAACGATGGTTGATCACACAAATAATTATTAGGAGGTATTTAAGCTACAAGATTAAATTAACTTTCAAAGATTTTGAAAAGAAAGAACCAATTATTTAAATATGATGATGATGCTGAAAGTTAAAAGAGAAGAATATCAACTTGATATAAAAGAGAACGAGTAACATCATCTCATATAAAGCTTACTAACTTCATTTCACTAAAAATATAAGTGAACACAGTTTTAACAAAAATACAACATATGGAGTAATATTTTTGTTTCCCAAAAATAGATCATACCCACCTTTGCACATTCTCCAAGCCAACTCATGATTTTCCTAGCAGCTTCAAACATCTCCCCTAGTGCAGTTAAGGTAATCTATCCAGCAACAACAAACAAAAATTAAATATCATGAAAATATATTCTGGGTGATAATTAGAAAAATAATTGATTCAGTATTTATAAGAATTTGTTAACAGTTAATTCTGCCATACTTTTGCTGCATAACAGGCTGCACCAAAAATTTCTGCATCATCCCCTATGGCATCACGTTCCTTTAATCTTTTCTTTATTTGATCTCGAGCCCCAATGTAAGTTACCCCATATACCGATGTCATCACAGTCTGCTTAACCAACTTCCGGTCCACCTGATCATCATCCAAATGTTTTTAAATGAGAAAAAAGAAGGCAAAATGAAAGACCAAATCAACCAAAATAAAATCTTACGGAAGTATTTTATCATGAGTGTAAGTGCTAGAGAAAGTATTTAGCTGAATATGGAATAACTTTAAGGGTGAACACATTTTTTTGTCCCTTAAGTTGTACCATTTTTTTTTTTTTGTCCTTTTTTTCAACTTTGGAGTTAGTCCTCTATGTCTACAAAGTTCAATGTTTTGGTCCTTTTGCCGGCTAACAGAGGTAACCCTTCCAGTAATAGGTGACATGACAATTATTTCCTTTGTTGCAGGAACACTTTGGTGTGGTAGACTTTACGGATTTTTTTATAGTTTGGTGAAAATCCCCCCCCCCTTTTTAACAAATATTGATGTATTCTTTATTTAGAATAACCTCAAAAACGTGTTTCTGCAAATAGAAAATCCCTTTTCTTTGTTAGGAAGTGAGCACTTATTCCAGCGTTATGTCACGTTTGATTTTAAAAAAAACGAAAAATAATTGTCACGTCGCCTATTGCCGGATGGGTTACCTCTGTTAGCCGGTAAATGGACTAAAACACTGAACTTTGCAAACATAGTAGACTAATTTCAAAGTCGAAAAACTTAGATGACAAAAGTAAAAACTGGTACAATTTAAGGGACAAAAGAATGTATTTACCCTAAATTTAATGACAAAGTTACACACTAGATAAAAAACTATGACTTTCGGAAAAGTAGTTAATCTATACAATAGAGAGTTATATGTCTAGCCTCAAGCAATGGCACCAACCTGATTGATCAATCGTATTGCATGCAGCGCCTCAGGAGATACAGTAGGATCCTTTTGAGCATCTTCCTTCATGATATCAAGAACCCTGAATGAAAGCATGATCAAGAATAAATCCAAAGAGAATGTTCTCAAACGAACTTCCACACAAAGCAAATGGTAGTGAGCTTAAAACATTCCAGGCCAATTTCACAATCTCCACGTCTAAAAGAGAAAGAAATCAAGATGTTCCTGTTTAGTCTTATAAAGCACAATTGTCATGTGTTTTTTACGTATACGACTAGCTCATTCAGAGCACCAATATCACCTTCTACATGATCACAAATTTAGCAAAGAAATATAAAGACAAATATGAATATTTTTCATCTGTTTTATATGTTAAACAATACAAAAGAGTCTTCACTTTCTTTTATTTTTTAATATTTTTTTCGGTTCTCAATTATTATTATTATTTTAATTGGAACATCTGATGACAATGATGAATGGGGTTCTTGGACACTGTCACAGCAAATTATGTAAATGATCTCAGATGGAAGATAATATATCGACAGCAAAGAGGATCTATTATTTAAAAAAAAACACCTACCTGGCAGCTATTCCTGAGTAAACATCTGCAGGTTTTTCTCCGGCAACCAAATTAACAGCAGCTGCTCCTAGCTAAATTGGTGATGATGGCAACATCAGTTTAGCTTGAGAGTGGGGTCGTAAAGCAAGCTTAATAACAATGAAAGAAAAACAAAAACAAATAGAATGTAGCAGGAAAATCTAAACAACATGAAAGTTTAGATCTTAAGCATCCTTAGTCACTACTCAATCTGTTAATGTCATATCCTGATATTGACTATAAATTATTTGTCTCAACTAGAGTGTATCTAAACTTTCACAAACAAATTAATTCAAGAAATATTCACTTGCTACATCTTCACTTCAATATGAATCAATACACTATATTTAAAAAAAAAAAAAAAAAAACTGATACCTATAGAAAAAATAGAGAAAACACACCTTATCTCTACCAAGAGCAGCATAATGCTGTAAACCGTTGCAGGAACCATCCTAGAAAAACCAAAAGATGGAATGATATCAAAGGAGGCAGAAGAAAAAACATAAATAAGCCATGCAGCAATAGAATTGCCTTCTTCAAAAGAAAACAAACCTAAATGCAACGGAACTCTTTGTTCAAATTTATACTATTTCAAAACGAGATATCATGTTTGTTTGCTTTGTTTTCTCAGAAAACCCTCATTTTCACTACACACTTCCTACAAGAGGATATCTCAAACATTTTAAATCCAAATTACATAATTGGGGCCACTACCATCATCAAATTTACTTGTGCATTCAAATGGACCCACCATCACCAACTTCACATTTTATTATATTACATAAATGAACCTATTAAAACATATAACCAAATATACTGTCACTTTCATCAACTCTTTTTAGTAAATGAATGTATACAAAGTATAACAAACAACACACAATCTCATGTTCAAATCCCGATATTCTAACACTACAAACATTCATCTAAACAAAGTTCCATTTTTTCACACAAATACATCCCAAGTTCTTGATAGAAATGAAAATTCCCACTAGAATGAGACCAAACGAGCCCTAAAACTCTAAACAATCATGAGAAAAAATTGCCAAAATATTGTAGCTGGATGAGATCAGTCTCATAGAGTTGACAGCAAATAAAAAAGATTTGTCTAATACATAAAAATATATAAAAACAACACCAGTGCATCAATAGTTCTTTGGAACTGATATAAATGTAAAAGCATATGCAAGTACAGTCTTCCACAATAGCAATAGTTTGTTAAATCAATTGATAAGTAAAAGAGACAACTTTCGTAAAATTAAGAAAACCTGTACGTTGAAACATTACCTGGTGCACTGGAATATGTGATTTTGTTGCCTCAGGAGATGGACTCCTCAGGGCTTCAGCAAGATTAATACACGCTGCTAAACATTGAAAAGGATCTTCTGCACTCAACCACCATCGCTTTCCTTCAAGTGGTCTATCAGCAGAATCAAATATATCATCTAAGTGATTCTCAGTAAAAGCTAATCGACCATCATGAGATAATTTGTCGACCCCATTGGCAAATAAATTGGCCAGGTGTATCTTGAGCCATCGCAAGCCCGACTCTCCAAGAGGTCGTCCCTCTGAAAACTCTAAAATTCCCCTACAAATATCGGAACCCAAATGGTTCAAGTGCGGGTGCATGGGGTACGCACGACCTCGGAAATCAACATTGTGTGGGTAGAAAAAACCTTCTTCGTCTTTCATTTTTCGTGCAACCTATCAATTTGATGTCATCACATAGCATCGACCAAATAAAATATGGATGTAAGGTGAGACTGTGAAAATGAATCTTACAGCCAATTTGAGCTCTGTATCACAACGTTGTGAATGCCGCTCACTGTTTTCTTTCTTGGTATTTTTAACTTTCCATCTCCACTTCTTAATTAATGTTTCATCTTCTGTATCTGGCTCCTCTGGCATCGGGATCTTGACAAAAAAAAGATATTGAAAACATATAATTTTACTCGCTCAAATAATGAATCTGGAAACTTCATCAGATACTGAGGAAAAATGATCAAGATTTAAATTAACATACATCATTGCGGTCAACTAAGTCTCCAAGACAACCTCCACTGGCCCATATTCTGTCAATGATGTGGAGTACTCTTTTATTCACTCTCCATCTGGTGTTTCCAAGAGTATCCAGTGCCTGTAAAGAACAGGTAGTAAATTTAAAGCCCATTTGACTGAGCTTATAATCTCCCTGAACCAGCTTATAAGCATTCAAAAGGTGTTTGGTAAAAAGGATTTTTCACAGCTAATATGATCTTAAAATAAGCTTTAAAAAAGTACCAACACCCCAACTTATTTTTCTAATACTATAATATAAGAAATATATAAGTAATAGATTTTGTAAAAATTTAAAAACAAAAGTCACCCCCACCCACCCCCCACTGGCCCAAAAAAACGTAAAGAATCAGAAATTACAAACCTCAAAACAAAAATTAAATTCAGAAACAACATATCCCACCCCCTTCACCCCTTGTCAGCAGAGAAAAGAATCAGAAATTACAAACCTCAAAAACTGGTTTCAATTGCTCCCGAGGAGTCCTCTTAACTGTATCACGTTGTTGACGTGCTCCATGGGTGCGCATTAAATACGAAGGCAGATAAAAATATGCACCTTTTTCATACCTGTTAAAAAATCCATGAAGGATAATTAGAAATAGAAATAAACTGACATTTGGTCCAACTGAAACCCAAACAACACAGGCAGTTTGAATGGGATAACTTAAAAGTTTTGCATTACTGGGGACTATTTAAAAAGTTAAAAAGAAGAATTGATGCCAATGAAGGCCGTGAGGAGCAGAAGAACGACATATTTGTTCTCTAGAAACAAAATTGTTCAATTTTTCCATTGAGAGGCATTTTATTGTCAGAGTTATGACAAAAGAAATATAATAATGCTGACATCAGAAAGGCGATGCTGTGAATGAAAATTACAAAATCCTGAAGAACGTATTTCTTAAAAACGTAACATTGACTTAATTACACCCAGCTAAATACAGAAGGGGCATGCTAAAGCATTAATCATGCATCTACCAACACCACAATTGGCATAGTATTTCTTTCTGAGACATCATAACCAATAATTTTACCAAGATCTAAGCCAGAACAAAGATGAGCAACCTAAAATTAACTCCATAGTTAAGGAGTTTCGAGAAGCAGTAGAATATTAAGCATTATAGTGATAGAAAGCAGATGTTAAGCGTGCCAAAAAGAATTGGAAATCACTTTATTTTTTCCGATATGACTTTAATAGATATTTACAAATCCTACCAGGAATATTAATTGGCACATCTGTTATCTATCTGTTCCCCCTGACTATAGATTTAAATTGCCTATTTTATTTGTCAGACAAAAAAGCTAAAGTGGGCAGCATAAGCATAGCAGACAACTTTAAAATCTCCAATCACCTACACAGGGATAAAAATGGAAAATATCCCTTCGAGAAGCAAGTCCTCCTTTGTCTGGACACCAACCATGGTACAGTCGATAGAATAGTGCTGGCCTAGTTGCCTCAGTGTCAAATCCATTATCACACTATTTCTTTAAGGTTCAAGTTGGACTCAACTCGATCAACCAAATTAAGCCCAGCACAACTAGATAAAAAATTTTTTTTGGAGAAGTCGGGGGTCAAAGTCTACAATTTGCTCACCCCTCCCGAACCCATCATACCATATTACCATTAGCAATTTAACAAATCCCCCCACCCCCCAACTCACACACAAAACACAGAGAAGGGGAAGAAAAAGAAAAGAAAGGAACACAAAAATCTATATATTGTAAGTAATCTGATGATCTAATTTAAATAAGATGAAATAATCAAACTTTTATTATAGCAACCAATTACAAAGATAATTCACAAATTACTGAAGGGGAATCTGAAAACTTGGGCGAGGAAAAGGAAGAACCGAGTTTTTATACCCTGTCCACTTGACTGGCGGCACTAACATTGGCATATATGGGATGACCATGTGCCTAGCCTGTAAAAGGAGGTGGGGATGGGATTAGAATCGAAACTACAAAGTGGAGGTAAGGAATAAAATGATTAAACACAAGACAAGATCTCTACACATACTTCGGAAGCTTTTCTTTTTAGATGGACTTTGATATTTAGAAAAGAGGCAGGGGAAGAAAATATATTAACTTACAGTTCTTTCAAGACCCATACGAATAAGAGGATCACCTTGGATAACACCGTATCTTCTGTTGCAGCCCCTGTTAAAAGAACGTACTAGTGAAAACCATCCAATACTTGAATAAATAAGTAAAAGAAGGTGGATATGAAGTGTGGAGTATCCCATACTTTATATCTTTTGTTGTTCTAGAGGTGTGTACAAAAGCAGGTCGAATATCTGGTGAGCCCTCTCCTGACTGATTAGCTGGGGGTTGTATATATGCCACCTGTATAATCAACTCAATGAGATGGCTTCCCACCTTTGCTTTAGCTTCTTGGCCCCAGGGCTGAAAGTCAATTTGTTTATTCACTAATTGATGGACAGCTCTAAGCTTTTGTCTTTTCATCAAAGTCGTGACCCTTTGTCTCACTTTTTCTTGTTCTAGGATATTTGCATCAGATTGATTTCCTTCCTTTTGTGTATCTTGCACAACTTTTTTCTTCTTGGTTTTCTCCAAAAAATAATGTATTCTCACCTTATCAATCAGAAAAGTGTTAAGAATCAGTCTTAAGTGCATTACACATTTGAGTATAATTAAGCAAAGGATGATTTGATGAATTTAGAGAGGTATGCTTATTACTTCTTCCATAGGTAAATGCATTAGCTACAGGAATCAGTGTGTCAAGGCATGATAGATTTTCCTATCAAAATGACTTTATTTTTAAAATTGAAGTCACAAGGCATGCACTGCAACATGGCTGACCATCCTGATAGTTACCAATATCAACAATTAGTACAGGAGTAGAACTGAGCAATCTAGCAAAAAATTGTATATGCTATTTTATAGGTCCAATTGTCAAATCCATAAAATTTCAATAGCCAGTTCAATAATGCAAAAAATGTGCCAGTTTAAGAACTTAAACAAGAAGGAAAGAACAGCTCCAACTAATCACTCAAATCACATACCAGCCAACGATATGGTTGGTATACATGGAGCTATTTCACGGGAAATAAAATTAAAAATTAGTTTTAACTTCAACATTTCATCAAAGCAGAATAAAGGCCACCATACTATTGCTTGTATTTTATGAATGAAACATAAACACGTTTCATTTCTACAGCATTATTCCAAATTTAAATGATTTATTTCACACATTTACAAGCAAATTATTCGTCAGTTTCAAGTTTCCAACCACATGTATTTCCACATTCCTTTTTCTTTATTTTTTTCATCAGGACGTGACTCCATAAGATACCTCAGTGTGATCTAGAGGCTTACTTGAATTTCAAAAGGCATTAAAGGGGGAAAACCATAAATCAGTCCTACCATTACTAAAGTATAAATCGTTATGCGATTATCGTTCTCTCCGTTACTAATCCAGAAACAAAAACTATTCAACTCATCAAACAGATGTAGTAGTTTCTTTGATGGCTAACCTCTTGTTCGATTGCTTCCCCGATCATACAAGCAGCCTGTACAACTCTAGCACTTCCATGCTCCCCTCCAGTCATCAGCAGCCCCATTAGCTTATGCATTGTAATAACAGCCATCATATCGGCAGGCAGTTGATCAAAGTACTTAGCATATGGTGCTTTACTCTTCCCTCCCCTAATTAACTCTTGCTCTTTTGCAATTTTATCCCGTAAAGGCTCAAACCACCCCAGAAACAAAGACTTCATATACGGCAAATTGGGCGCCAATTTCTGCTCACACATGTCATGCAAAAGCTCTCTGTACTCTTTCGCAGCTTGTTCCCACGCCTGCGTTTCGTTCTTCACTTGCCTTCTCTTAAGTGATCTATACTTATCACTCCCTAATCTACCATGTCTATCATTCCTCCACCGCTTATTATACTGTCTCCTCTCCTCTTTCCTCACCTCAATCAACAGTTCTTCAACCTCATCAGGGACAGAAACGTCATTACCATTACCATTACCATTACCATTACCATCCTCCTCCATATCAGTGTGTGACGCTACCGCCTCCGCCACACTCGCGTACCTCCTAAACCTCAATCCATCAAAATCCATTTCCTTCCTCCCGGAAACCGCGAATAATTCATCCGGTTTCTGAAAACCGGTACTGAGCTCAAACAAGTGTCTAAACTTAGGTTTATCGTGATTTACCAATTCATTGAAGCCGCGAGTGGCGGAGAGTGGAATCAGCTTCGACGAGCTCCTCGAACCGATTCTCTTGGCTATATTTCTCCACATAACAGTGGAATTCTTCTTCTGCGGGTTGAGGATGATTAATGGATTCTGATTCTGAAATGGCGAACTATCAACTTTGAAGCTCAATGAAATTGGGATTTTGCTGCTGCACATCAAATTGCCGAAAGAAGATTTTGCAAGTGAGCAAACTGTAACGAATTGAAATTGAACATGAGATATTAAACGGAATGATAGATTGGGAAGTTGTGATCGAACTGGAAGAACCAGAAACAGACATTTTTCGTTTTAGCAGTGGCGACTTTAAACCCTCCTAAAACCTTTGGGTTTAATGTGAATTTGGGCCGATTATATTTTGGGCCAATAAAATGGGCTGAAAGGCCACTGTTATATGCATTCCGGATTTGATGAGTTTACCGACCATCAAATATTATTATTTGAACTTTTGAAGTAAGGGGTGAAAATACATTATATCCTCTGTTGCTGAGTGACACCCTTTTCACAACCTTAAATAAAAATAAAAAATTGGGGAAGAAACTTGAAAAAATGACTCGTGTTGCGTGCAAAATGAACGCATAACGATAAATGATTAATTAATCTTGGATTGGCGATCAAGGGCTAGAAAAAAGTTACTGTACAAGTTTCTTCTGCACAAACTCCAACACCTACAAAAATACGTCGGAGAGATCTACGACACGGAGACTCCGATGCTCAAGTCAGAACTGGCTATCTCGATAAGATATGTGTGGAGCACTCGATCTATGGGAAAGCGCTCATTTATCAATTCAGTTAAAAATATCGTCTCTCAAGAGTAATATAGGCATACTTTAAATTATACTCCCTCCGTCCCAGGATTTTATGCACAGTTTCCTTAACGGGCATCCCAACATTTTTTGCACACTCCAAAAAATGAAACAATAATACCAATAATACCCCTCCCTTATTTTACCTTTAATCAGATCATTTTCACTTTAATCAATGAATTACCAATAATACCCCTCTTTTATTTACCTTACACATCACTTTATTCCATTTTCTTAATCTCCGTACCGGTCAAAGTGTGCATAAAATCCTGGGACGGAGGGAGTAGACGTGCACCGGAAAAAAAATAGTGAACTTTTCGGTGAGTATGTGTAGAAAAGTGTGTTTAGTGTAGTACGTGTTATGATAGTCATTTATCATCATGACGAAAATAAAAGAACTGAAATATTGTAGATATTTAAATCGTACCTTGAGAGAAGGGTTACCCACTATTCCACTTCCTCTTATGTCTTAGCTGCTCTTGTTTTTTCTTTAAATGGTGGGTTGTGTAGACTTTAGTCAAAGGTTATATGCCTTAGTCAGCTTATTGGAGCTCCGTTAAAGGCGTAAGAGGGCAATCTCTTTGTGCATACTCCATTATCTGCATTGTGGGATCCAAATACCCACACAAATTTTGCATTTCAAACCTCGGGACTTGCAGGTGCTCGAGCCCTTGCAGGTTTAAACTCCCCGAATCTAGCTCCAAGCCTAACAACTCACTTGAAAAGAATTTAAGACTTCTTCATATCAAGGTCGATTTTCATCATTATTTAGCCCATTTATTTCAATTCTTGGGGAATTCACAACAAATGGTTAAGGACAGTTGCAGTATTATGGGGGTGAATTAATTGATTGGGTGGTAAACTCATCTAGACGGTGAACTCATAAATTACAAATTATGTGGTGTAAATAATCGTGGACTTTTTAAGAGCCCATTAGAATGGCAAGCCCAACACTAGAAGGCCCAATGATCCAGAAATCGAATGACGACAAATTTTGCCAGGCAAAAAGATGAAGAAAAGAGGAACCAACGGAGGCGCCGTTCAGTGTAGGCGTCACCGGACACGCGCAGGTTAGCACTAACCACCGTCCGAAACTTGAAGCTGTGGAGGCGGTTGCCTAGGTTTCCGCCTAATCCAGCTTCGTTCGCTCACACACATATAGATATAGTGGAAGAGAATTTTGATTTCGAAACCTGCAAATGGTGAGAACTGTAAGCCATTTAGAGGATGATATATCGCACGATAGCTCTTCTCCTACAGGTACTTTGTGCTGCGCGACTATGTCGAGTGTGTGAGTTTTTTATTTTGTTAGTTTTCAAGTTGTGGAATTTTGAATTTGAGCAGACAACAAAATAGTTGATCAGAAAGTGAACGCTGTACGCTCCAAGCATTCGGAGACGGAGCAACGCAGAAGAAGTAAAATCAATGAGAGGCGAGTTTTAACTTTTTTTCTTCTATATTTGGCTGATTTACGATTTTCAATGTGGATTTTTGCTCCTCCTTTAATCTTGGTTAGTTCGTAGCTACTTTTTTTTTTTTTCATTTTCTTTCTGGAATTTGTTGTTGCTGCCGTTTAAGGGGTGGGATTTGCTCTGGTTTAGTATTTCTCTGGTTTAGTATTTATGTTTTTTGGCTTATTTATGGCTATAGTAGTTAATCTCTTGTGGCGGTGCAATTAGAATTTAAACTGAGTTGATATATCAGTTTCGGCTCCTTCAATCTGTAGCATTTTCCTTGAATGGGATCCTTTTGTTCGTGAACTTTTTATGCATTATAAACTACAAATTTGGATGATATAGAGCTTTTTGTGTGGCTATCTGTTTTCGTTCTCCTATGCAAGGGCACATTTATAGGCTATATGCAGTTATAGTTAAACCCTTAGGCCACACTTGTTTTGGGCTCTAGGTGTGCGGGAGTTGAACTTTGGAAATCATTTTCTGGTGAATAGTAAAAGTGCTTGTTTGTTTTGGGATTTTGGTAGGGTGAGATTTTGCTTTATGTGAAATCAATGTTTAATGTGAGATGTATTTAATTATTATTATTATATTGTATTGAGTGTGAGAAAAAGAGAAGAGTAAAATGAGCGGGTTAGAGAAAAGTGATGATGCGATTGTATTGGATTTTGTGAAAATAGGTGTGTAGGTGTATTATATAGGAGTGGGTGTAGACCGTAGAAGCCAGATGTGGAAATCGGAAATCCTGAAATCGAACATGACATGGATTGCAACAAAACAAACGCAGCTTAAGACTAGATTTATCCCACCCACCATTACCCCGTAACAAACATACCCTTAATGCTTTATCTTCAGTGCATGATTATTATTGGCTGACTCTATGAATGTTCGTATATTGCAGATTTCAAATTTTGAGGGAACTAGTACCTGAAAATGATCAAAAAAGAGATAAAGCTTCATTTTTGTTGGAGGTGGGTTGTATCATTTAGTCTCTTCTTAATGATATCATTTAGTAATTCCTAATCTGTTTCTTAAACTGCACAGCTCTCAGACAAACTCTGATAAACTCATCCTAATGCAGGTTATACAGTATATCCAATATCTGCAGGAGAAGTTGCAGTTGTATGAGGGGCCTTGTCAAGGTTGGAGCCCAGAGTCCGCCAAGTGTTTTCCATTGGTAATCTTAATATGCTATTGTATTTTGGGGATATCTTTATTTAAAAGGGCTTCTTTTACTATTCACTGTTTGTGGTGAGCATTTGCCATGGCTTCAACAACATTTCCTGTGTGGATGCTAAAATGTGATATAGTTTTCTTTTTGCACAGTTGTCTAGCATTTTCCATTTCAAAGAACTAGAATTATTGGCCATTTTACTGTAGCTTGTCTTACAGTATAACTCTGTCATCTTGGATGTTCGAATATGTCCCAACTATTAGAAAGCATAAGTTAATAGCATTTTGGAGTGAATAGCGGGCATCACTACCTGATGAAGTTAGTTTTGAGATGTGACTTTTACTTCTGTTGCGAATTGCAATTTTCTCAATGGAAACATCTGTTTTTCATGCTTTGACTGGCAGAATATATGAGTTATGCAATATGTTATACTACTATTTTGATAATCAATTTCGGATTATAAATGAGGTGAAAACTTTATGTCCATGATAGAAGGGCAAAGTTTATGCTCATTGGTTATTTCTTCTCTTATTAATTACAGAGAATCAATTCCGGGACAGTTGAAAGCTTTATCGATCAATCTCAATTTGATAGGAATTTCTATGGTCATGAAGACAATGTTCTCCACCCATCTTTGCTCAGTAATGCACAAAACCCAGTGGATTCTGAATTCAATGGAGCTACTTTATATAAATCAATAGATGACCTACCTATTACGACTCAAGCCCTTCCTCTTGATATGCCCCTGCAACCAGCTATATTTGATGGTGTGCCAAGTCAGCAGCCCCATCAGGAATCATTTCCCGATGCTGAGCAGTTGAACCAGCAGTCGCAACCCCACTTTTGGCCAGGTAGATCGTGTGGGGAGGATTGCTCTGTTCCATTCCATGCGGCAAGTGAGGAAGAACTGAGGGGTGAGAGAAGAGAAACTAGTATCTCAAATGGCTATTCTCAAGGGTAAGCATTGGCTGAGATAGAAATGTCAAATGATCGTTTTCGTACATAATATGGTTACTTGATTTGATTTCGGTTTGGTACACATGTTGTGCCATCCTGTGAGAATCATGTGCATTTGGTAATGGGTAATAACTTAGTAAAAAAGGAGATTGATTTTGGTGATTTCTTCTTTCACGTATGGTCACTGTGATACTCATACTGTCATACAATTCGATCTTTAGTGATGTAGCTTTTCATTGTAATTTTTTTTATTTGTTGATGCAATTTTTTGAAAATGTCTTGTATAATGCTCCAGCTGATGATAAACAGAATATCATGAGATATTTCCGTTTGTATTCTGATGATGATACTATACTGGCCTCCCAGATGTAGACTTTATTCAATTGTTTGTTGTAATTCATCTGAGTTTTTTGGTTCCTTCAGCTAGTTCTTGTGTCCTTGGTGGCCCGTATAAGGCACTATTTATTTACCGTTAACTACTGTGCTTATTTGACTTCGTTTTATTATTTTCTGCATTTCATTTATTACTTAGAGGGTATCTATTATTGATATTGTCTTCCCTTTTTCTATGTCCAACCTTTCCATGACTTGCTTAGAAATATTTTCCCCCTCTCATTTCATGTCTGGCTGATTAACTGTACACGTTTTTCAAACTTATAGCAGGATTTGTTGTTGTTTAACAGGTTGTTGAATTCGTTAAAAAGTGCACTGCAGTCATCAGGAGTGGATTTGTCTGAAACAAACATCTCGGTGCAACTTGATGTGGGAAAACAAACTAATGGCACAAGTAATAATGCAGTATTTCATGTCAAGGTTCGTCTTTTCTCATTCCATTTACTTAAAGCTTTAAACAGTTTGTGTGTCCACTTCCTTAATCTTTTCTACATGTCTTTCAAAACGTATGCATTATGGTATATGAGCCCAAAGCATACACATCAACTACACAGAGATAAAAAAGTAGCAACACATCAACTAACTAGTAAATACCACTATCATTAGCTGGGGGGAAATAATGGTATTTAGATATAATTGTAGCAATCTCAGTGCAGTTAGTTTGAAATACTATTTTTCTTTACTTATTTTTTTCTTGGGGTCGCTCTGCACAATTGTTATCCCTTCATTTATGATTGTGCCCTGTCATGTGAAAATTTTCCTAGTTCAAATCCTATATATTTTGACTTATTAGTCTTAATTGTTATCCCTGCATTATGACTTATGAGTCGTAATTTTTGCGAAGAATGATATTTTTTCTAGTACAAATCTAGCAGATCCATTTGCCACTCCCCTAGAAATATTTCCTGAATAGTATCTATTTCCTGTATTTTAAATTATTGGGTGTTGTTGTTCTTTTGATGGTTTCTACTTTCAATATTGTGATGATAAACAGTACCCTGTTTAGACTTTAGAGAATCTTACTAAATTTCAAACACAATTTCGCTGTCCAGAATTAACAACAGACTTAAACTTTTGTTTACTATCTTTACCTACTGCACGTTCAGGATCAAGAGAACGCCAACGACATTGTCTATGGTTCGCCTATGATTTTCGAGCACCCTCAGAAAAGGTTCAGAGCTGATTAGATATCTAGTGTGAATTAATTCCCTGACCCCTTCTGTTTTTTGGTGGAGAGGAAGCGAATTGCAATTTTTATTATTTTGGCGACGTTTATTCAGAAAAATCTGTCTGGATAAATGTACATTAGTATTGGTTGTCTGTGTTCTTGCACATATGAAAATACGATTTATGAAATAGACGAATGCAACGATGGGTAACGACTAACGATGCCTTGTGAAGGAAGAGATCATTGGGACTCATATTTTGTTGCCTATGACAGATTTTCTGTAATTTTAGGCAAGTTTTGAGATTGTTTCAATTTAAATGTATCTTATCTAGTAACATGAATGTATTTTTATTTCTAATTAATTTTATTGTATTTTTATTTGTTTCATGTGAGATTGTCTTATAACTGCATATCTTTTTTAATGTCCCGATATTCGACTAAAAAAAAAAAAGGAACCTGGTATCGTTGCTCAAATTTGTTTCATTGGTAAGTCATTTCTGATATCGTTTTACAAAATGAATTTCGTAAAACTGAAAAAGATCATCACTTTCAACAAAACATTATCACTTTGATGGTGATTTCTTATTGTTTTTTTTTTCCACTCAAGTGATTCTTAGTATAATTTTGTAAAATTGTTTAATTTTATTATTCTCATTCTTTTTTATAAATAATATTCTTTTTATTATTTTATCTCCACTCTTTCACCATTATTTATTTATTTATTTAAATTGTCATTATTTTTTACTTTCAAGATGGCCTTTTTTTTTTTTTTTTATGTGGGCACATATAAGTTTACCATCATACTTTAATTATATTTTATCCTCTCATTATTAATTGAACATTTATTAAAAACAATTGTCCCATTTTTATTTGGCAAAAAGCAACTCTCAACTCATTTAAAAAAAGACTTCATCAATCATCTCTTATAATTTTACACCACATATCATTAATTTTTATACACTAACAATTTTTTTTTCTTTAATAAAGTTCAATTACCTAATATCCCTCATTTTATTACTTTTACTACTGATAAATAATTTATATATTAAAATTCGTGTAAATAGTAAATGTTCAATTAATAACGAGACAGTATTTTTTGTTTTAAAATAAAAAAGAAACACACAGGCTTAATTCATTTGGGCCTCAGACATTGGCAAGACGAGGCAAGTTTTGGCGGCCCAGCCACCGATTTAATAATATATTTTTATTTATTATATAAAATACTATTCTTAAATGTTTAAAATTTATAATTAGGGTTTTAGGGTTTATACTTTTTTGATATCTTTTGTTTCTCAGTGTTTCCCTAAGTCATACACAAATTCGCCTAGAAGATGAGGAAGTTGAAGTTTCACGAGAAGAAATTACTGAAAAAGGTAAATTTCTTGGAATGGAAGCGAGAAGGTGGTCAGAGAGAAACCCTCGTTATGCATCGGTATCACGTCACAGGCAGAGACGATTACAAAAAGTGAGTTTCGCAGTCCGTTTGTCAATTCTATGTAGTTCGGTAGCTATTGGTAATGTTCGATTTATAATTTTATTGAGTTGAATTGTTGTCATGTTTTAGGTATTCAGGTTTGTGTAGAGCGGCGCAGAAGCTTGTCAACATACTGAAGCAGATGGACGCAAGAGATCCTTATCGAATTGAGATGACTGATGCCCTTCTTGAAAAACTGTGAGCATTTGTTAGAAATCGATTTTGATGCCAACTTCGAATTAATATAAAATGTAGTGGAAGAATGATGCAGTACAAGTGATGTGATTGTTAATTGAACATTTTAATGGTTTAATGGGGTGTCAAATTGATGCAAATAAGTTTAGGATAATTATTTGATGTGGTGGGGCAATAGATTTCGAAAAATGACGTGTGAAGCTTGTATTGGGACGCCCAAAATGATAATTTGTGAAGTTTCTGCTGGGACGGAGGGAGTAGTTTCAATTGTGTTATATGCGGTTCCAGTATTCCGTTTTGCGTATTGGCAATTTTCTAGTTAAATGCAAATGCTTGGATATGCATACTGGTATATGATCTGTTTTATTCCAAAACCCAAACCCAGCTTGATAGGTTTACAGGATACCACTATTAGATATTGATGTTTAACCAAGTGATTTTTACAAAAAGGAAAATTGATATGTTTGAACTAGTATATTTGGTGAGGAACGTGTGTGATTGGACACTGTTGCCCGAATAACTTTCTTAAGATACCTGGCCTTACTAGACCTATTTTGATGCTTTCCACATTATAATATACCTATACAGCCTCTATTCTGTCAATATCTGCCTCAGTTTATTGGTCTTGAAGATAAACTGTGTACGGTTCATGCTGTAGAAAGTTTGAAGAAATTCTGATACAGGTTAATAACTTGATGAGTTGAAACAAGTTTAATTGTATCAACTGGCATTCCATATGTTCTTTTTGGTTGGTGAAATGGGAAATTCTTATTGAAATGTGCATTTGCATTCATTAAGTTGATAATGAAGTTTGTTCTTAAAATGACCCTGATATGAGTTGATGATTCAAACAAGGAGCTCATATATCTGTAGCCATTTGTAGAATTGCAATGTAAAGGCACGTTTACCGTACACGCATAACTTCTAACATGCTCTCCTGCATGTTATTAGCAATTTAAATTATTCTGCGTAGTCAAGGTACTTGGTGATTCATTCAAATGTTCATTTGAATTGTGGGAAAGAAGCTATTCTGTATTATTGCTTTTTCATTATTTTCTATGTTCCAAGTACTTTTTAAATTTTAAATTTGTATGAGCAATAGGTTCAGATTTCATATTTTTTTATTTCTTACTCTTGATGTTCCGTCTATTCAGATACAACATGGGTGTTATACCATCTCGTAAAAGTTTGGCTTTGTGCGAGCGTTTATCAGTATCATCTTTTTGCAGGTAAGTGATGCGTAAATTGCCATTTATTCATGTAATCTTCTATATGATAAATAAAAAAAATTATTATTGAATTATAAATTATTAAATTCACTTAACGGAGAAATCATTCTGATATGAGGTGTCAAATAATGCAAGACTAGAGAGTCCTGAAATACTACATATCTAATAAGAAGTATGGTTTTCCCTGAGAATCTTGAATTGCAGATTGTTCTATGTTACGATATAGAACGCAATGTTCAGTTCCTTGTGGAGCTCAACTTCAACATTTTTTGTTAGTTCTCTGCTACAAAGTACTAGAACTTGGTTCCAAGTACTAGTAAGTAGTAATATGCGTTGAAGTTGGCTTTGTAAGAAATCCAACATTTAGTTTTTATATCAAAACCATTTATATATATTACTATTATATATATTGTTTAAGATTCCAACAGTGTTTTTCTTGGTTAAACAACTTTCTTCAGGCGTAGGCTTGCTACCATCCTGGTGAGGCTGAAGTTTGCAGAACACTTGAAAGAAGCAGTTACATATATTGAGCAGGGGCATATTCGTGTAGGTCCAGATACTGTTACCGACCCTGCTTTTCTTGTTACAAGGAACATGGAAGACTTCATTACATGGGTAGATACATCAAAGATAAGAAAGAAGGTCTTAGAGTACAATGACAAGTTCGATGACTATGATGCAATGAACTAATGGTTCTGTGTTTCGTCTCCCAATGAAGATCCTGCAAATTATGTCACTATAGGCATTCATGTCACTCATCATTAGGCAGTTATATTTTCCTATGTATGTTTTGTTACAGCTTTTTCCTGTTCTCTAGGCTTGTACGAAATTGTTGGTTTTATCCTTCATTTCCCAATTGTAAGGATGTTTCAATATGTTGACTATATCTATTGATAAATTTTAATTTTCAATTATTTTTGTAGTCCTTTTTGTTTATGTTGTCTCACAATATATTGCATTTTTGTTGTCGAGGTTATGTAATTTTGTCAAAGAAGTCGAACTCTGTGAAATCCTTCTGAAGCTGAAAATGCAGTATAGAATATAACTGACATGAAAACTACTAAACAAATGTGTAGTAAAGTACAAAGTTGCTGAGTTTATTTCAGGTATGATCTCATTAATCAATATTCATGGCTGCTATATAATTGAAAAATCAAGGGGAGCTGGGTTTTGATGGCGAAGAAACCTCAGCCTGTGGCACACCGGGGAAGCTAGGGACTGGCTGGAAAGGAAACGAAGGAATAGGGGATTGAAAGGATGATGATGGCGGTGGTGGAGATTGAGTTAAACCAGGCAATGGTGGTATGTTGAAAAAAGGTGGTGATGAAGGAGGTGAAGGAAAAGCGGGAGGGATGACAGAAGGCGTTGGCTGAAAAGGATTTGGTGGAAAAACGCTTGGTGGGTTGAATGGATTTGGTGGAAATTGAAAAGTGTTTGGATCACTTATCTCTTTATTTGACAAATTTGGTGTTTTATTGGCAGGTTTCTTCTTAGGTACTGGCGGAAAAAAAGGAAGTCCAGGGAGTGGTGGGAGGTGGGGCAGCGAAGGAAGGGGCGGCAGTCGAGGCAGTGGGGGGAGGAAGCCACCTAAGACCGGTGTATCAGATGGTGGATCTTGAATTGGAGGTAAGAATGTAGGATCATTGGGGTTTGAAATTTGAGATAATTTCCCGTCAAGTTTCGTTGGTTTCTTGAAACTATTGATCATTTTTGGCTTCTGATCACATACTTGTGGTTGTTTCAATGGCCTGAATGTGAAGAAGCCTGCTGAGAAAACATGTGTGCCTTCTTTTCTTGATTTGAGATATAAGTTTGATGACGAGGCAGTTGCTGCTACAGCGCAGTATGGTTTATTACTGCTGATTAATCTCACAGAACAACCTTTGATTTTGTTCACATGTTTGCTGATAGGGGAAGGCAAATGCACTCTGAATTCACCATGGCTGTCTGTTTTCACTTCTGCTCGAAAACTCGGTGTTGATGGCGTCTCCTTGCATGCTACTGCAACAGATGCACCTGAGGAATACGAAGCATTTGAAACATTATCATGTGAGTTGGTCTGCGTATAACAGTTTTATCGTATAACTGGTTTACATTGTGAAAACGGAGATTAAAATGAACCTGAAATGAAGTGGCTGTTCTTAATATTCTGCTGGAAACATGTGTCACAATAGACTGTGCCAACAATTAGAGCAGATGCCTTCTGATGATGATGGTTAGCTTCTGAAGAGCTGCTTAATGCAAATAGTATAAATATTATGGACCAAAACCATGAAAACTCCATAGCCTTAAAAGCTGAATTCAAGTGTTTTTTGAGATGAGAAATGATGATGTCTTTTAACCTTTTTATACTAGGAAAAAGGGAGGCCTTAATGTCATTCATGGAAAAACAAGTGAACTGCAAACTAGCAGCATTATTTCACAGGTACAAAACAGCACTTTTAGAATGTTGGCTAAGCACATTAAAAAATAGTTAATTGCACGAAATGTCCTCATGGTTTGAAAATGTTGCGTCAAATTCTCTCGTGGTTTGGAAATTGCATGAAACTCCCTGTGGTTTATTAAACCTAGCGAATCCCCCCTTTTTTGTTCAGAAACGTGTTAATAATTTTATATATTTTCTCTATTTTACATTATGTCTTTCATAGTATAGTCTCGAAACTTCAATCTTTGAAAAAACGGTACGAAAAATAGAGAAATTCGCTAGATTTAATAAACCACAGGGGGTTTTGTGCAATTTTTAAATGGATAAGTTTATTTATTTTATTTTTGGATTATCTAATTTATGATTTATAGTATTAGTTGAAAATTGGGTGAAGAGACAGTTGGAATCCCAGCTCACGAGACTCTTAATGGTAATTCACGAGTCTCTAATACTTGACTTCCATATCACATTCCTTAGAATAAAGTTGGAGAGAATGTGTCATTTGCATGCTTTTTCAAACACTTACCTGCCTACTATAGTCATAATCAATTTCTACTTGTTTTTTGTTGTGTGAGTCAGTCTTACAGTGAGACCGTTCACAAATTAGCATAAATAAACACACATTTCTTTTAAAGTGTTAAAACGTTATGTTCAAAATTTACCATGTTTCAATATATAGGTTAGTGAAATTGGACTTGCAATTCAATGTCGCTATGCTTAATTACGAGTCTAGCTCTAACTTTAAGTTCTGAGTTCTCGTTTGGTAGCCCATCGAAGTTAACGCGATTCAACTATACATTTTTACCTTAGAGTTCAAGAACATAATATTCAGCTCACTGTACATTTTTGTTTTCTTAGACAGATATACTGTATTCTTTTTTTAATTCATTTTATTTGTTGTAATAGTGACGTTGGATGTCACCGAGTGATGATCGAGGTGACCCAGACTCCCAGTGATCTTGTCATCACCGGTTATTTTTTCTCTTCTTTTTCTCGTCATCTATACTTTTACATTTAAGCCTTACCGTCAAAACTATCTACACGTCAATGTTTCAAGTCAAACTTCATGGCGTTGGACGATTTCTGACATAAACATCCACATTAGAAAGTTGAAAAGACAACGCTTCGTTACATTTTTTATTTCGTTGAAAAGACAACGGTCTTCCAATGTTGTCTTTTAGCGTTTTTCTTGCAGTGGCATGGTAGTTCCATTTCTTTAATTAGAGTTTTGCTCTAAAAATTACTCAACACCATAATTGACTAATTTGATTATACCATAAAATGAGAATCACAACTAAGAACACAAATTTAGATTTATAGTGCTAAACATCACATTTGAAAAATTAAATCTTGAATTACCAGAAACTTCCATAATCATTGATTGTGTGGTAACCAATTATAATAATGTACAACGAAACCCCATTTTTTCAAAACATGCACTCTCACATCATCAATCTCTAAATACTTTATTCTAATAAGTTTTCCAATTCTGAGGACATTTCATTTTTTCATTTGACTCGTCATTCAAAAGTTTCTCTCTTTAATACAGTAGAAAATTTTATAATATTAATATACAATTTTTACATTATAACTCGTGTTCAAGGTGTTCGAATAAAAGTGGGACGAAAGGAGAATATCTTGGGTTAAAAAAAACTTATTTGCTTTTTATGTAACCCATCTACTCTAGGACATACGTATTTATCTTAAAAATGGGTAGTTGGTGGTAGGTATTATTTTTTAACCATTATTAAGAAAGTAGGTAAAACACTTCTTTTTTTTCTAATAATCAACATACTACTTATTTAACACACTTCACAAATTGCATAATAGACCAAACACTAATAGTGGTACCAAATATGTGGGGTAGTCCAATACCAAAAAAACAAAAGTGAGACAATATTATTTAAAGACGTTTGGGTTGTAGTGAGATATGTATTATTATACTAATAATAATTATTTGGTGGGGGTGGGATAATTCAATAATAAAATATGGGTTGTAGTGAGACATGTATTATTATACTAATAATAATTATTTGGTGGGGTGAGATCAAAATATGAACTTTATTTTTTATTTTGAACTATTTTCATCTTGAATTATTTTGTTTAAACATATCATAAGCATTCACTATTGTTTTTTTTTTTAAAGCATTCTCTCAATAGACAATTTTGTAAAAGCATTCGATCCATTCATAGGGTTAAAAGACAATCATAATTATTTGGAAATGCTAACTTTAACTATAACTACAATACATTTTAAAAGGAATTTTCTGTCTAATTGTTCCGACACTTGTGGTTCTGTTACTTTTTCTTGCATGCTCATTGATGTCTTTTTAGAATCTTTCCCAACAATTGCAGCAGGGAATATATGCTATTTTCGAAGGCCTGCCTGCATGCCCTTTTTCCAAAAATACTTACACAGTCACCCAAAAGTGTTTTATTAAGGAATATGATAAAATAAATTTAAGTGATGTAATTGGAAGAGAGAAAATAATTTGTCAAAAATGAAAAATGAAATGGAGAACTTAGTACAGGACATTCAAAATAAGAAAGTGGGAAACTTATAGTGGAACGGAACGGAGGGAGTATAATTTAACAAATTTTAAATCACTTTTGGTTCTCTCAAAACTCACTTTTTCTGCTTCATTGATACAGTTACAGTATCTATCTCTTTTCAGATTAAAAGAAAAAGGGAAAAAAATACTTGTCCTCCATAACCATAAGTCTATCTATATATTATGCACATTGGTAAACTATTCTTCACTATTATCAAATCATGCAAACCCCATCAGACAATTCAAACCCTAATTATCTTCTCCCAAAACAAAAATGGTGTGGGCATGAATATCTCTACAAATTCCATGGCTTCTGGTTCACACAACAATACCTACAAACCACACAAAAAGTTCTCCAGTCTTTCAAACCACTCCCTTCAGACATAATATTAGCTTCTTTCCCCAAAACTGGAACCACATGGCTCAAAGCCCTTGTCCACTCCATTACACATAGATCAACACAATCTTTACTCTATAATCATCCTCAAGAACTCATTCCATCTTTAGAAACAAACATTTATGTCCCAGAAGGAAAAATCCCACAAATTCTTGATTCTAAAAAGGCAAGAATCTTGGCTACACACATTCCATACCAAATTCTTGAAAACCATGTCCTAAGTGAGTCATGTAATGAGTGTAAGATTGTTTATGTCACTAGAAATCCAAAAGACACCCTTATTTCCCTCTGGCATTTTCTGCAGAAATCCAAGAGTGTTGAGGATGATCCATGGGAGTTAAGGGCGGCAGTCGATCACTTCTGCGAAGGGTTCGTCCCGTTTGGGCCGTACTGTGATCATGTGTTGGGGTACAGAGAGGAGAGCTTGAAAAGGCCTGGGAATGTGTTCTTTGTTACTTATGAGGAGCTTAAGGAAGATGCCCATTATCATGTTGGGAAACTTGCTGAGTTTTTGGGGTGTCCTTTTGATGGAGTGGAAGAAGTGGAAAAGATTGTTAAGGTTTGCAGTTTTGAGGTTTTGAGCAACCTTGAAGTAAACAAATCAAGTGAGTTGCCAAGTGTGTTTCCATTGCCCTATAATTCTTTCTTTAGGAAAGGTGAAGTGGGAGATCATAAGAATTATCTTGATGATGCCATGATTAGGAAAATAGATGATGTTACTAAGGAAAAATTTCATAGTACTGGTTTTGATTATGGGATTTAGTTTAGATTGATCATGTTCTTGTTCCTTTTACCTTAAAGTATTATGTTTTTACATTGAAATTATTGTCTTGTTTCATATTTTTAAGTTTTTACTGTTACACGGATTTTAATGTAAAAGTTGTTTATTAATATTAAAGTGATGAAAAAAAATAAGGAGGGTAGTATGGTCTTTTCTATTTTATTGTAGAGGGTAAGAGAGAAGGTTTGTTGGGTTAGTGTGGAAAAAATAGTGAAAATTTGTGTAATTTAGAGATGTTTGAAAGATTTTGTTAACGAGTTTTGATGATTGCTTTATTTTCATTTAAAGAAATGTTGCATATGGTTATAGCCTATAGGACATGCCTTTTAATCAAATGTTACATCTAGTATGGGAGAGATGGAAGGAGTAACTTTTTAAAGACAAAAATTCTATCAATATAGTTTCTCTAATTAAAAGTGGTTCATGACAGAAAATTGAGAAGCTATGCCTATAATAACAGAATTTGTGTCATTAACTACTTTTACTTAGAGAATATATAATAACAAAATTTGTGTCATTAAAAGTCAATTTTCTTATAATGCACTTACAACTTACATGTAGTCCATGTCATGCGCTCAGCGCGAATCGAACCCACGTCACGTAGCTGTCAGCTCAGCTGAAATATACTCCATCGGTTCAGTTCAATTCGGTTTTGACATATTTTGCTCACCCCTAACTACGACTAATTCACACGTCTTGAGAGAGTCTAAATGCCACCCAAATAAATTCAAATACCTTTTTCACAAGTGGTGTGGGCATTCCCTTCAAGTTGGTGAAGGAACATTGCTTTAAAATCCTAATGGTGGAGAGAATAAATTCCAATGCTTAATCATCAAAGCATAATAACACCCTGGGAGAAATAGTTAAAGAGGAGATTTGATAAAAGTTAGAGATATATATAAAAGGAGTATAGCATCCACTATTCATTTATACGTAAACACGAACACTCAGTGCATTGCCCGTGTCAACACAAATTTATCGTCAAAGCATTGGAACGAAATCAATGAATATCAACATTAGAGGCCAGGCCAACACAAGTTAATTCGACTTTAAGACAGTGCACACAAGTATGGTAAGACTCCATCCTCTCATCAATGATAGTATACAATATTTGTACATTATAATCACACATAAATCCCAAAATCGAGCACACAGTATACAATAGAAGAAGATGTGCAGAAATGAACCTTTCTTTAACAGCCAACCAACGATCTATTTACTTATCATAAAAGGCCAGAAGCTGCTTCACATGATTTTGCCAAGAAGCAACATTCTCTCCATCAATGGCAACCCAATCAACGACAGTAGACGCTGGTTGTTCCCACCATTCATCAAGCTACAAAAAAGCATCACACATCATAGTTATAAAAGGTCATACTACATCTTATTGGTTCTGTTTTTGTTTCGAAGTTATGTTGAAGATAGTACAGCTTGTATAATCATCAGTAACGCCTATATATCCTTCATTAGTTTAAGCCCATCTAAGTACTCCCTCTGTCCCACACAAAGACAGGCTTACAAGTTTTGTCACATAGATTAAGAAATGAAAAAAGTTATTATAGTTGCTTAGTTAGAGCATTAAATTTTTGCTTTATTTTCCCATTTTACCCTTATGCCCACTTATTTTTCAAGACAATTACTAGTATTTAAATAAATATTGATTTGGAAAAAACAAGATACATTAAATAAGGGCAAAGGTGGAAATGATAAATTAATGACATGTTAAAGTAAGCCTATCTTTGTGGGACAGAGGGAGTACTAAACAGTGCCAAGCTGGCACGGGAGCATCAAATCGCAAGCATTTTAGATTGATCATATGTTAGTTGGGTAATATATGGAAGACATACATGAAACAAGCTTTAATCTATTAACATTGGTACTTACCAAGCCTCCAACATATTTGCAGTCTTCAATAAATTTTTGAGCATTTAGAACTGCATTATTTAGTTCAGGCAACCATTTTTCTGTAACCGTTTTCTCTTGTTCAGCTGCCACATTCAAGCAGTAATTTGTTGTCCTGCAAAACAATTTTGAAGGAATAGATTTGCTTATAAGGAAACACTATTTACATACTTCCAATAAAAATGAGAAATTGAGAATAATCATCACGTCATGTTTAAAAGATGAGATGGCTGTACCTATCATAATCTTGCTGTGCACGATGAGCGTGATTTAACAAAGCATGACCACTCTCTACGAGATTTCTTCGTACATGAACCAAATCAATTGCCTTTGCCAAGTCCTCTAATACACAAGCCTCAGACCCGCGAAGCTTTAAACAAAACTCCATGGATTCTAGGACTGATGCCAAACCAGTATCCAGTCCATCTAAACCTGCAATTAAATTAAATTACTCCAAATGCATCCAGTAATATACTGGTTTTATTGCCATATATTGGTTAAAATGAATTAGGATGAGATTTCTCAAAATATAAGCATGGAGTCCCAATCATAACGAGTTTCCGCAGAGGAATACAAAAATCTGGTTGGAAAATTTTGTCAAGAAGTTAGATATCACATTAAAAGTTGCAATGATTATTATATTAGTAACATTTTAGAACAAAAAAAAAAGGTGATTAAATGTGAATATAAAGCTATCAACAGAACATCTAGAAATAACACAAAGGATGGAAAAGTCACCAGCAGGATACTGTAGGGCAGCAGAAATGCGACATATAGACGGAACTGCAGAAGGATCCCTGGCACCTGCTCTAGCTGTGAGCATTGCTGCATTCCTCTCAGCAGTAGCAACTGCTTCAGGACCCGTAGAGCCATTTGCACCCATTGACTCCAAGAGTGCCTGAACAGGAATGACAGGACAGATGAGAGAACTGGGTTTTGCAAAGTCACATGTGGAGTAAATATCAATTTACGTCCTATAACTTGGGGTGGATCCAATATTTAAAAAAAAAAAAATGATTTCTACTGTATCAATTTTAGTCCTAAGGTGTCCAATTTCAGTCTTTTTTATCCAATTTTACGCGGGAAGATTCAAGTTTGGCATATGTCATCCACAGCCAAAATGGAGCTGAGGTATACTAGCTTACATGCAAGAAGATATTTCCAATGAAGGATGATATCACTTAACTAAAAGACAGCACAAACTAAAGTGTCTCAACTACTTTTCTCACAGCACAATGCATATAAATACCAAAAAAATTGCACTTGATCAAGCTATGTATATTGACATGTTTCTGACTCCTAGAAAATGAATCTTATATACACCGATGTGCACCCATCAATTTTTACAAATTGAACAAATTATCAAGCTATAAGAATCAAAATATCACTCTTTGGCTTACAATTTCAAATGTGCATAGGCGGCCATATCAAACTCCTACTATACAAAAAGCAAGTTCGACACACATGAACAAAGATTAACACAAGTAGAAAATTAAGTTTCTGAAGGGATTATGGAACGGATGTTTACGAAAATTCAGTATGGAAGCTTAGTTCTTCAGGTCTATATGTCTGATCAAACTTGAGCGCAAAGTATAACATAAAAGTCAAGGTCATTGTGTGCAGTTATAATGGATATGTAAGCACCAAACACGTCAAATCACAGGAAATTAGTACTCCATAATTTACTAACAATACACCTAAATAAGGTAATCAACATTGCAGTTTATTTTACAGTGGCCACAAAACCTGAGGAGTAGAAGGAAGCATGTAGAAGCTATTATCAGGTGTTCGGTAAAAGGCTTGAACTTCCTTATCAATGAGATCTTGTGCGCTATTTGATAAGTCCAGAACAACATTACATGCAGGAATTATAGTACTTGATGCATACTCCCTGGCCGATAATGGCTGCTGACTCCAGAAAGAAGCAGCGTCCTACAATGGTGAAAAAGTCCATAGAATTTTGTCATACAACATAAACAGAATCGTATACGTTCAAGAATTAGTTTCTCCACTAACTTCATAAGCAAACTACTACTTGGAATTAAATGAGCAGAGATACAATCTCAGATGTACTCAAGTAATAGATTCACCATAGTGAGATTATGATCATTCCGAAATTTTGGCTTATATTCATTCTATTTCTGTTCATAAGATGCAAGTGTTTTGCTATATTTCCTACATCTGATTCTCTTTCCTGTTATAATGCTTCTTCAAATACCCGTAACAATGTCTAGTAAACCTATTGCTACTATATTCAGCTAATAAAGGGAACGGAAACATGCATGTGCTAGCAAATTTTTGAATCTGCATGTATGTCTGTATGACTGGGTGACATATCATACCATGTTTGCCTTGAGTAATGCTTTGTAAATTGATTCCAGCTCAGATCTCCGAGCATCAAACTCTTCAATCTTCTTCCACTTCTTTTTTAAAGAATTCTCAGCATCCTTGCGCTCAGCACATAACTTATCCAAGCGATGTACTTCTGACATCAGTGTATTCAAGCTAGCACGCAATCCAGCAGCCTCTCTTTCCTTGGCCCAAACCTCTAACTGCCAAGAAAAGACAAAAGGACATTGTAATATACAAAGAGATTTGGTATCCATTAGGACCATTGCCCAATTCTTTCAAATATTTCTACTCTAGGTTTCGCAGGTTACAGGTAAGCATAACAGTGGAACAAATGAGATACTGTGCAGACAAGCATAGATAAAAACTATATAAACTAAACGACTGGGAAGGAACATAGCAAAAGGTAACTACAGCAGCACAAAATGCTTGCAAAATGACCATTCCTTCTCCACCCCACCCTCCACCCCGGGGAAAAAAAAAAAAAAAAAAAACAAACACAAGCCTTAACCCTAAGAGGAAACAGAAAGAAATTATACATCAGTGTGCCTGGAAATAAATTATAACAAAGCTTCTTAGAAGAAAGAAATGCAAATGCATTATGTAGAACTGTAGAAGCCCAATAAGACATGATTGTAAACCAAACAAGGATTTCTTGCATATAATCTTTGCTTTCTATTATTTTAGGCCGTGGATATCTGTGCCCACCTTTTGTTAAAATACACTCACTGATCATTTTTTAAAAATGATGAATACACCCACCCCTACTTATGTCAATTCATATGATGTATACTACTGATTTCAACTTGCCATAACACAAATGGCAAAAACTTTAGAAGTTAGAACAGCAGATTTCAACTCAATAACACTAATGGCATAACTTTAGAACAGAAAATATTACCTCAAGTTGCCTAAGGCTGCTCATATTCTGTGATGTTCCTGCAGTGACAACTGAGTTTAAGGAAACTACATCACCACTTCCATGGAGACGTTTTAAGAGTAGTTGACTCATGTTTCTAGCTTCTGCAGCTTTGTTGAGTGCATCTTCGGTAGCCAAAAATTGTTGTACATGTGCTTTCTATAAGAAATGTATAATAGTGAAAATAAGAAAGAGAAGAATTCTAAATGTTTTCATTGATGATTAATGAATGTAGGTGCCTAGGCCACAATAGTTACAATACAAAAGGGAAATTTAAGGGAGATGATCAACAAAACTAAGGACTAATAAAAAGAAAAAAACTAGCTCTGAAAAGACGCCAGTGGGTTCATAGTCTTCACAAGTAATCAGCAATGTGAAAATTCCAGACAAGAATGAAAATGTATAAAAGCACAAATGTGAGGAGGGCGGTAGAGAATTACTATACCTGTCTCTCCAGAAGTTGATTCTCGGTCCCTCTTGAAGGCGCATCACCTCCTAGCTTCCCATTACCATAAAGATGATACTGTAGCGGAGAGCTTATGTCAGTAGAAGAAGCCTCAATTATGGTGTCATTCTCGTACTTGTACCTTCATAAGAAAGTCAAAATATAGAAAAGACTTGGTATAACAAGAATAAAAGACACAAACCAGAATTATAAAGTAAGATGAACATATTGGTTCATGTTTTTGTTAGGTGATACATTTAAGTTAATTTTCATGCAATAAAAAGAATCAAGGGTTCAGAATGTACATGTTTCGTAAAAAGAGAGGGCATTCATCAAAGAAACAACCAGATATTCAGATCCCTGGGATAATTAATCAAAGAGTTCTCATGTGATTTACACATCCATTTGGTTGGCACACGGTAGATTGCTGGAACATAAGAGTCAATACCATGAGTGTGTGTGTGTGTGTGTCTGTGCGAGACTTGCAAGACAAATATAAGATGTTTGCAACTAGTAATGTAAATATAGAACAGCTACAGTATATATTCTTATCTAGAGTGGTGAAACATATCTCGCTAGATATTACCAAGAAAATATGCATAAAGCCGGTACTGAAATCACACCTAGTGCATCACTAGTAAGTGTGCAAAAAGATCTGTGACCATAAGTTGGTTCAGGAAACAGAAATAAAGTTTTATATAATGATAAAATGGCAATACATGTGTGGGGAAATAACAGATTATCAAGCATAGGAAGCATTAATGAACTAAGTAAAAAAATGTATATATATATATATATATATATATATATATATATATATATATATATATATTTAGATTATACTCCGTATCAAAGTTGATATTGATTAAAAAATGATATCTTAATAAATAACTCCTAACAAAAAATACATCAGATTCACGGAAAAATAGATTTTCCAACAGTGTCCTTATGGCACCAGACAACAAATAGCTACTGTATTACTTATTTGCTGGGATAAAATCAATTGAACTAATAAAATATCTAGAGCAATAAAAGTTCTAATAGCGTATATAAACAGGGTGGAGGTGAAGGATGCAAATTCTAGAGAATACCTTAATGCTTCTGCATCAGCTCTAACATCAATTTTTTCTATTTCCTTACAGATCAGACTTTTCAACCATTGTGTGTATGTAGTGATGGCTTGCAGTAACTGAGGAGGACTTTTCAGACAATCAGCAAGTACATCTTTGATTTCAATAGGTAGATCACCATCAATATCAATACCTAATTTTGTGGCTTCCAACTGAGGATTCACGTGAACTCCACTACCTTCATAAGCAGGAAAAGAGCTACGAATTTTTTCAGACATCTTCGTAGCAAGAAATTCACAAAGTTTTCGGACATTTCTTTCCCTCGTTGACTCTATAAGAATGACATCATCAGAAGATTTGCTGCCTTTGACAGTTGAATACAATTCCTTGTCATTATTTGCTGGGAAGCTGGTTACCATTTCACTTAAGTCAACTCTAGATCTCTGAGCATCTCTAGCTTGGTTTACATAGTACCTGAGACGTTTATGATACTCTGCAAATATTTTTGCAGCTTCATCACACTGTTGATCATAAGCCTCCAGCATTACCTGCTTGTGCCTAGAAATAGAAAATCAGATTGTTAATTTACATTTCTCTACGATACATTGTAGATGACCTACTAACTTGCATTGTCACTTCAACATTGTTAGCCAACCATCTGCTGATTATTCAAATTTCAAGAAGAAGTTTCATGTTCCTCTTCAACACTCTAATTATCAGATCAAATCACAACGTGAAAGCTGGCAATACATAAAAACAATATTAAAATATAGAGAAAATGCAACCACTACGATATACTTGGACTTTGACAGTGTAATTCAGCTTCAAACATAAACTTGCTGTTTCTTATAGGCATAAACAGGCAATGCAAACATATAGAGAAAATGAAACCATTGTGATATACTTGGACTTTGACCATGTAATTCAGATTCAAAAATAAAATCACCCTTTCTACTAGACCATGTGACTACTCACTGGATTTTCCCTCAGCATAATTATCCCGCCTTCACAGTGAAAATCCAAGTAAGAGTTTGATCTTATAACTCAGCTTCAAACATAAAATCGCCCTATGTAATAGAATCAGTTACTAGACTATATATGTCATAGATATCCCACGTTCCAAATGAAAATACAACAAGAAACTTCATCAACATAACATGGTAACGTGAATTATTCAACAACAGTCAAAAAACGAAAGAGTAAAATCATATACCTAAAAGTTAAAAGGTTAAATGAATTTGAAAGGATATTAACCTGTAATTTGATCGCTCATCCAGCATGCGCTTGCGCTCGGCCTCCTCCCTGGACACCTCAATCATCCTACCCTTCAACTCCTTACGCTGCCGCCTCACAATCTGCCTCAACCTCTCCACTTCCTTTTCCGCCAGCTCTCTCTCCTGCAATGCCATCTCCCTACTACTACTACTACTGCTCCCACTCCCCTCCTTCCCACCTCCCAATTTCTCCTTCCTCCTTCCTTTATCAACATCATCCGCGCCGTGAACGAGAATATTCCGCCGAATATTCTCCACCGTCTTCTCCGACTTCACCCTCTTCAGCAAGAAATTCCAAACGGGGATCATGTTCCCGCGGCAAATCTTGCGGAGTGACTCCGCTGTGGGTGCTGAGGCTTTAGCAGAAGATGCGTACGGGCCGAGAGGCCTGTATCCCATTTCCTTCTGAAGCCATTCCGATATTGCCTCGGGCTGGGCAGCCGAGCCCGCCGGGCTTTGCATTGTTGCGGTGAATAACCTAGGGTTTGCAGATCGAGTGCAGTTGACAGCCGCGGGATTGAATTCTGCTCTACCGTACCATGAATTTCTACCGAAGTAAAAGGATCAGTTGAAAATTGGTTCAATTGAACAATCAACGGATCTAACAATGCCGGATTATGATGAGTTCAAGCGTCAATTTGCCAAGAAATTTGTAGTTTGTACATACTACACTTGACAAAATACTGAAAAGAGTGTAGAGCTGTAGAGTAAAGGAATCAGAAATTCAAAATTCTGGATTGAGGGAGAAGAGTGATTTTGAAGTTTGAAGGAAAATAAACCGCCCGAGTGAGTTCGGTGAGTCGGGTGAGTCGGGTGAGTTGAGTGATAACGGGGCCGGTCTTGAATGGGTCCAATTTAACCCGCTTTGAATTTATCACTATAATAATTGTACGATAAAAACTTAAATTTTGTATGATTCATGTGAGTTAAATGTTTTGACCAACAAACTAAGGCTTGAAATCCAACTTACAGTGATTTTTTTTTATTATGTCACGGTATTCGGTTCATTGACCGACTAATTCAAGGGGATTAATCCTACTGTCTACTTGTAGAGATAAGTTATAGTGTGTATTGAAATGTTCTCAACGAGGAGATGATTCAATGAGCCTTAATAATGAGAGATATCACTTTTTTTACAGGGTATATATTTGAGTTAAATTGATCAGAGCTCTTCATCTTAGATTATATAAATTCAAACACGTTAATTTTTCGAACTTCTAAAGATCCAAATAGAATGTTCATATTCTTAGTATATATAGTTTCAAACAACTCCTTCAACAAAAATTCAATTATTGAACCTTGTGTTTCATGTAATTAGTGATGACTTCGTTGTTTGATCGACGATCCTAACAAGTACGGAGTAGTATTTTCTATAGTCAGCAAAGGAAACTAGACATAGTGCATTGATTTATTTATTTTAACTCAGACAAACGTAATTTTATGTATAGCACGAACATATTTAAGATTTTTAAACTATTTTTTGTTTTAAAATGTCTTTTAATTATTAATATTTTATTCCACGAGTTCACTCTAGACAAATTTAACAAATCTCGTTTATTTATTTTAATGGTCTCATTATATAATATGTCCTTCATTTTAAAAGTATATGATAAAAATATCCATGATGTATTCATGATCTTTCAAAAGTTCATTTGAACTAAGTTCAAATGTAATTGTTTTTTAAAAAACTGACACAAATATTTTCTACGTTAATATAAAAAAAATTACAATGATAATATATACTGATAATACTAAATAAGTAAGTCGACTAAGCATAAGACATTGTTTAGACGTCAAATTGCTATTAAAATAAGTTGGAAATGTAATTAAAATAGAATGGATTTGAATTGAACATAAAATATTAAAAATATAGTAAAAAATTAGATAAAATAGAAAAGGGATTGGAAATTGCGTATAGTACAAAAGCAAAGGGTTAAGTAGTGCAATAAATTGTAGGCCATGTAGGATTATGGTGCTGAAATATCAGTCTCGTATTTTCAAATTATTACACGAGACTCACCTTTGTCTTTACCTTTTATCGGAATATGCTAAGCTCGGGGTCCGTCTGAATAGGGCTCTCGTAAATAGATGGTGAAATTGATTCTGCAGATGAATTTTATAAGGGACAGTCCATGCAGATTATTGTTCTGGTTTTAAATAGAGTCCTCACAAATGGAGGGTAAAATTGATCTTCCAATGAATAATTTTACACTTTACATAAACTCAGACTTTTAGATAAAATTGATCTTAGATGCACACTTAATTCATTTTACATTAAATTGTTCACTTGTTCAGCGCACACATTCTAAATTCAAATTCTGATAAAAAGAATTTTCACTCACTTAAATTACACTAATCGGGCATCCTACTCGTATGTTAGATTAAAGAAAAAACAATCCACAGAAAGAAAATTTTGAAGAAGTCTTGTATGAATCAATTTTACCATTAAACCAATTTATATTTTGTGTGTGAGAAATTCTCAAATGCACCATGTGCACCAAAATGGTGCACATGCTTTTGTCCTTATCTTTTCACTCTAACTTATTATCTCTTATTCTCTACTTATAGTTATAATTCTTTTTTTTTTCTATTTATTAATTAATTAATAATCCATTACTTAATTAATTTACCATTATTAATTAATTACCGTTCTCATTTTTATCGACCTTTACCATTATTAATTAATTTACAATTCTCATCACTTAATTAATTAATTTACAATTATTAATTAATCTATAATTTTCATTTTTATTTTGCTTATTGCTATCATTGTTGTTAATTTAATTAATTAAAACGGGTATATTTAATTATAAATTGTACTGTTAAAATTATTATTAAAATTGAAAAAATGTTATTCTTATTATTGAAATGTGGTAGATTTTGTTATTGAAAAATGTAATTATTATTATTGAAAAGTGGTAAATATTTTAACTGAAAAATGTAGTTTTTATTATTGAAAGTGGTAGATATTTTAACTGAAAAGTATAATTCTTATTATTGAAAAGTGGTAGATATTTTAACTGAAAAATGTAATTTTTATTATTGAAAAGTGATAAATATTTTAACTGAAAAGTGTAATTCTTATTATTGAAAAGTGAAAATTTTGTTACTGAAAAGTGGTAGATATTTTAACTGAAAAATGTAATTTTTTATTATTGAAAAGTGGTAGAAATTTTAACTGAAAAGTGTAATTCTTATTATTGAAAAGTGAAAATTTTGTTACTGAAAAGTGGTAGATATTTTAACTGAAAAATGTAATTTTTTATTATTGAAAAGTGGTATATATTTTAACTGAAAAGTGTAAAGTGGAAATTTTGTTACTGAAAAGTGGTAACTATTATTATTGAAAAGTGAAAATTTTGTTACTGAAAAGTGGTAGCTATTATTAGTGAAAAGTGGTAATTATTATTAGTGAAAAGTGGAAATTTTGTTAGTGAATAGTGGTAACTGTTATTAGTGAAAAGTGGAAATTTTATTAATGAAAAGTATCGACTATTATTATTGAAAAGTGAAAGTGAGTAATTTTGTCAACGAAAAAAAAACAAGTTTGAAAGGATTTAAACGTGTGACCTCATAATATATAACCACTAGAACATTAATTACTTAGTTATATTTATTTGTCTTTATAAATAGATATATAATTGACCTGTGCATTAGTGTGTACGTGCACACTGTGCACATAAGACCAACTATTTGTGGGTATGTTTCAATGGTATTGATTATTTTATTAAATGATACTATTGTTAGTTTGATAGTATTAATTGAGTCATTAAAATGCATTAGTTGTAAAATTGATTTACACAATATCAATTCTAATCCCACAATTCTCTACGGTGGTGTTTGGTTTGGGATTGAGGTGGATTGGATTGGGATTTGAGTAATCCATGAATAGTAAATTGTGTGTAAGTTGTGTTTGGTTAAGAATTGAGAAGTAGGGGTAGATTTAACTTTATGTCACATCAAAAGTGGTGTTATAATATTTTATTATTGTTAGTAGTGAAAGAAAAGTAAGAGAGAGAAGAAAGTATGAGAGAGAATGAGTGTGTGAAATAAAAGTAAGAGAGATAGTGATTTGATTGTATAAAAATAGGTGTGTATGTGTATTATAGGGGTGGATTGATATTTGGATTTGTATTTGGATTGAAATGAATTGAAAGAAATTGAATTGGGATTGGGCCAATCCAAATCCGGATTAGCCAATCCCAAAACAAACACCGCCTACCCGTTTAAACTTTAGATGAGATGAGATTTTCTCAATTATTATTATCATTAAAAAAAGAAACAGGGATCAAAAAGATTTACTCCATCTTAATGCTACGGAAATTTAAGTTCAGGTGCTCAAATTACTTAAGTTATATCACTATGTCAAGTTCGTCTATTTAAAAAAACAATAGAAATTAATTTAATTCTTAAAGTACAGAAAAAGAAAAATGAGAGAAAAAAAAAATACTTATAAAATCTACGAGATAATTGAAGTATGCCATATTAAAATATGGAAGTCTATGTTATTAAAATGGCAAGACCAACTACTTCACTCGGTTCAACCAATAATTGACGACTATTCATTCAACAAAATTAAATACTCAGTGGAACTATTCAAAATATTTTCAAAATCGATTTAATTAAATACCAAAATTTAATTCACATTTATCACAAAATCCGAAATTTAAAAAGTAACACAAAGCTTTCAATTAATTAATTAATTAATGCAATTTAAATAATGGACTATGAAAATAATTTTTTTACATACTTAATGTGGTATAAATAGTGTACGACTCCAATAAATATTGATATTAAAGTTTTTTCAGCTTTTTTAAGTTTGACTAATTTTAAATTTGGTGAATACACATTTTATTTTGAATTCAGTTCAATTACCTGTACCACGGCAGGTAAATGAATCGGTCAAATCAATTTTTTCTGCACATGAGCAAATTCACGATTATTCACAGTTGATTTAAATTACACACGAGCTAAAAATTTAATTGATTCATTTTTCTACAATAGAAGTAATTGAATTTAATTCAAAATTTAGATCAATTTATGAGACCAAAATCAAAATGTATATTCTATCCGAACAACTCCAAAATGAGTCAAACTAAGGATTACAAAAACTTTATTCCCATAAATATTTGATTACATTTTTCACCCACCAAGCGGGTCCCGGTAATCGTGTTACTAAAAACGCGCTTTTCATTCACAGTTTCGTTTATTCCAATTAAAAAATTCCAAAGTAATATTTTGGATATATATATATATATATATATATAAAATATAATACTAGTAGATACATAATCTCATAATAATCATCGTGAAAAGTGAAAACAATCCAGTTTATCTGACCTCGGATTTTTCGGCTCATTTCTCGCCGGAATATTTCAACTCCGACCGATTGGTACTCTTGTTATATCTTTGATGATTATGATTCTCTTAGCTATATAATTCCGTACACGATTTTTTTGTTTTTTGTTAAATTAATGGTTGGGATTAGAGTAATATCTGCTACTGATTATCGTTGTTTGTTCCGGAATCCATTGAAAATTTTGTGCGAGTTCAGAATTTGTGATGTTGAAAATTTTGTCGGTAATCGCTTGCTTGATTTTAAAGATATTTGCAACTTTATGACTGTTCATGACCAGTACTTTCATTTCTGAATTTTGATACTGTAATTTAGTTTGTGTTTAATTGATGAACCCAATCGCCTCAACTGCAGCTCGATTATCCGAAATTCATCTAGCAATTTGATGATTTTTTTTTTCGGGAAATTGATGTTTTTCTTTTCTTCGCATTTTCTGATTGTTTAAGTTCCATTTTTGACCTTGCAGGTTAACACACATTGTTTTGTTGTGTAAGTTTCACAATATAAAAGAGGCATTTGGGGTTTAGTGTGTGGAGAGAGACTGCTGGTTCGCGGAGTGAGTTCAGCATTTCAGCCTCTGCGAGCTTCGGATCCTCTCGCGTTATATTTTCTTGTTCCTGATGGTTCTGTAATCACATTTGGTTTAGTACAAGACATTGAGTGGGGAAAGGGGTTTTAATTTATTAATTGAAGTGGATTGACACTGTTAATATGGGTGCTGCTTGCTGCTGCTTGAGGGATGACTGGGAAGATTTTGCTAACCCAAACAGCTCGATTTATAGGAACTGTATATGCCTTCAGTGCTTCATCCAGAACTTCATATATCTGGTATGATATGCAGTTTTTTTATGCTTGATTTGTTAAATATAAGCAATTACTATAATAGCGTAATCTTAATTCTTCCTGATGTGGTAGAGATAAATGGAGTTTATAGTGTCAACGTTGTTCCTTATCAAATGTCTAAAATCATTTGTTCTTGCGAGCCCCAAATTTGACATTGAGGGGCTGGGGTAGTAATTCCCTTATTTTGAGTCTCATTACCTCATATTAAGTATGATGAAGGATTGAAGAGTTTTGAAGCATCACAATTACACTATACTCGTTCTCATTCCAATTGAAGAGTTTTGAATCAAGCCCCCCACCACTGAGTTTTTTGACTTTCGAAATATAGTTGGTGTTGCTTCACTTTTAGTAACCTATCCATACTGCAGGTTATAGTCGAATTAGAATGTCAGTTCAAAAGAACTATATTCCCACATTGGCATCTATTTTTTTCTGTAATACCAAGGGAATTACTGAACGCCTATTATTGCATTTTCCTGCAGTATGCATCACTGTGTCATAGGGGAGAAGAGCGTGCCTTAACGTCTTCCACTCAGGCAACAGCATCTTTAAGTTCTACAGCATCAAATGACAACTCTTTAGCTGATATGTTTCGTGCTCCTCCTAGACCTCTGCCTTATGATGCAGATCCAAGATATTTTCGTTTGCAGCGTGATGGGCTGGTTTCTAGGAGGGAGAAAGGATCGAGTCATGCACATGAGGAAACTGAACCACTAAGAACAAGCGAAGATGATGAAGAATCTGAATCTGTGAGCAAGAAAAACAAATGGAACAAATTCACATGTGAAGAGGCTTCCAAAGAATATAACTCGAGATCTTCACTAAAGCTTTCATCAGCTAAACCGGCAGCAGGATACGCTCACATTTATACTTCTTCAGAAGATGAAGATGTCTGCCCAACATGTCTTGAAGGTAACAATAGTAACATTTGTATAATTGCACAAATCTTTCACCAATTTCTCACCCCTTGATGCACTAATATTGATATGGCGTTACTACACCGGAGGAGTCTGCTCCCCTTTATATTTTAATGCTTTACAGCCCTTACTAAGGAGTAGGGATAATATCATTTTTGGTCCCTAAAGTCCACCGTTTTCCAATTTTGGTTCCTCTCATTTGGTCCCACAGTTAGTTGACCATCCGTTGATTGATGAAATCAAATATTTGAGGGTGCTAAATGTAATTAAATTATTTACCCCCAAATAATTATTAATTACGTTTAGCATCACCCTCGGTCCCTCACATAGTTGATTTTGTCGGTCAACGGGTGGTCAATTAACATTGAGACCAAATGTGAGTGTAAAATTGTACTTCAAGGATCAAACTTGATAGTGAGTGAAATGGGGGACCAAAAATGAAAAGAAGGGTTAAGTTTAGGGACCAAAAATGATATTATCACTCCTTACTTCAAAGCATGATATGTCAACAACTTAATGTTATTGATACCAACTCATGCGAAGTTATAAAATCTCGTTTTTTGGGACCAATTTTTTTGGAAAAACTAAGCATTAGTACTCAACTTGATAAATGTTTGGATCTGAAATTCCTCGACAGTGGTCAAGACATTTCCTTCTTTTTGACCGAGTCCATGAATATTGGTGTCTAGTTTCATGATGTCATAAGTTTACTTTTGCATATTCTGATGCATCCTTGTGCAGAGTATACTGAAGAAAACCCAAAGATAGTGACAAACTGTTGCCACCATTTCCATCTTGGTTGTATATATGAGTGGATGGAAAGAAGTGATAACTGCCCAGTCTGTGGCAAGGTATATTTCTGCTGGCTTATGTGTTAGTTTACGATTCTTATTTTATTATGGCTGTGTTTGCCAATGTGCTTTTAGATATACACTGAACTTGCACGTTCTGTCGTTCCTGTATTCACGAGTTATAACTGTGTTTAAATCTAGCATTCACATTTACTGTTTGCATAATGTATAGGTTTTATGGAATATAAAAATGAAAATGAGTAATAACAAGGGACGCCCAAAATGGCAAAATGGGTAATATAACAAGGGACAGAGGGAGTATTACATTACATGAATGTTAACATGTAACTATCCTGTCAAGGCTGAGCCATATTTTATTCTTTAGTTGCTAACTTTTTCGTAATTTGAATCTGCAATCGTTGATGTATAGGTGATGGCATTCAATGAGACGCCCTGAAGTCCAGGCCGTGGATGAAGCCTAGCTAATACCGACACACAGAAGACAGAAAACGTCACAACGACCAAGTGTAAAGTCCTCCACTGTATATACCGCACTTAAAATATGACGTCTTTTATACTCTGATGTGCTATGCAGCATAAACAATTTATCAGCACATCATACTTTTCCTGCAAACGCTTTTTTAAATCTGCTTGTATTTCCGTAACTGCGATGTTCGTGTGAGTTAAGGAGAATCAATGCTCAATCAACTTACAGATGTATCATTTGTGTAAAATTCAGATCAAGAATCTCAAGTGGCCTATTATCTTATATAACCTTGTTTGGGGTGTATGCACCCATCTTTTGGTCAGAATTTGCTCAAGAAAAAGACTTGTCTGAAAGATTTTTTCTTATGATATTGCTAATTGCTATATTATGAGTATGAATGATAGTTATTACTACCAAATAATCTATTTCTTAAGATGCTCAATTCCAAAATGTAACTCAAAGAAGAAAGTTTGCAAGAAGTAGCTAAGAGATGGTGAAGCTCACAAATATATATCGTCATCGTTTTATATAATTTATATGGTTTAAGAGCTTTTTAAAATTAAAAAAAAAAAGTTGCTCATATTAAATACACGATTACTCGCTCAATTCACGTGTGAGACACTTATCAATGAAGGCTGGTTCGATTCTGCTCAATTCACGTGTGAGACACTTATCAATGAAGGCTGGTTCGATTCTTCTGTTCTACTGGTACCCATCCTACTGGATTTTAACACGACGATTATTTTTTAATACTCATGTCAATTTTATTTTTACAACAATTGAATTGAATGAGATCTCATTTGAATATTTTATTTTTACAACTATTAAATTGAATCGAATGAGATCTAAGGGCCGAAGATTTGTATTGAACCTTTTTTTTTCTCCAAATTTTCCATTTACACTTTACATAATTGAGTTTAGAAATGCAAAATATTGGTTCCTTACCCAAATTTAGTGTGCTCAAATTGCCAAACTATGCCTTTGTTAAGTGCCACATTGGAAATTCTCCATTCTTGTTGCACCCTTTTAGTGACCTCGGCTTCTTAAGGTTAAACTCGGTTAGCTCGTTAAATACTCAATTTACTAACGAATTGGTTCGAGCTTAACTCATTAAACTAGATATCTAAATTTTTTCTTTTAATTATGTTAGTCTCGTTAGACACTCGATAAACTCATTTACGAATCGAGTTCATTTTTTCACTCAACAATGAATTCGAGCCGAATCCAACTCAAACTTCAACTACTCCACAATTTTTCTAAAATAGTTATCCGTCATATAAACTAGTTTCCCAACAAACTTACATAAACAAGCATAACGAAACCAAGAAGCATTAAAAAGTCTTAAGCTGGCGGTAAAACAGAGCATTCCGGGCAGGTAAAGCAGCCTCTTGCCCCACAATTCTTACAAGGTGGTGAAGAAGAAGCGGGTTTACCAAAAGCACGACTTTTGTCATCAACAACTGGAATTAAATTGAAGGGCCCCCCTTCTTTGATAAGGCCTGACCCTCTGCACTTCGGGCAGGCTATCATCTTCACGTCACCACATTTCTTGCACATCCCCAATGACCTGTTGTTCAGGTAACGAACTTTCAAATTGTTGCAAAAAATGACCTCGGACAAATTCGAAGCATGACAAGGGTATTTTTGTCATTTCACATGCGCATGTGAATTTATCTGAGATCTTTTTTTTGTCTAGTAATATAAAAGTTCACAAAAACTTATATGAAATATTTTATACGAGTGTTAAAAAACAAAATTTAGTGCAAAAGTTCTCGAAGGTTTACCTACGCTGAGAAGTAGAGATGAAAGAGTCGATTTTCGGGGCGGTGATGGTGGCGGAGAGGAGCAGAGCACCGACGGTGTAGCCGGCGATTTCATTTGCTGTAATGTGCTCAAACATTTCCAACACTCTATTCTTTTGATTCTTTTTTGAAAAAATGTCCTCCTTTGATCTTTTTATTATCTTATCCATAAACAAGAAATTAAATATTGTATTAAATTGTGTATATTTAAAAATTTAAACAGTAAGGCCTATTAGCTCAGCTGGTTAGAGCGTCGTGCTAATAACGCGAAGGTCGCAGGTTCGAGAGCCAACTTTTTTTATTATCTTTTTTTATTATTTCAATTTTATGTATTTAAATAGAAATAATTTGTATTTTAAAATTAAATCAAAATGGCCCATTAGCTCAGCTGGTTAGAGCGTCGTGCTAATAACGCGAAGGTCGCAGGTTCGAGACCTGCATGGGCCAATTTTTTTTATTTTTTTTAACATTTTATAGAATGGCCCATTAGCTCAGCTGGTTAGAGCGTCGTGCTAATAACGCGAAGGTCGCAGGTTCGAGACCTGCATGGGCCAATTTTTTTTTTTGATCTGACCGACTCCTCAACTCGTTAGAGCGTCATGCTAATAACTAAATTTTTTTTTTTGAACTGACCGACTCCTCAGCTGGTTAGAGTGTCGTGCTAATAACGCGAAGGTCGCAAGTTCAAGACCTGCATGGGCTAAAAAAATTAATTATTTTTAAACTGACCGACTCTCTAACCTATGTATGTGCTACTATATTTGCACTACGCCGAGCAAAGATAACTGTAACGTTCTCAAACGGAACTTTCAACAAAATTTAATTTTTATTGAAATCCTTCACTACAAGAAAATAATTAATTGGCTAGAGAATATTTTGTAGGTAATAATTCCAATTTTGTAGGCATTTATATTTACCTACGGAATACCAACGAAAACTATTCGTATGGAATTCGCTCGTAGGTAATTCGGTTGCCCACGAAAATTTAATTTGTAGACAATTACCTACCACATTTTCGTAGCAAATCCATAACATTTCGGTAGGTAATATGATGATTACCATAATAAATGAAATTCCGTAGGTAAATATCAACTACGAAACATTTCGTTGGTAATTCCGTAGGCAAATTTGGCAATAAACATTTCAGTGGAATTTTTTTTAATATATATATTTTAATTTTTTTTATTAATAAATTATATGTTTAGCCTTAGCCTACAAAATAAATTCATTCAAAATTGGACCAGCCGATTCAACCGGTCCAACCATGAATCGATCATAAAACCGATTCAAAAAGTGTTAAAATATATAAACATTTTTAAAATACAAACTTAGGTGCACATTAGGCCTCTTTTATAATGTTTTTCTCTCATGTTTCTTGTGCTCCTTATTCGATGTGGGACACAAAATTTATGTTTGTTGGTTACTAACTTATTAATACTACTACTTTTATATTGTTTTTTCTCTTATGTTTTTTCTACTCTTTCGATGTGGGACATAATAAAGTTCATATGTTTATTTGTTATAACACTATTGTTTTTCTAAGTTCCTAGCTAATTTTGTAGGTAATACAATTAGATAATTTATACATATAAATAGCTAGAAAAATTTTCGTAGGTAAATAAATAAACAAATCACCTACAATCATTTTGGTAGGGAAATGTTATTTTGCCTACAAATTATTTTGTAGGTAAATCAATATTTTCTAAGTTCCTAGCTAATTTTGTAGGTAATACAATTAGATAATTTATACATATAAATAGCTAGAAAAATTTTCGTAGGTAAATAAATAAACAAATCACCTACAATCATTTTGGTAGGGAAATGTTATTTTGCCTACGGATTATTTTGTAGGTAAATCAATATTTTCTAAGTTCCTAGCTAATTTTGTAGGTAAATCAATATTTTTTAAGTTCCTAGCTAATTTTGTAGGTAATACTATTAGATAATTTATACATATAAATAGCTAGGAAAATTTTCGTAGGTAAATAAATAAACAAATCACCTACAATCATTTTGGTAGGGAAATGCTATCTTGCCTACGGATTATTATGTAGGTAAACCAATATTTTTTAAGTTCCTAACTAATTTTGTAGGTAATACAATTAGATAATTTATACATGTAAATAGCTAGGAAAGTTTTCGTTGGTAAATAAAAAAAAATCACCTACAACCGTTTCGGTAGGGAAATGTGATTTTACCTACGGATTATTTTGTAGGTAAATCACCATCAGATTTTTCCTTGGTAATTTTGTGGGTGAAAATGTATAAAATAATTTATAAAGATCCGTAGAAAATCTGTAGGCAATTCTCAATATTTAAAGACGAAATTATTTTCGTTGGAAAATTCTGTAGGTAATTCAACAATTTCTTGTAGTGTTAAAAAAATGCACTCAACAAATATTGAAATTGTATACTAGAACATTGTTTCATGAAAAAATAAATCTTACATTATAAATCAAAGAGTTACAAAATTAAAATTACATTTGATCATGGATGTTCTACAAATTAATCCACTTCTTTAAATTAAAACAAACCTAATTAACTTGTTTAGAACATAAAATCTACTCCATTTTGCACATAATCAACATCATCTCCTTCAATAGAATAACAAGAATTGGGTTGATTTTGATCATCCATGTTCCATAGTCCACCCCACAAGTAGCAATCAATTGGGATGCAATCTGTTGTTTCTTGATCAATTATAGGCACAATCTGATTTTTGTCCATGCTCGAAAATCGAGCAAGTTGATACTTGTCGATGCTTGGAAATCGAGCAAGTTGATTCTTGTCGATGCTCGGAAATCGAGCAATTTGATTATTCTCGATGCTCGGAAATTCATTTTCCACCACATTCGTCGCACCACATTCTTCAATAAATTCATCGTTAAAAATATTAATATCGCTATCTGCAGATTCAGATTCCTTGCTCTTTTGTTGCTTCATTTGATCACAAGGCTTTCTTGGCTTGAAATGAGTTCTCCAATAGTTTTTAATCTCGTTGTCTGTTCTTCCGGGCAAGTATCGTGCTATGGTGGACCATCTACAAAAAAATAAAAATATAATAAATATTTATAGATGGTTTCACTTACGATTTTGATATAAAATCAGACGCATAAAATACTTATACATGTTAAAGCGTACAAGTGATTACTTAATACATATAAGTATATAAATAATAAAGAAAATTACTTGTTTCCCCATAGAGCATGAAGCTCAATGATGATTGCTTCTTCCTGAGGAGATAAGTGTCCTTTTTTCAGGCCAGGCCTTAGGTAATTCACCCACCTAAGCCTGCAACTCTTCCCACTCCTCTTCAAACCTAATCCACAATATAGTTTTCAATATTTAGTCTCAAAACATGCAACATTATATATGTATTGTGTAAATATATAGAGAGAGAGTAATGATATGAAGTTCGAAGTTGAATTTCTCGTTACTACAAGAAAGTTTCTCTAGTTAAAAGTCTTAATAATTGAAATTTAAAAAAGACTTTTAGTTAAAATCGGGAACGTCTGTCACTACATGTTCATTTTATTGAAATAACAAAAAATTCATCATCATGAGCTAAAAGTTTTGTATCATTAAAAGACTTTCAGCCAAAAAAACTATACCGACAACATTTTATCATTAAAAGTCAGTTTACTTTTCGTATATGAAGTCAACATATACATACAAAACACTTGTACACTGTAACATGATACAAGTAGTTCATGCACTTTGAGCTAAACGTTTTGTATCAGTAAACTTTTAACCAACAAAATTAAAATAACAAAATTCTATCATTAAAGTTCAGTTTTTCTGTCGGAAAGCCAACACGTACATAAACCACTTGTACACTGTAGCAAGGTACAAGCAGTTCATGCACTGATCTCATATCAAAACTGTATATATATGTATAGTGTAAGTATATGTGTATACACACACCTGTGCACTTGGACACAGAGCTCCATCTTCCTTCACCATAGTGTGTGATATACTGCACAAGAAGCCTATCTTCTTGAGGAGTCCATGGCCCTTTTCTCCACCCTGCATCATAAAAACTTGCCATTTTCTCAACACTTAATTTATTTTTTCTTTTGCAATATTTCACTCTTTTATGTTGCTATATTTGAAACACAAACTCAAACTATACATATATATATACACCCAAACTTAGTTTAATTTGATGCTGTCAGCTTTCACTCTAGTGATTAGTACAGTATTAATTAATTAATTAAGGTGATCTCATTAGCACTAAACTTAGTTTAAGACACTAAATCTTTTTCTTTATTACCATATCACCACTTGTGCCTTTGGAAATCTGACAAGTGTTCTTTCTATTCCTTGGCTTCATTCTCCACCAATAGGGTTCTAACATGTGTGTTCATACCTTGGCAGCCGTACATTGAGGTGTATGTATATTCATGCATCTCTCAATTTTGTAAATCACTAACTTTATGTTTTGGGATTATGTGGGACGGGGTAAATTCGGATGGGGAAATTTTGAATGGAGAAATTCTGATGAATATTGATTATATGTGTTTGTGTTTGGGATGTTGAGTATGACAGGATGTAATTTTATATTAAATCAGTTGTGTAAGAGTGTGTAATATTGTACTCCCTCCATCCCGGAATAACTTTCATAGATAGGTGGACACGTAAATTAAGAAAGTGTAATAATGAGTGAAGTTTTGAGGGTAATTTTGTAAAATTTTATGTATAAAGTAAAAAATGAGTTGACTTTTGTGTATGTGTGGAGAAAAAGTAATGACATTTGTGTAAAATTGAGGATATTGTGAGAGTGGGGTTTATAAAGGGTTTTCCATTTTAAGGGTGTGAAAGTTATTGTGGGACGTCCCGAAAAGGAAAGTGTGAAAGTTATTGTGGGACGGAGGGAGTATTATATATATGGTGTAACTTTACGTTAAAATAATTGTGTGCGAATAGATGATGTTGTATTATTGTAATAGTGGAATATATAAGTATTTTTAGTAGTGAATGTAATTAGAGAGTGAAATTTGAATGTAAAATTTCTAACTAGAACAAGACGGTGAACGTTACGTCCTACATTCGGACGTGTGAGTCCCAAAATAAACATGTCATAAATGTTGTAAATTTGTCTTCATGAAAGCTTCATTTGTGTTAGAATTCGACATTTTCATATCAGATTTAAAATAATGTCATTTAGATAAGACACCCCCTTAATTAAACGATATATTAAAACGACGTTGTATAGATCATACACAAAGAGGATTGTCCGAAAAATCAATTTGCAACATCATTTAAAGTTGATGATTTATTTGTAATTATTGAAAGGGATTAAAGTTTTTTTAGTCCTTTAAGTTGGACTAATTTTGAATTTGGTCCCGATGGAATACACATTTTGATTTTAGTCCCATAAGTTGGTCGAAATTTTGAATTCAGTCCAATTACTACAATTTGAGATAAATAAATCGATCAAATCCATTGATTTTTGCATTTTTCTGCACATGAGCAAATTTACAGTTGATTTGAATTGCACACGAGCTAAGAATTTGATCGGTTTATTTACCTACAATGGTAGTAATTGGACTGAATTCAAAATTTCGGCCAACTTATGGGACCAAAATCAAAATGTGTATTCCATCAGGACCAAATTCAAAATTAGTCCAACTTAAAGGACTAAAAAAACTATAATCCCTTATTGAAATATTGCAAATAAGTGGAAGGTTGTGATTTAATTTGCAATTATATACATCCTACCTTCCGCAATAATTCACAAATTATTAATTAAATGAGACAAATAAATGATACTCCACTATATACTAGGTATCAAGTAAAGTATTGAAGATAATTAGATTTCGAGCTCATATTTCCACCAATTTAAACCTCTTTAAACTAATTATAATATATTCTGCATTAAGTAACTTGTTGAAATCCTTTTAATATATAAACAAATTTATGTGTACAATTTATTTATATATGTAATTGAATTTTAAATGGTTTAAATATATTTTTAATTTAATTAAATAAGTATTGCATCAAATTTTAAGGTAGGAGGTGAATGAATAAAAACTAAAAACATATATACATATAATAAAAAATGTTTACTTTTGATGTTGAAAAACGGATTTTGAGTTTTAAGAATTTACATCGGAAATTAAAAGCTCATTTTCAAAACTTACTTAAAATTACACCTATCAAATATATTCATTTAACATAAAGTTAAATTTATATAATATCACTTCAATCATTATAATCTTTTTTAACAATAATATTATAATAGTATATTTCACAATTAACTAATTATTATAATTTCACTTAACAATAATATAATTTCATTCAATTTTACACATTAATTTAACATAAACTAAAATTTTAACTCAAAATAAACACAAATTATTAGAATTTTAAAATTTCAAAAATCATTTAAAAAAAAAACCCAAAATAAATGAACTTACCAAGAACACTAGGTTGACTGACTCTTACCTACTTTGACCGGGTCAAATTGTGTATAATTTCTTTTGACCTGTGTAAGTTTTTGAATTCATTCAATTTTTTTATAAAAAGAATCTTTTTGTGAAGCATTAAGAAGCTTCTCGATAATCATAATATAGTAATAATGGAAGATCTAATAGTGTTAAAATATTAAATAATAAAATAGCAATAATCATGAGTCATTAGATGGACGCGTGGACGATTAAGCATCATTTATGGAATGTGGGCTGTTAATTAATCGTTAATTATATATGATTAAATAATGTGCATAATGCTAAATATAGAGAGTGACGTGTAGAATTATTGCACCTTAATATATTATTCGAACACTTTCCAATGAATAATTCAGCACATTACGTACACTAGGATCCCATATACGTACATAGTTGGCAAAAAAAAAAAAAAACAGTTTGTGAGGTGTATATACATTCATCACAATATTTTTAGATTCAATGGCATTTTGCTAATATGGGTGTGTTAGGAATTAATATACTCCATCTCTTTACAAATTCGAACTTTTTAATGGGATGAAATTCTTTTATGGTATCAGAGCCTTCATGCAAACGACTTAGATTCGATTTCTGTTGGAAGCAACTCCTCTACAAATTCGAACTTTTAGATGAGACGGAAAAACCAGGCAAATTTGAGGTTATACATGAACAAGATGTTTGTTTACAGTGGTTTGGACATATCTATAGATGCACTTGTATGTAGGGTGAAATTAATGACTATGAATCCTTCAGAGAATCACATGAGCAATTAAATAAGACTTGAATTGAAGTTGTACATAAAGATTTGGAGACTAAGAGACCTAATGAAGATTTCACAGAGTAGATGTAATAACACAGTTTACAACACATATAAAACGCAGATCTATAGGAGCACATGTATGTCGATTGACGCGGATTCCTTTAGAAGTGCAAGGAAACGATTAAATAAAACGTTATTTTATAACATGTTCTTGTATCTTACTTAGCTATTTGGGATTAAGGGCTCAATTTGTTAATTTATTTGTTTGCTAACATGTGAAATGACTACGGAATTTAAAATGTGAGATTTCACATATGTACCTTGTATGCAGTGACAAATTCACCCCACTCAATTTCCGAACTTTTATTCTATATACTGGTATTCTCTTTGGTTCCATATATTTGATATTGATTTTCGGAATTCTATTTTCAAAACTCACTCAAAACCACTTTTATCAAACATTTGACATAAAATTATAGGTATATAATATCACTTCACTCGTTATAATCTTTCTCAACAATAATATACAATAATATAATAATACTATAATAATACAATAATATAATACATTCAATGATTACACAATTAATTAATAATTATAATCTCACCCACCAATAACATAATAATACAATTTCATTCAATCTTACGCATTGATTTGACATAAAATTAAAATGTTCTACTATTTCAAAACTTAAAAGAAATGCACACAGCACATATCACTATTCATCAGATTTAAAAAACTCACGATTTAAAACCATTCAAAAGCTCAAAGTAAATATATCTAAGAGAATTCCGTACAGTATTTTAAAATAGGAGAGTTTAGTAATTTGTAATTGAATTGGATCACATATAACAAATCTTTAAATTTGCAAAAAAATTAGGCCCAAAGGTTTTGGGCTTCTATATAACCAATATAATTTGGGCTTTGTAACAAATTCTCAAACCCTAGATAGGGTTTATTTCTTCTATAAAAGGCAATGCAAGTACGACTGGTTTCACCATCCCTTTCACTTTTATCAAAGAAACCTAATCGGCGGACTTAGGTTGATTTGTATGAAAATGGAAGGAATATGATTATCAAAGAAACCTAATCGGTGGACTTAGGTTGATTTTTATGAAAATGGAAGGAATAGGTGGCGGAAGCGTTCTGTTGTTCGGTTGGCGTTGTTGGCAAGTCTTTTATCATCAATTTATCATGATGATGGGGCAATTTATCATGATGATGGGTAAGCCTTACCGATACCGCCCATGCCGATTGTTATCGTATCTGTTCTCCCATTTTCTCCAGATCTGTATTTTTTCAACTTTGAATTCATAGGTTTTGATGACTTGATGATAAATTTTTATTTGTTTGGATGTTTTCAAAATTTGATTATGGTTTTGAAATGATATTGAGCTAGACAATTTGGATCTTTCAACCATCCACTTTAATTTGATAATATTCAAGTTTTCACCATCCACTTTAATTTGATAATAAGTTTTTATAACATCACTTAATCCGTCCAAATTGAAATTTCTGGGCATTTCTCATTTTTATGTATAGTTAATGCCCATGTATCAGATTATAAATCGCAATTGTATAAAAGATTTATAAAGTGATTGTCTTGTTTTTTTTAAAAATCGATTAACTACAGGAATGTTGTCTGACATTGCGTAATTTTTTTGAGAACAATCTAGATTTTAATGTTATTTTAATTTATTCCATTTATGAAAGTTTTATTTTGGGCGTAGTTTTTAATGTTTTTTTAATTTATTCAATTTATGAAGTTTTATTTAGGGCGTGACATGTATAATTGCATTTAAATAATTGTTCAAATCCTTCCAAATTAAGTATCTAATACTCGTATATTTCGAATATTTAGATCCAATTGTCATCTAGCCAAAAAAACAGAACTAATTTGTTTATTTTTATTGACAAAATATGTGTAAATTGATAAGATTTCTGAGTGCGTGTATTTTTAATTCATATCAAGATCCATTTTACACTGTCCTAATTTGTTAAAATTTAAACCAAAAATTTATATGGAGAAAATCAAAATTAATTGTTAATTTGTGGTGTTTTGGTCAAAATCTAATAAAAATCGAAATTGACGGAGGCTTCGGATATAACAAAAACCTTATAAAGAGTCAATTGATTTTGGTTAGAGATTATTAAATTTGAAATTGGTAGTTAATGGTAAGATGATAGTTCAATTTTTTTTTAATCAAGAGTTCAAAATAAAAAAAAATATCAAGATTTTTAAAAAAAAAATTGATTGAAAGGTGGTTTCAAGTAAAATCAACGTTTCGAAAACATAATCAAAGACGAGACATATGAATGATGAAAAAAATCAATGTACCATACCTACATGTGTCACCACTTTATATTTCATAGTGTGAAATCATCGACTCCATATGAAAAAAAAATCAATAGACTATGTACACCATATCAACATTAGTTAATCATAGTGTATACACCACTTTATGTTCCATAGTGTGAAATCATCGGCTCCATATTTGTTATTCCTTGTTCGTGAAAAAAAATCAATACACTCTATACACCACATGATAGAGCTCAAATAATTTGGTTAAACGAGCTCTGTCGAGCTAAAAAATGTATGAGTCGAGCTCCAGCCCGAACTCTGTCGAGCTATTGAAAAAAAAAAACGAGTCTAGTCGAGTCATCTTTCATGCTCGATAGTGTTAACGAGCGAGCTCGAGTCTAGCTCGAAATATGCTTGAGTCGAACTCGAACCTTAGGTACTCGAACTCGAATAACAGTACTAACCACATCAACGTGTGTTAATCATTGTGGACTAATGAATGAAACCGAAACCGACTCTACTTACTTTTTGTGCAATTGGAAACCCTGAATTGGGCCCCACACTTCGGCCTGTAAAATGTCCAATTGGATCTTACATTTTTGGGCTCTACAATGTCCCATAGGATTTGGGCTCTTTGTAATTTTTCTTCTATAAAATCGTTCTACATCACTGTTAGCTTCTTCCTTTCATGGCAGTTGTGGAGATCGGGATGTAGAAATGGAAGAGATAGTTGGCGAGAAGCATTCGGTTGGGCGTGATCGGAAAGTCGTTCGTTCATCTTCAATTTCTGATTCACAAGGCTTTCCGATACCGTCCATGCCGACGGTTTCCCGATCTATTCTCCCATTTCCTCCAGATCTGTTTCTCTCGCAACTCAATTTCAAACACTGAGTTCATATGCAGTTTGCAGAAACACGTTCGTGGCTAATGTGGGAGTTTTGGTATCCGATTCCAATTTTGTTGATTTGTGTTTCTGAGGCTTTTGTACATTTGAATTCAACTTGATTTCTGAGATTTTGATGGCCTCGTTAAACCTTATTCAGATCTGTTTCTTATGACAGTTTTTATGTTTTGCAAATTGGATTATATTTTCAAAATCGACATTTGGTGGATTCGATTTAAAATTCGTCTGTATTGTTTCATCATTTAATCTCGCGGCTTATCTAATTTAATTTAGCGACGTAATGAATATGGTTTCTTGAATTTATTGGCTTCATCACATTCCGATAAAAAGACACTTCCTTACATACAAGTTTTTTTTTAAAGATCAATTCGTGATAGGTAATACTCCCTTCGTCTACGAAAAGTAGTACAATTCTAAACTCTATCTTCAAATCACATCGAATCAACTCGACAAAAGACCATAAACTAGGATTAACAGGACGACGACGGATGGATGACGACTGTAGATCCAGAGAAGTCGACGAACAGATCTAGGACTATATTACTGTTACTGAAAGCATAATAAAATAAAAAGGATACAACGTTCAAAAGCCAACAAGCTAAAAAAAAAAGAAACATAATAAAAAACTAAAAAAGAGAAAAATATAAAGATAAAAGAAAGAAAAAACAGGGATCAACGGGACGACGGTGGATGGGCGACGATAGTAGATCCCGAGAAGTCAACGAACAGATCTTGAGCGACGACAAAAGTCAACGAATAGTGATACAAGTTAAATACAAGTTCAATTTAATACAAGTTCAATTTTAAAAAACATTTGATTTTATTTGTTTTAATTTTTTTTTAGAAAATATATTACTAAAATTTAATACAAGTTATACAATTAAATTTATATTTAGAAAATAAAAGAATGGTGCATACAAAATTGAATAATGGCATATAATAAAAAAAAAATTGTAAAATCGGCAGTTTAATCAAAATTCAAAACTGTCGATTTTAAAAATCGAAAAAAGATGAATGAAAACGGATCTTATTGGGCCTAGTTTGGCGAGGCTCAAAAATAGAAGAGGCCCGGCCCATATTAAGCTGCCCTTAACGGCTGTTTGGTGGCAGTCACGGCGGTTAAATAAACTGGACGGAAAAGTAGCCCATTTACGAGATATGTAAACAACCAAAAATGCCCTCCTGTATATCTCTGTATGACAAAAAAACCCCAAACTCTTCATTCACCCAATAAATTTCGGCGCTGCGCGATAGTTTGGAGAGCTCCGGCGATTCGAGAAGCGGCAATCTTCACGGCGGCATAAAAAGTCGACCATTATTTTCCAAGGTATGTTCAAAGTTCAAACAAATAACACGATTTCAATTTTTGTTTTGTAAACGATGAGATTTTTTTAAGTATTCGAGGTAATTGCTGCGTGGAAATTGTTTATCTCCTCCCCTTGTCTAATTTAATCTTTGTCACTATGTTCCTCGTCGAGTATTTCGCTTTTCTAGATTCTCAACTTCGTGCTTGTTGATATGAGTGAATGAGTGTTTCGTTAATGTGAGTGAGTTGTTGGTTTGCAGCCGTAATAGATACGAGATCTGTATTTGTGGTAATTTATGTTAGTATTTGGAGTATTTGGGATAATTGCTGCAAACCAATTTGTGGTGTTGGGGAAACGCAGCTTAAGCCCTAGCTAAATCTATGCATTCTTCAAAAATAAAAAAAGGAGCTAGCAGGGTACGTTTTTTTGTATAGTCGAGCTGTGGTTGATGTTGTCGATTTCTTATTTTGAAATCGATAAATTCAGAAAATGAATAATTTTGTGAAATTCATCTCTATGATCTGGTGGAGATTGTTTGAAGTATTCGGTGGAATTTCTGTATTTCATCTTATTCTCTGCTCCGGATAAACACAGCTAGGTTCTGATTCTATGCAATAGTTTGGAACACTCTATGCAATAGATGAATCATACTGGATGTAATGAGGATATTGTTTTGGTGTCGATTAGCCCTTGTTGATTGGGATTGCTTGAAAGCCAGTAGATTGAGAAAGATATTTGGGGTCTAGTATCAAATTATATGAACCTTTTGAGTATCTGTGTTGTTTCAGAAGCTATTTGCATTGATCATTGGTTATTGAAATATCACTGATTTGCGTGGACGTGTTTTAATCAGGGTTCAAGATGTGTTTAACATAGTTTCTTGCCGATTTATGGGCTTTTAAAAATGTTAATTTCAGAGTTTACTCTCTTGAAAACTTCTCGATTGCGAATTTGGCTATGATTTGGGTATTTGAAAAATAACGAGGGCATTATTTTATTTTCCATACTTATATCTATACTACCAAACACCACACCTTGTATTTATCTTATTTTAAAAAAAGGGCTACCAAACACATTGATACACAACATGGAGGAGCTAATCTTGGCTGGAGAAGCAAACTAGGCCTTGGCATTTTTATTTTTGTTTTGGGGTTGTTTCTTCGAAGATCCAGTTGCTGCAACCTGGATTTCGATTCCATTACTACTAAGTCATCTATCTCGACCAAATCCCATGTTCTGGATTTCTTTTACCAATCTAGATCATCTTTTCATTGATTTGTTAGTGTTGTGTTGGTATAATAACTCATCCTGTCATAAAATGTCATTTCTTGTTCATTATCAATCAAGAATCTAATATGAGAACGATTTTGATGCATAGCTCTCAAATACATTGCTATATCTTATTCTCGTATTTGATTCCAATCTTAGGATGAAGGTTCGTTCATCAGTCAAGAAACTGTGTGAGTTTTGTCGGACAGTGAAGCGACGTGGGCGTGTGTACGTTTTGTGCTCTGTTAATCCCAAGCACAAGCAGCGACAAGGTGTATCAACATTTGCATACGAAGGTCCATCGCCCCCTGTGTACGTTTCATCTAAGATTCCCCCCTCCTCCCCTTAGGTGTATCATGTATGTAGTAGATCTTCGAGTTAAATGTTTTTCTCCTTGCAGGTCCTCAGTGATAGGATCAAAAGAGATGACATCAGTTGTTGACGGTACTCAGAGTCGTACCCCTGCTCTTATATGCAGCAGCAAAAACGAGGCGCTGACAGTTACGCCTTGGTGGAAAGTCGGTCTTGTTTCTCGTCTATTCAATCCACAAGGCAAAGAATAAATTATAGAGTGTATGTTACTGGAAATGGGTTTTGAACTAGTACGATAAACAAGCTTGATGTCATAAACTGTGAAGACGAGCGCATGATATTATTTTCTGCTCACTCTCGAGGTTTCTAGGCCTCGATTGTTCTATTTTGTCTATGTTTTGTCTTTTGACAACACAAGGGCTTTATTTTTACATGGGGAATTCACATCTGTCTTGTTTTATGTGGTCAATTTTGTTATGTACAAGGTTGACTAAATACTTCGTAACTGGAAGTGTAAAAGTTGCAAAATAAATATCTAAGATATTAGTTTTATTTCTAAATAAATAAAAAAAAAAACAAAAACTTGTGTGAGATTGTTTCACGTATATAGATCTGTTATTTCTTTTAATCTATATTTTAAAAATTTTGGTAGTTTGGTAGGGTAATTCTTTTTTTTTTTTTACAGATTTTTTGTTTGTATAAAAATTGATAGTAACTTAATTTAAAAGTGATAATGTTTTTAACAAAATTGACTATCACTTTTTATTTAAACATTATCACTTTTTGTTCACCCAAACTAGTCCCTAAAAATTATGTTTTGTATCAATGTTTATCATGAATTAAAATTAGTCAAAATTGTAATTTAATTGCACAAAAAAAAATTTGAAATGAAATAAAGTTTCATTTTTCTCATTAAAAAAAAAAACTCAACACTGTTCACTTTATTCATAACATTCAACAAATGGACACAATAAATTACTCCCTTCTTTTCACAATAATATTCATATAAAATAGAAAATTTCATATTTACAATTTTACACTAAATAACTTTTTTATCCACACGTGGATCATAAGCCAGTTCATATTTCTTTATTTTATACATAAATATTTATAAAATTACCAATGAAATTCACGTATTATTACACTTTTTTTTTTAATATATTTGTTTATCTAAATTTGAAAGAGTAGTGTAAAAAAGAGAGTTTAAAAAAGAAAAAGACAAAAAGTGTGAACACGTGAACGCATCATTGACTACTCTTTTTGGATTTTGGAGATGTGAGATATTGGTGCTCCTTGAGGCTGAATTCAACTTCGGTAGGCTCAAATCCACCATTTTTTTCTTCAAAGCATTCAAGAGAGAGAGAAAGAGGAGCCCACAATTTCTTATTTTCTCGACGACTTTACTGTGCCCCGACTCAACAATACCACTCTTCTTCTCCCACGATTAATTTTTCATCTCCCATTCCCCCGATCCAAGTAAATCCCTTCATTTATAATCAAAATACCTTCAATCGATTTTGTTTTTCTACTTTGTTGCCGATTCTTGAATAAACCCATGTGTTGGAATGAATTTTTGATCGAGTTATTGTTTTGATTCTGTAATTATTTCGATTAAAGGGGATCGATATATAGAGTTATTGTTTTGATTTTGTAATTATTTCGATTGATTCGTCTGTGAATTCGAATTAAAGGGGTTCGATATGTTGCCTGATGAGTGTGAATCAGGATAGAGTTTTTGTTTTGATTTTGTAATTATTTCGATTGATTTGTCTGTGGATTCGAATTAAAGGTGTTTGATATGTTGCCTGATGAGTGTGAATCGGAATCTAGCTTGCTTTTCGCTTTACCAGATGATATATTTTCTGTAATTACAAAAACCCTCTCACCAAAAGATGTGTGTAGTCTTGGTTTAAGCTGTAGAGATTTGCATTCTGTGGTGGGTTCTGATAAGGTGTGGTTTGTACAATGTGATAAACTGAAGATAGTTCCCTCAGTTAGTTTGATTGAATGGAGAAAGGGAGTAAGTTCTTACAAGGCCCTGTGCCGTTTCTTGATGAATATCCATCCAATGATTGGGATTTGGGTTCACCAAAACCCGGAGCTGGGTAATGTTGTGTATGTTATGCCTGGTTTCTGTTCGGTTGTTGGGTGTCGAATCATCCCCCAAGAGGTGGGTCATTTAGGCCTTGTAGATAGTCCTATCTTGTGGACGCCCGTTTTCGAAATTCTTTGTGATTATGAGGGGGGGTCGGCGTTCTTTTTACATGGGAGGGAACGAGGAGTTGATTATGTTTATCCTGGTTTGCTGAAGTCGATTGATAGGCATTGTAATGTGCTTTTACTTGAGGTTGAGCCTAGGAATCAAAGAAACGTCGGAAAGCTTGGTTATAGTAAGAGTTTTGCTCATGAAGTAGTGGATAAGAGGTTGTCTAGATCGAGTTGTAGGATTTCGAAGTCGCAAAGAGTAGCTGGACAGAGAGATACCGCAATCACTTTTAGTCGATTGGGATTTGGTGATAGGAGGAGGCTTCTTGATCTCGTTACTACCCTAGTTCGAAAAATTGTCCCTGAAATGGAAAACGTGCTGTTGTTTCCTCGTTTGAGTATTAATGACGAGGCTGATTTGGAGAGGGACGTAGGGATCTTGTATGAAAGGAGATTGTTGCTTTTGCAAATGTATAAACGTGGTGGCGGGAGTGGAAGTGGGAGTTTTGATCTCAAATCGGGATCAGAAACACCTTTAAATCCTACAGAATTAGGATCAAGTGACGTTTGCAAGAGGCTCGATTGCTGCCCGACCACTTCACAAGATGGGGTCGGGGGTAAGACGTTTTCTGGATTCCTAAAGAATGGCTTGAAACAGATACTCGGGAAATCATCAAGCTCGAAAAACGGTAATCAAGAATCTCAAAAGAAGTCTGAGAGTAGTAAATACGTACAATTGTACGAATTTCTTAGTTCTGGCGATACAATCGGGCTGGGTTTACGTGGGGCGAGTATGAGATTATCGTCTTACAGAGCATGGCCAAATATGCACGATAGTCGATTCGCTCTCTACAAGTTGCCTGTACGGGCCCCAAAGGCGAGCCATGAATATGCTGGTTTGTGGGGAGGGACATTCGGGTGGCCTCCAGTGGGGCCCGCTGAAGACAAGCCCGGGAAAGCTCTGTTCTTGCTGTTGATATCTTATGAAGAGCCTGAAGCGGGGCAGCAGCTACTAATTGCTACAAAGATATTAGAAGGCACGTCGTACGTTCTGCATCCTAACGGATCAGCTATGTTTATAGTGAACGTAGCACAACCATCGATGGAGACGTTCCCTTTGGATACTGATGAACATGTTAAGCAGTGTTTTGTGGGAGAAGGTATTGCAAACGGGTATGGGTTCAGGTATCCGGGTTCTAAACCCGGTTCGCTCTTTGTTATTGAAAACGGGATGCTTGTTTTCATGTGGAAGGAATCAAGAGCTGTGTTGACCTTGCAGAGGCTCGACTTGGCGAGTCTCTTGAGGAAAGGCGAAAGGGTGCCTTGTCTGTCGCCGATTTCCAACTTTGCCTATCTAACGAAGACGTATTCGAATGTGTATTCTGGATTTTCGAATTCCTCAAATGGGCTATCCTCTCCAAGGTAAGGTAACTTCACTCTAAAGCATAATATTGAGAGATTCTACAATTGTTACCACTTTTGCTGCATGTATGCTGAATCTTTTCGTTGTATCAAAACATTACAATGCAAGATGTAAGAAATATACGTAGCTCTTGTTTGATGACTGAAATGATATGTGTAACAGGATGTGGCTCTATGAAATTTCATTACCTTAAAGCAGTAAAAAGTTGATGTTTGTTTTGGGTTTAAAGTGACTTTTAAAAACCCATTTTTTAAATCCTTGTTTGTTCTGGGTTTTTGAGTAGGGTAGGATAACAGAGGGACGGGGCGAGCTTCTTTCAGGATTGTTCGACCCAAGTTTCTAGGATTACATGAACTCGTTGTGATTTCAGTTTTCGATTCGTTCTTTTTTTCGTTTTTCCATGTTCATCTGATTTTGGATTGGAAGTAGAGTTGTGTACAATGTGGCTGGTTCTATCATTTTTCTTCATGAGATGAAACAAGCTATTGGTAGTGACTCTACCAAATTTTGTTCAACCATCTTGATTTTTATTTTATTTCCATTCTGCTATATGGTTTACATGATTGACCCTAGATGCAACATTTACTGTTTGTACGAGTTGTTTATTAATATTAAAGTGATAAAATTGCTTTCTTGTTAAAGGAGTGACGATTGCTTTATTTATGTTTTAGGAAATGTTGCATCTAATATGGAACGGACATTTTGGACAAATGTCCCATCTAGTATGAGACGGAGGGAGTATATATGATAGTATCTACAATTTTCCGGTTACAACGGTCCACACCTCTCGTTTTAATTGCACAAAATTCTCTCGTGGTTTGAAAATTGCATTGAAAGCACTTTATGGTTTATTAAATAAAACAAATTATCTCTTTTTTTTTTTCTTTGAGTTAACTGTTTAATCTATTTTATCTATTTCTCGATATGTTCTTCGAAAAAGAGGAAACCGATAAAATTGTTTATTCATTTTTTACGATAGGAGAGAATTGATCGAAAATAGAATAAACAGATAAAATCGTTTGCTCATTTTTTACAAAAGGACTGAATGGACTTTATTTAACAAATTATTGAGGTGTTTCGTGCAATTTTTAAACTATTGATGGTTTTATTTGAATATTGGTTATTTTAAACTTATTTGAAACTTCAAATCCAATTCAAATGCTATTCTCGAACGAATTTACCGAATTTGAAGTTATATATATACCACCAACACACACAATGTGTATAAATTTCATCATCATGGACTTTATTTATATTCAAAGACTCAAAGTAGAAAAAGTCAATATCCAATACTAATATAAGCCATTATTTCAAGTTAACAAATCAATTTCAAGTCATTTTCACTAACTAATGGTATGGAATACCACTAATATACATAATTTGATATTGCATTATAAATGTTTTATATTAAAATAAAATAAAAAGTCTAAAACTAAACCAAATATCAGGGGCCATCAAAATTTAGAATATAAAAATCAAAATATTCGAAACAGGAAAAATGACCTATAAGAAATTAAAACAATCGTCCCATAAACTCATTGTAGTATATTGATAAGTATTCTTCTTTAAATCTACCCTTATATACTATTGCTGAATCTCACTCTCTTGACGTGGCTTCTCTAAAAGCCCCAATTCTTAAAACTCTTAATTTCTGTAATTTTGTATTTTTTTTAAATAATTTTCACTTTCCTCTTTTTCTCTCTCCTTTCTAACTGCAATTTTTTTAAATTTTAAAATTAACTTCTCTCTTTTCCATCGATTTTTTTATATAATTAAAATTTCAATTTTTTTTTCTTTTTATTTTCATAATCTCGCGTAATTTACGCGAGTCTCATACTAGTTTTTTTAATACAACTAAAATCAAACGGTGCAAAACATGTATTCTCTTCGTCCGTGTATAAGCTTATCGTTACTTTTGGGTGCATAGATTAAAAAAAGTAATTAAATTATAGATATAGTACACGTGGTAGAAATGTAAGAATAAAAGTTAAAAAGTATTTGTAAAAATAATATAAAAAACTTATAGATGGACGGGAAACGAAAGGAGTACAATTTTAAAAGTTTAAAAATTGAGATTTGACAAAGTGTAATCAAAATTTGACTTATTCAAAATTTAATTAAACTTATATCCAAATTATTCAAATTTGAAGGGTACAAAGAAATTTTCTTCTTTTATTCCTATTATTATTTTGAAAATACAAAATAAAAAAAAGCTTACTTTAATATTTAAATAAATACTTGCAATACAAAAAGAAATACTCCAGTATGAATGAAAATGGTGTAAGAAAATTAACTCTCTCTCTCCTCTCTCTCTCTCTCTCTGCTTCAAATCAAATCGCAGCACTGTGTTTTCCTCCGTCTCCACAAATATCTCTCCACTCTCACTTGTATACATCGAATTGATACACGCAAACTGCTACAATCCCCATTCTTTGAATATATATATTATATATATCCTGTTGATCGACTCTAATTTCTTGGAGAATCAAGAATCAAGTGTTCTTTCTTAAAGAAAAAGGCTATGGATTTGGACCAGTGGATAGCAAAGGTGAAAGAGGGCCAGCACTTGTCCGAAGACGAGCTTCAGCTTCTCTGCGAATACGTATCTACTTTTTCATTTCTTCTCTTTCTTTAATTCAATTTCTACTCTGCATACCATTTGGGTGAAATACGTTTTCATTTTACCTGATTTAGTGAAGAATTGAAACAAGAGCTTCGATTTTGTTTAGCCATGTCTTGGCTTCGATAGTTAGGGTTTTGGGGGTTTGTTTGGGGGTCAGTATTCTTAGTGCATAATAATTAACTTTGGAAGGGTTTATGAGAGTATGTATGTGGTGGGAATATTTTGAGGTGGTTTATTTGTTGGGTAGGTCTTGCATGAGGTGTAATTTGGGAATGAGACATTAGCACTTTGGAAGGGATATGTGTTAATTTGTACTAACTTGTGAACGGGTCTCGTTCGTCTTATTTCTTGATTGAACGGCTGGTTAGTACTTTGGGTAGGTCTTGCATGAGGTATACTTTGGGAATGACATATTAGCACTTTGGAAGGGATATGTGTTAATTTGTACTAACTTGTGAACGGGTCTCGTTCGTCTTATTTCTTGATTGAACGGCTGGTTAGTACTTTGGGTAGGTCTTGCATGAGGTATAATTTGGGAATGACACATTAGCACTTTGGAAGGGATATGTGTTAATTTGTACTAACTTGTGAACGGGTCTCGTTCGTCTTATTTCTTGATTGAACAGCTGGTTAGTGGTTGTGTTTTGCACCATAGTAGATGCTTCTATTGAATTTTGTATCTGGTAATCCATGGCTGATAACAAACAACGATGCTTGACAATATGTTGTGCTCCGGGATGCTATTATTTGCCACGTTAGTCTAGCAATTGTAATTTGTAAGTTCCTTGAAGGTAAATTTGTTCTTTAATTATCATAATTTTGTAGATGCTTAAAATGAAGTCTATCTGGACCAGCCTTTTTAGTCTCATTCTCCTTCATGTTTAGTGCGAATCTGCTATAGATATCCAGTATCTAGTACATATCACTAGTTTGTAAACTTGAATTAACTGCATTCTAGTGCTTATTGATATTAAATGTTTCTCTTTTTCATTTTTTTCTAAATTTGTTTTTGCTCAAATTCACCGATTTTTCTAAGTAAATTGCTCATGGTTTTTAATAGAGAGATACATGCTACACATATATATGGCGTCATATAAAATCTAATCAATTGTATGCTGTTGTTTTTTCCTACTCTAATGCTGAGAGGGCTGTTGAGTGCTGTGTAACTAGCAAACAACATGTTAAATATGTTAGGGTATCGTTATCTTCACTTATACAGTGAATATGTTAAATTCTTCTCTTACACAACATGACTTCAGAATCTATACATTTCGAAGTATAGGATACCTGGAGATTCTTACTCTAGCTAAATGTTGATACGGCCAAGCTATATGTATATTTCTTGCTGTCACACTGAAGGTTTAGGTATTACTTTTAAGTTATTATAAGATTTACTTACACTCCTACAGTCAGTTCTTAAAATTACCTCGAGTTATTCATATGGAAAGCACACGTTGCTTAATTCAAGCTATGCCTTCTGCTTAGTTTCTTCATGACCTTGACAATAAAGTGTGTGTGTGTGTGTTTTTTAACGGGGCTCTTGTATTAGTGGTCGAAGCCTTCAACATTTTGTGTTTGGGATGTTGATGCATCATATTTAACTTATGACTTAGATGCGAGGGTGGTGGTGGTGGTTTATGGAATATATGCCCATGTGATATTCATTTAACTTTATATTCCCAACTTCATAAATTGCTCAAGGTTCCAGATGTCTATTTCTCTCTCTCATAATATGGATCTGCTCTTTTCATTAATTCTTAATTCAGCCTATTTTTCACTATTCAGGTGAAGGAGATTTTGATTGAGGAGTCGAATGTTCAACCAGTCAACAGTCCAGTTACAGTTTGCGGGGATATCCATGGACAGTTTCATGATTTAATGAAACTTTTCCAGACTGGAGGTCATGTACCAGATACCAATTACATATTTATGGTAAACTGTGTATAGTGATATCTCATACATCTAATTCATTCTTTTCTTGTATGCCTTTTCTAATTACACTTTCTTCTGACAGGGAGATTTTGTTGATCGTGGTTATAATAGTCTTGAAGTTTTCAGCATTCTTTTGCTTCTCAAAGCAAGGTTTGTATATTTTGATAAAGTTGGTGTGTGCATTTATTAATTTATTTTTGAGTCAGTTCACCACCTCTATTCCATCCGTTTGCTCCACCAAATGTCAAGTATGATGTTTAGAGCATAAGCAACTCAGTTAATATATGGCTCTGCCAGTTATATATAGGACTTGACTAGGAGCTTAGTCCATCAATGTTGTGTTTCTGCAGCTGAGCTGTGATCCTTATTCAGTTCAATTTCTTTTGTTGTCCTTAAAGATTTTTTAATAGTCTATCTTAATGATTGAGTTATTAATAACCACTTTTTTTACTCCCATGTACATCATTTTCTGAAATAATTACTCAATTAGATTAGTCACTATTTAACCTCTACTTGCTTAGTTTCATAAACCATATCCAAGAATTAGAAAATTCAACATATGACACCTTAGAAAGTTCAGCTTTCCTTTCTACCTTTTGCTCTAAAATAAATAAATAAATAAAAGAGCTGAAATAGTTGATAGCGTTATTGCTGATCCTGTTGAGATGAGCTATTTCGAATTTGTGGCTAAGCTAGCTTTTGTGACCTGCATGCTTGCTGGTTTGATGTCTTAAACTCTTAAATGGTTTCTAATTGGTCCTTGTGGCTTGTTACTTATGTCCCTTGTGTTTGCTTACAGATACCCTGCACATATTACTCTTCTACGTGGAAATCATGAAAGCAGACAATTAACACAGGTAATCAATTTTTTATGCACTAATGCACAGTTATATTTCCATAGCCAGAATGATTGCCAAAATACACTAAATAAGATTCTATCTGAACTGCAGTACATGTTACATTTAGATAATTACTTTAGGCAGAGAGCTAATTATGGTGAGGCAGCCAACAAGACTTTCGCAAATTTTGTATCAAGTGTGTGACGTCCGTGGAAATTTGAATTCATTTAAATTATGTAGCTGACCTAACTAGTGCTTCTTCTGTTTCTGAACCTGTGACAAATACGGATATTAATGGAGATGCTGAAGTGAATTCACATTTCATTTTTAAAATGGGCTAAAATGGATTCAAAAAATAACACAGTGTAGTCTTTGGTTTTGGATGCTCTGACAACTAGATCGTTAGAGAATTAATGGCATTGTTGTTATTTGATAGTCAGCATGCAGTGGCCTGTACAAAAAAATGTCAGATATTGGAGTTCTAGTACTTATGACGGAGGTCAATTTATTGAATGCTGAGAAACTAGACTTTATAGTATTTAGATAGAAATCATTGTTGTAATAAACAGTCAATATCTTCTTCTAGGAGGCTTTTTGGAAACATGACTCAGTTGAGTGTTTCTTTTCTATCTGTTTCCTACTCTAGGAGAGGGAGGGAAGTACAATCTCGGAATGATATTTTCTTCTTTCATTTGGCATTATAAATGTGGATTAGCCATTAAGGCTGCATTTATTGACATCTGGGTGAAGTGCCAGTTAGTACTTTTTAAGGTTTGGGTTGATGGATTTCTTCTGTTGATTGATCAACACATTTACTTGCGTCAATTTAATAGTGCTAGTTGTCATTTCATGTTAAGGCAAGCTTAAGCAATATGTTATAAACTCTTGTAGTGCCTTTCCATGTTTTAAAGGAAACGAGCAGCTCAAGGGCTTGGCTAGTTTATATCGATAAACTAGTCGAGCTCGAGCTTATAAGATGCTCAATTTACTAACAAGCCGGCTCGACTCGTTAGGCTCGGTATCTAAGGCTTTTCTGGTAATTCTGTTAGACTCGTCTCGATATGCTCATTTGCAAGTCGAGTCGAGCTCACTTTACCGCTCAGTAATGTAATCGGCTCGAATAACAACACTAGGTGCCTTGCCATTCACCAAAACCTGTAAAGACTCATTCTGCTTTTTTACCTTGTTAATGTTTTTTCTTTTTTAATATTTGTAGCGCAGTATTTACTGTTAAAATATAAACTTTTAACTAGAAACCTTCAGGGAAATACTATACAGCCCTCATAGTATATTCTTTGACTTTAACACTTAGATTTATTATACTTAAACTGAGTGAGGTAGAACCATGATACCATGTCGCTGAATGTTTTGAGTTTTGTTGGATGCAAATTGCTGACGTTTACTCTTCTTTCTTCTCACTTAAAGACTATCCTCATTACTGCTAATTCCCAGGACTAATTAATGTTTGTCCTTGGTAGGTTTATGGGTTCTATGATGAATGCCAGAGGAAGTATGGGAATGCTAATGCTTGGCGTTATTGCACCGACGTTTTTGACTATTTAACTATGTCAGCAATTATTGATGGAACAGTATGCATTCTTTTTCTCTGAATTATATGGGCACAGAACGGTCTTCTTACTCTCAGAAGATCCCACTATTACTGTTATTGCGCGTTTGTTTGCTAGTGGTAATAAGTCACCAACCTCTTGAAATTGCAGGTACTTTGTGTCCATGGTGGCCTATCTCCAGATATTAGAACTATCGATCAGGTTACAAAACTTTACCCCCTGTTTATATACTATTGTAGGAAATTTCGCTCGGGAAATGTGTTGTTTATTAATATGAATTCTAACTGTTGCAGATTAGAGTGATAGAACGCAACTGTGAGATCCCACATGAAGGGCCGTTCTGTGACTTAATGTGGAGTGATCCTGAAGACATTGAAACGTGGGCAGTGAGTCCCCGAGGAGCTGGCTGGCTTTTTGGATCCCGAGTCACATCCGAGTTCAATCACATTAACAAACTCGAGTTAGTTTGTCGAGCCCACCAACTTGTTCAAGAAGGTCTAAAGTATATGTTCCAAGATAAAGGACTAGTCACTGTAAGTATTTGCCATTACATTGATAAAGTATATTAGTAACAAACTTGACTTAGTTTTTCTGATCTCGTATTGCAGGTGTGGTCTGCACCCAATTATTGTTATCGCTGTGGAAACGTGGCCTCGATATTGAGCTTCAACGAGAATATGGTACGCATTCAACCTTAACCGCACATTTCAATCCCCTAACATTTTGCACACTTTCCTTATTAGGACGTCACACAACACTTTGCACAACCACAAAAAGGGAATTCCTCATAAACCCTACCCTCACAATATTCACATATTTACGCAAAATGTCATCACTTTTTGGGCCTACACACACTTTATACATAAAATTTTAAAAAATTACCCCTCAAATCCTGTACTCACTATACCTTTTTCTAAAAAAATGTGCACCAAAGGTAGTGCAAAAGTCTTGTGGGACAGAGGAAGTAATATTCAAAACTAATTTTTCGTGTTTCTCGTAGGAGCGAGAAGTGAAGTTTTTCACAGAGACGGAGGAAAACAACCAGATGAGGGGACCAAGAACCGGAGTTCCGTATTTTCTTTGAGGTTCTAACAACTCTTGTTGTTTAATTTTGCACCAATCTTGACAACTAGTGTATGTCTCTCTTTATGCTTGCTGTTGTTGTCTTCAATTTGAACCACTAAATAATCTTGAAATTCTTTGGTGTATGTATGACCACCTGTGTTCTTTTATATATTAAAAATTGTGTGAGATGGGAATTGACATTCACCTCTTTCAAAATGTTAAAACGTCATGTTTAAATTACGTTCCATCTCACACAAGGATTCCTCTTAAAAAATACTCCCTCCTTTATGAAGTTTCCGTAGAAAAGATTCCTCTACCTATTCTTTATTTCGTATTTGAAACCTTTGTTTTGTTTGCAATTACATTCACATTTTTTTTTTTCCGAATGTTCCGAAATAACTTTTACGTCCTTAGAATGAAAAATCTTCACAAATTTTATGTTATTACTTTTGGACTTGTACATATGCATAATTCAACTTATTTTATACCGTACATCAAAATTTACAAAATTATATTCATTATTCTAGTTTTTTTTTTTTTTTTTTTTTGTGGGTTTGTGGGAGGCAGTAATTTTGGGCAGGGACCTGATTATCCTAACTACAAAAATGGAATAATATTATAATTATTAAAAAATCTCATTGAAAAAAATGTTATTACATCTTTTTTCAAGTTAGACTTTCATTATATTTTGAAAAAAAAATTGACTGTTATAGTGCTGAATTTTAACTTTTAATGACAAATTTTGAAGGGTAGCAAAAATTTATATAATGGAGTATTGAATATTTTCAATAATCAATAATTTATTGTTCGTATTTTGTAAGAAGAAAATTTAAAACAAATTCAATTCTCAGGAAAGAACTGGTTCAAATAATTTTTTTAAAATTAAATTAGACCAGTAAAAGGAAAAAATAACATAAGAATAATTTTCTACTACTACTATATATATGAAATAAAATATCTTTAATTCTCCTTCCAACTGATTTTATAGTCACATTTTGTCATCCCCACTTTATTCAATGTTCTTCAAATAACTCAATTAGGGACGGATCCAGAATTTCGTCAATAGAATACAAAGAGACGGATCCAAAATTTCGTCTTTTATAAGTCAAGGGAGGACAAAACGACAAAACTTTTAAATCCCAAAAGGGTGGGCCTAAATCCGTCTCTGGATACAACGTGTAAAACAAGAAAGTACAATTATTCAAAATCAGTCCAACTTAAAACGAGCGATCACTTTGCCTTGAGTCCGGGGTTGAGTTCATCCCAAGCTTGAATCCAAGTATCCATGGCGTCTGCAAGCTTCACAAAATAAGGGTCCACTTTCCCCAGTTTTTCTTCAACCTGTTTAGCCAGTTCCAGGTAACATAGCTGTGGAGTAGTCGCGTTTTTAGAAAGAGTCGCGTTTTGGAAAAAAGGGATAATTTCTTCTTGCCAAAATATGCCTTTGTACTCTTTCTTTAAGTTGACAAAAGGGTTGCTGGCCTTGCTGTGCCAAATGTATGGCAAGCCTGTTTTCACTCCCAATCCTAAATGATCACAAATCACCTGTAAAATAAGACGGAAATCGTCATACGACGATCTCTAAAGTTCGCGCTACGCATCTTCGATTACAGCGTAAAAGCGCGTATACTTCACGTTAGAGGTTAATTGTATGTTAATTTACCACCTTTAGATCTCTAAAGTTCGACTTTTTTCTCTCTGGCCGAAATAGAAAAAAATGGGTATCGAGTTGCTAGAACGTTAATGGTATGTTTCTTTTGGAACTGGCACGGATGGACTTAGAACTTTACGATCTCCGTCTTACTCAAGTTAGGGATTTAAGATCTCGGATTTCAAATCTTGCACATATTATTTTTCTCAATATAATCTATTTTATACTATATAAAACAATCCACCCGTCAATTGATTTGACATGAAGTAAGATCTCATCCGATCAAAATCTCAAAAGGAACACACACTTTTACTATTCATCAAGAATTTCAAATTTCGGGATTTCAAAGTCACGAATTCCCCCAAACCCAAATCTCAAAGAAACATACCCCGTGGTTGAACTTTTTAATTATAATTAAGAAAATTGTACATTATCGGTCCCATTTTTTATTCATCATTTGAAAAAATGAACGTTCCAAATTAGATTCACTATTTTTTAATTGAGTAATAAATCAATATTTTCACTTTAAATTACGTCTTTCAAACATCTCAGAATTACACTATACGTCACTACTTTATTATTCTACCCCATTACTCTAAAACTTTCGTACCCTCTATTGAATCAATTTTAATTTTTAATACTCCGTACTAATTAACAACTCTCGCATTAAACTTTGCACACACAGTAAAATGATGAATATAAAATTAAACAAATGGAGTAATTAAATCGGTACTGAACTTAAATGTCGTGAATTAATATAAAATTAACCCTCGTAATAATCGTACCTTGACGCACCAGCCAGCCCACATGTCGTCGTATCGACCAATGGGCTGGCCATCCCCCATTAGACCGAAGTACATAGCCGGTCCAATTAGCTCCCGGTCGAACCCAAGATTCATGCCACACATGGGGAACAAAGTGCCCTTTGGTATAGTCAACACTGCATCAACATACCTATATACAATATATTCACACAATAAATAGTGAAATACGAGATGAAACATCAATTAAATCCCGATATAATATATCTACATACGTGGAGTTTCTCTCACGAGGTTTGACAAGTTGTGTGGGAGCGTCGTAATCAGGAATATTGAGCCAGAGGCCGTGGGAGACGGCGGTTGGCTTTCCCTCGCGGAGGCTAAACGGGTAGCCCCGAACGAAATCCGTACCTTCACAGTACGGATCATACAAAGTGTTGAAGAAAAGTGGGGTTGATGGAGTGAGTAGATTCTTGATGTGTTTCTCCAAGGCATTGATTTGCTTCCCTGAAGGGTCTTTTGCAACCTATTTTTACATTGAATGTAACATTAAATAATTTAAATTCATATGAATTTGAATTGAATTTTTTGATCCATATAAAAATTAGTAGTAACATTTGTGTGAAATCGAGTTCATATATACACGTGTGTGATAATACACTACACTTAAAAAATGTTACAAGTATGAGCATATTGAACAAAAAAAATCAAATTTGAATAGTGGCACTATTGTATTTCATATGTGATTAAAAAAATTGAGATGACATAATAAAATGACTAATCAAAAAAAAAAAGGAGAAAAAATAATTCAACCTATGACAAATTCTAAAATCTAAATGTAAAACTTTCAATATTGCGTGGAATAACAAAATAATCCATATAATATTATGTGACACATATACACATTTTTCGGTGAACCACATCGTCACTTGTTGGCTGGAGAAAAAAATTATGTATCGAATTGAAACAACATCAAAAATTGTGACTTTTTATTATAATCTTGAAGGTCGTGATTAAATTAACCTTAATAATATTCATGTACTATATATATATTGTTGAAATGTCTTGAACTCTGACGCTCAGCTTTGTTTTGGATTTATTTTTAGACATAGTCTGTTCAAATTATAGAGTATATAGATTGTATTTGAAGATTAATCTATAATCGTCGTACTCATCACAAGAAAAAAACAAAATTGTTAGTGAACTACGTAAATTTGTTTGATTTTTTTATCTTTCTTGCATTCGTTATGATCTATTTGATCTTTTGATGGATCCATGCAATATGCATCCACAAATTAAGAAAAAAAACACTTACAAAGCAATCATCATCAATGGTGTAAATATACTTCTTCTTGGAGACCATATATCCAAAGCATCTACAAGCCGAGTCTTTGAAGGAAATGCAAGAGGCCTTTTGGCCTAAAATCTTGTTGATATCGTTTCGATTATAGAGCTCGTAATCGAAACCATCGGGGACCTTAATGGTCTTCGAGGGATCGCCATCTTGCACTATGATCAAGTGGTACGGTTGAAAGAATGGTCGCCACATTTCCAAAAAATCCAAATTTCGGATCGTCGGAATCACGATATCCAACTCATCTTTCAACGGAGGAGCGGCGGCGGACATGGCGGATCACGGCGGAGGAAAATACACAAAATGTAGGTAGGTAAGTGTGGTGAATGTAATAAAATAAGTGAAAGTGATTTTATGTTGTTTTTTTTACTTATTGTGAATTTATATGGAGTTTAGGGCACGTGGTGGCACGTGCGTGATTGGCGGAGTTTTGTATGGTTGGTGAATTATTCAAATGAGGTTTTTTTTCCTCTTTCTTATTGACCCAAGTTTAGTTGTTTTCCTATTTTTTTCTTATTTTGTATAACACGCATAAATTGAAAAATAGTTCGTTTTTATTTCTTTTTTTAGTAGTTTTTTTTAATCTACATATGATACAATTTTTTAAAAAATTAAGTATTCTCTCGATCGAATTTCATATTTTTCTTTTTGATCGGTTCCACATTAAAAAAAAAAATTACACTTATTTAACCTAAAAAAAGAAATTTTCAACAATTTTATAGCTTTTCGCGCTTACATTTTGTATATTGAAAAACATTACTCCCTCCGTCCATAAATTATATGTTTATACTTTTGGACACAAATTTTAAGACAAAAGTAAATAAAGTGAGAATATTGTATGGTATTATTGAGTAAATTGTGAATAGTGTTATTATTTATGAGTAAAGTTGAATGATATTTAAATAATTGAGAATTGGAGGAAGTAATATTTAAAAGATAAAACACTATTTTCCATAAAATGTACGAGAATATTAATAAATTTTGTGAACGGATTAATAAGACAAGTGAAAATAAATTTGGTAGACTGGAGAAGTAACAGTGTCCAACATACAAATTAATATTTTTTGTTTATATGAACTACTAATATTCTTGGTTAAAATGAGTCAAAATGCTTGATAATGATGAGTTGTAAAACAGTCTTATACATGAGACGAATCTTAATTTAGTATACGAATCGTATTTTAATTTAAAACACGATTGTGTAAGAAATTTATAAGTCCATGGATCATTATAATAGGGTAAATGAATTTCGTTTCATGTATAAGACCATCTCATTCAAATTTCTGTCAATAATTATACATTCTATAAATGTGACGTCGATTAAAATGAAACACAAGATGAAACATCAAAACCAACGTACAAAAACTGGGCAAAGAATAATTATCAGTTCATTACACTCATTTGTATCTATCAAATGTTCTTATTCTCATTACAATTCTATCACATAACTATATAAACAATATCATAGTATCTAGAACTGAAAAAACACAAGTTTACCATCTATAAAACCAAACGTATTTCTGTAAAATCGAGCGACGACTACAGCAAGCACGAACCTTTTACGCCCTACTGATGTCGTGCATCCGACATTGCTGAGGTACACGACGTTCTCTATAGCTTCAGACAGCAATGATCGACGGGAATGCTCGTTTTCAATCACTGTGGAACAGTTAAACAGATGCAAAATGGATGGCTACGGATGTGAACAGAGTGATCAGCAGCATTAGCAACGAGGCGTTTTGGCGGGCCCCAGCATTTGGTAGGTACGGGTATGCCTCCGGTGGTGGCATGACACAGTTGTCACCGTTGAAATAGATTCGTCTAGGAAAAGCCCAACCCTTCTCGAAAGTGAAAGTGGACATGTCCTTTCGGAATAGAAGCTCTGACTGCGCGTTTCCTAGAGGGCCCGCTTGCATGAGGAAATCGTTGTAGAATTTAACGCCCCACAACATTGCAGTATCGTCTGTTGATACGTAAAACACCATTAGATCCATTGTAAGTATGCATGTACTAATAACTTATTTTGCTTATGTAACTTTCAATTTTTTGACATTTTAGTCCAGTAACTGGCAACAGAAGGTGAAACATCCGGTTGACCAATGAAACCCTGCCACGTCAGCGTCAGCCGGATGTTGTACCCTCTACAACCAGTTACTTGACTAGAACGTCGAACAATTGGAAGTTGAGCTAGTCTTGGGTGAGACCGTCTCACGGATAACCCTTATGTAAAAAGTGATAGTCTTTAAGGAAAAAGTATAGTCACTTTTGTTAAAAACATTATCACTTTTTACTTAAACATTGTCACTTTTTTTTATAAACAAAAAATTTGGAAAATATGGGTTAAAAGGGATCCGTCTCACGGAAAAAGATCCGTGAGACGGTCTCACGGAAGTTTTTGCCTTGGAATTTACTACTTACTAGACTTTTTTCAATTCGTGAAAGTCGAGGGGCGTAGATCGAAATAGGGATAACTTACATGACTAAAAATAACAATTTTCGCAAGATTTCACGAGAACTTACTAATATCTTGGTACGGATTTAGTGGCTTATAGTTGAAGCTGAAAATCTGCGTCAAGTTATCTAAGTTGGGGTGTTGGACGACGAGGTTCCAGAGGGTGTAATTCATCCTATAATTGAAGTTCGTAATGGTGACCTTGACCCTCCAATAGTCCTTGTAGTTTTGTTTCACGTGCCAATGGACGCGAATGGGGCACATATGACTTGTGCACTGAACTAGAGGCGCTAAGCTATTAGTCTTGCCTTTGTCTGAAACCACTGACGCAAGGTACGGTGAATCTGGACTGCAACGACGAAAAGATAAAGAGAAATGTGTGATTAGTGAAATTTTGATGTGCGTGCGTGCATGTGTGAGAGGGAAGAAACGCGAAAACGAACTTACTCAACGCAGCTTCCCGGCTGAGTGAGGTTATTTTGGCATCCACAGGTACATGTTGGGCAAGGAACGATAGTATCGTTGTAAAAGGACGAGAGGGAGACGCAGCAAGACGGAGTTTTCTGAGCTAGAAACTGCGAATACGTGCATGTAATATTCCATGTCACTGCAAAAAGACGAGAACTTGTAAGCTACTACGAAATTTAGTACTCCCTCCGTCCCAGGATTTTATGCACACTTATTAAGAAAATGGAATAAAGTGATGTGTAAGGTAAATAAAGGAGGGGCATTATTGGTAATTCATTGATTAAAGTGAAAGAGATTTGATTAAAGGTAAAATAAAGGAGGGGTATTATTGGTATTATTGTTTCCTTTTTTGGAGTGTGCAAAAAATGTTGGGACGCCCGTTAAGGAAAGTGTGCATAAAATCCTGGGACGGAGGGAGTAGTTCAATAATCAACCACCAACAACTACAACTAAGTCTTCGTCACACCACGTATGGATCGGAGAAATGAATCGTCTCACCATCATGGTCAATTCAGACAAAAGTTTTCATTTGCATTTAACCTATACTTTCTCAAGAAATTTATACGCAAGACACATAAGAAAAACGAGCAAACTTACTCATCGCTTGTGTGACTCTCCTTCCATCCGAGCTAACATATTTAGTAGGCTTCCCAATTTTCGCGGGTCCACAAGTGTAGCCAGGACCGGGTGCTCTCAAAGTGAAGTTCTTAGGCACTCTTACGGTTTTATTCGTGGTCCCCGCAGCACCAACACTAACTTGGAACGAGCTCGCTGCATTAGCCGGATCTTGTACCCATGAACTAACCACCCCTCCTTTACAACAATTTGCAATTTGTTGATTGTAAGGAGTTCCGGGCAACAAGTCAACCACAATCGGATCTTTCTTACAGCAATGCGGAATGTTCCCTTTATACTTCGAACAATCGCCTTGTTCGGTAGTTTGAGCTCCCATCATACTCCATATCACCTCTTTCTTCGCCCAAGTCCACCCCAATGTCCAACCCGGGGCTTGAATGTGACGATATTGTTGGAAGTTGAACATTGTTACAGTAGCCTGCCCGTTTTCAGAAAACTTGAATTAGATGATCGTGCAAGAATGGAATTGAAATATATGTCCTGAGTTTATTAGACCACTCACCACATAGCCATCGGGCGTCCAACTGATAACGTCCCATTTTATCGTGATATTTCCATTAGGATCAAGTGCATCATAAGCTTCTGAAAGGAAAACAGAACAAATCAGAGAACGAGACGTAACAACCACCATTTTGATGTCCTAAATTCTCTACAACAGATTAGCCCAAAATAGATGGTAATCACGTTCAAGATAGATGTCGAATCAAGTCTAAAATAAAATTTCTACCCAACACGCAGAAACTCACTCACACTACAAAATAACCGAAAGACACGCCATTAGCGATTCAATCTGGGTCGGTTGAGGTATCCGCTCTGATCATATCTACCAAACGGGCCTTAAACTAATAACAGCAGATTGAATCTATGGCACCAAATTACTAGATCAATGAGCTTTCAACTGTCAAATCTTGGCTAACATTTTACTAATTTTTTTCAATTTCAATTCTTGCCCTCTAAACTCTATGAAAAACAAGATAATCTGTCACACTCAATGCCATTTAAAGTCACAAAAAAACTGTCAAATCCCATCACAAAGATCCTATTTCTTGACAATCAAAACAGGCCCTTTTCCCCACTTTTCATTGATTACACGACGGATCTTGTTTTCATGATAAGTCTTAATACGAAAAGGGTTTACGCAATACTTTGTCTTTTTCCATGTTCAAAGCTCAAACAACTCGAAAATGTCATCAAATTACACTGACAATTAAAACGCATTAAACCAAGATACTCTGTCACACTCAATGCAATTTAAAGTTACAAAAAACAGTCAAATCCCATCACAAAGATCCTATTTTTTGACAATCAAAACAGACCCTTTCCCCATTTTTCATGATAACTAAATCAGACTGAATAATCACGGATCTTGTTTTCATGATAAGTCTTACTATGAAAAGGGTTTACATAACACTTAGCCTTTTTCCATGTCCAAAGCTCAAACAACTCAAAAATGGCATCAAATTACACAGACAATTAAAACACATTAAACCAAGATACTCTGTCACACTCAATGCAATTTAAAGTTACAAAAAAAGGTCAAATCCCATCACAAAGATCCTATTTTTTGACAATCAAAACAAGCCCTTTTCCCCCATCTTTCATGATAACTAAATCAAACTGAATAATCAGTTTACACACGGATCTTGTTTTCATGATAAGTCTTATTACTACGAAAAGGGTTTACATAATACTTTGTCTTTTTCCATGTCCAAAGCTCAAATCACTAGAAAATGGCATCAAATTACACAGACAATTAAAACACATTTAACCAAGATACTCTGTCACACTCAATGCCATTCAAAGTTACAAAAAACAGTCAAATCCCATCACAAAGATCCTATTTTTTCACAATCAAAACAGGTCCTTTTCCCCCATCTTTCATGATAACTAAATCAAACTGAATAATCAGTTTACACTACAGATCTTGCTTTCATGATAAGCCTTACTACTACGAAAAGGGTTTACATAATACCTTGCCTTTTTCCATGTCCAAAGCTCAAATTACTCGAAAATGGCATCAAATTCACATTAAACCAAGATACTCTGTCACACTCAATGCCATTTAAAGTTACAAAAAACAACCAAATCCCATCACAAAGATCCTATTTTTTGACAATCAAAACAAGCCCTTTTCCCCATTTTTCATGATAACTAAATCAAACTGCATAATCAGTTTACACTACGGATCTTGTTTTCATGATAAGTCTTACTACGAAAAGGGTTTACATAATACTTCAAAGCTCAAATTACTTGAAAATGGCATCAAATTACACAGACAATTAAGACACATTTAACCAAGATACTCTGTCACACTCAATGCCATTCAAAGTTACAAAAAACAGTCAAATCCCATCACAAAGATCCTATTTTTTGACAATCAAAACAGGCCCTTTTCTCCATTTTTCATGATAACTAAATCAAACTGAATAATCAGTTTACACTACAGATCTTGTTTTCATGATAAGCCTTACTATGAAAAGGGTTTACATAATACTTAGCCTTTTTCCATGTTCAAAGCTCAATGCCATTTAAAGTTACAAAAAACAGTCAAATCCCATCACAAAGATCCTATTTTTTGACAATCAAAACAGGCCCTTTTCCCCATTTTTCATGATAACTAAATCAGACTGCATAATCAGTTTACACTACAGATCTTGTTTTCATGATAAGACTTACTACGAAAAGGGTTTACATAATACTTCAAATCTCAAATTACTTGAAAATGGCATCAAATTACACAGACAATTAAACAACATTTAACCAAAAAACAAGCAAGAATTACCTGTTGAAGGGAAGCTGAAAGAGAGCAAGAATAGCAGCAAAATGGGGAAATTGAAAAGGAGATTCATTTCTTGAGTTGCAGAAATTCACAAGATCTGCAAGTGAAAGGGTAGAGAGATAAAGAGGGGCTGGCAAAGCAAGTTTAAAGAAGCTAAATTGGACTTTAATAAAGTCTTCTAACCAGTGAGTGACTCACTGGAAAAGATTATTGATTTATATTTCCTGTCTTTTTCTGTCTGTTCTGTAATAAGGATTTTGTTTTGTGAAATTTGATTAAGGAGGGTTAATCTAAGATGGGTTGTTAGCTTCTTGATTATTTGAAAAAAATACTTTTATATGCGGTGATGAATGATGATAATGACTGCCCAACCGACAATTTGTTTTGTCTAGTCCGTTGAAGAGTCTTCTGGAGTCGAGTCGAGTCGAGTTTCAGACTGTAAAATTTGTTTGAAATCTATTTTAAATTGAATTCAAATAAGTTTTTATCGAACGATTTTAAATTGAGTATTTAATAATTTGATTTAATTTTCAACCCTATCCCAAAAAGTGGAGTATTGCAAACACATGTTTTTAAACCAGACGCATCGACAAAATCAAGAAAAGCCCGGGGATTGAGTTGGGGTAGTTGTGGGACGAAGTTCCCACAATGTTTTGATCGATTTCAGGATTTTTTATTTTTTTTTGGTTATAAATCACGTCTCATCTCAGGGAGAGTAAGAGTTATCGAGAAGCTCATTCACAATAGTTAGAGGCTTGATCGATTAGACGTCCTACTAAAATAATTAGTCAAATCATTAATTTTTCTACGAATAAAACGTACCACATAATCAATGTTATCATTTTACCTCGTGTATCAATTTATCATTTTGTGCCCCATCAATAAGGAGAGATATTAAATAAATCTATTTTTTAAAGCAATTAAATATCGAAATGTCTCACATGGATGCAAATATTTAAACAAATTTTTTTTTCAAACTTAAAATCCTAAAGCTAATTTTTATTTTATGTAAAACATTATTTTAAATATTACTCCCAATTTGAGAGGGAGAGATGCGTTTGCCGACAATGGGAATGGTAAATACACCTACAAAAGTACAACTAATAAATTGATTAATTTATTTAATTTTAAAGGCATTAATAAATAGTGAAATTACGCTTTTGCCACTGTCGGTGCAGAGGAATATCAATTTTCCAACAGAAAGAAACAACTGGCAAAAACTATATGGCGTGGGTCTACCTTCTTGTCATGAGGCTCATTATTGTAATTCGAATAATAATATAATACTGGTAAAATATATAATTAAATATACTTCTAGAAGTCTATTTATTACATACATCTAAAAAGAAATTAATAGAATTGGACTATTTCAAATGTATTTATTATCAAGGCATGTATCTATAATTGTTTATATAAAAATAAAATACTAATTTGGAACAAGTAATTCAAACTATAGTGTAATGACCTAATTGATTTTTTTATTTTTTTTTGGATCTATTGTATTTTAATGGAACAGACATATAAAATGTTTAAAGCACACTGTAAAATTGATTCACAGACTTTGTCTCATTTCTATTGAATACAAGATTAATATTTGAATTAAAATATATTATGTGAATTCTGTTTACTATACACTACTAATACTATTATTTTGTAGCACTATACTAACAGACAAGTCTAGATATGGTCATTCACGATGATCATGGTATTTTTGTGAGAGCTAGATTGGTTGTGGTTCAAGGGTGTGTTTGTTGGGTTTTTTAAATACGAAAACTATGTTCGTAACAACGGAAGTTAAAATTTATTTCACTGACATAAATTGCTGATATGACAGTATAACATAATTGACGGATAATTAAAACATTAATAATTCTTACAGTAATTCGTATGCGAGATGATGATCCTTTACTGCGGTATCCACGTCTACGAACTTGTGATCCAAATTGAAATTCTTTAAAAGAACTCGCTAGGAGAATTCTATAGAGAGAATAGAGAGATATTGTGAGTGATTGTTACTTAGAACCACAAACCCTAAAAGTATTTATATAGTAAAACAAAAACTCTATATGTGCACATGGGCTTGAGCCCAAGTATATATTTTACCATATTTATGATATACTCTATGTCCCATAGAATTTGCACACTTTCCATATATGGATGTCTCATACCAATTCGCACACTTCATAAAAGGAAATATTGTCATAACCCTCACCCTCAAAATATACACATATTTACCCATATGTCATTACTTTTTCACACTCAATCTACATTTTACTTTACTTTATTCATAAAAGTTTACAAAACTACTCCTCAAAACATCACTCATTACACATTTTCTTACACATTTATTAAAATGTGTGTCATCCCAGAGATGCAAGTTCCTCTGGGACGGAGGGAGTATCTAATATATCATCTTACTAATTAAATCTAATTTAATTAAATAAGTTATAATTATATCCAATAGAATTATTTTATATTTCTCCATAAATTAAATATCTTGATTAAATCAAATAATTAATTCATCCAACTTTAATTCGTAAATTAGGACTACTTGTTGTGTGACCCATAGGCCCTCACATATCAAGCGATTAGTCAAACTAACGGTCTTAGCAGAACCCTAGACAATGAACCAGACAATCTCAATATGTGAGGTATGTTGCGAGGAAAAAGCAACAACCTGTAATGTGAAGCTCACAATGATATGATCCTTTCATTCACGAATACTCTGATTAAATTTAGAACATGATGATGTGTCTATTCCAATAATTTAATCACGTTATCTCATTCTACTAATTGATCACATTGTCGCATTTGAACACCATTCCAAATGTGACGTGCATTGGCCAATGACTAACGATCCAATTAGTTATGAGAAGACGCGTATTCTCTCTAAATCTATTTGAGAAATGAATCCTATTCTTGGCTCAACTACCGCGCACATGTACTTTATGGTGTGCCCAACACATGCCAAATCTACCCCGCTGGGACTGCAAGCGTCGGTCATGGTCAAAGCCCATCACGCCATACATGTCGCGTGTATTGACCTCTAGTCGAAGGACATTACATTGCTCCACAAATCGATATTCCCGTAGACACGTAAATAGAATACACCAAACTGTTTCTCGATTGGGCAAGCCAATACTCTCAAAGTATTTGTGTATCCATCACGAGATACCTAATATCTCGTAGTTGTGAGAACCACTACATCCTCTAAGGATATGATGCAGATCGCACATCAATCTCAATCGCATCATCGATATTTCAATGATCCTTGATTGGGGCTACTTTAAGAACCATCATATAGTCAATCGATATCTCACATCTCAATGACATCATTGGTTCATGGGAACACATATAAGAATAAATGCAAACAATCAAACATAAAATATTATAAGTGTATCACCGAATATTATTACTAAAGTTAATAATACTTAAATAACTGAATATAATCAAGTACAATGTCCTTATAATGATTGTCTCTAGAACATCTATAATAACAGTGTTGATGTGAAAGTTGGTGAGGCCATGGACTTTTTTGAAGCGCTTTCATGGTTAAATGATCAAGGACTCGAAAGTTGTATTGTCGAGAGGGTGCAAAGTTCGCAGTGGGTTATAAATTCATCGAATTTGATAGATTTTGTTTTAAGAGATTATGTCAATGCTCGTAGAGTCTTAGTTGCTCAATTTACGAATGTTTTTGTTTCTTCTACCTTTTGGGGTACAAATGTTATAGCTCACACCTTGACTAGGGAGTCTCGATGATTCTCTAGTTCTTGCTATTGGGAACACCCACCGAATTTTGTGGTTGGACTTCTAAACTCTCATGATAGTTGTAACATCGGAAGCTAAACCTTCGAAGTTTTGAAAAAAAAATATTAACGTTCAATGACTGTTATAACAAAACATGTTAAATATTCACGTAGTGAAACATATAACGAAACATGAAAAACGGGTTTCATGAATTTACTCGTCAAAACTATGTAGAGAATCCGCAGCCCAATTACTAATGGGCTATAAATTATTCAATCAGCCCATTTTAGGAATGTACGGCAAATCTAAGATCAATTATTATTGGGCCGGAAATAATTCAAACAGCCCATTTAGGACTATTGGGCCAGAAACAATTCAAACAGCCCATTTAGGACTATTGGGCCATAAATATCAACCCGAGTTTAACTTTCCGATTCCGTTATCCGCGGTGTAGAGAATCGTAGCCGTCAATCAACTTCCAATACTCATCGGTTGACATTCGATCGGTTCGATTCTTTATTCTTTTCAATCGAACAGAAATAATCGAACTTTTTTAAAATTAAAATCGAAACCCTACTGAAATTCATTAAAATCGAAATCGAACCGAAATTTATTAATGTCGAAGTAAAACGAACTAACCTAATAATCAATTTCGGTTCGATTCAGAAATTCGGTTTTATTGAGTTTGTAAACCGGTCCGGTTCCAAGTCTACTTTTCAAACAAGAAACCTCCTCCAATTTTCTTACTATTATTCTTCCTAACGACATATTTCGTTGAAACTCCTCCTTTTCTTTTGGGAATGAAATTCTTCTACACAAGTTAGGGTTTATTCAATAATTATTTTCAATTTTGCAATCGATGGGTACGCCGGGAACTCCTCGGCAATCGTACGGTCAAACAGAGATTAATTGGGACAAGTAAGTTCGTTAATCTGTTATTGCTGATTGATGAATCAATTCCCGAAGAATGTGTAGTTAGTTTATTGAGATTTCACTTTCTGATGATGTATTATGTGAATGGGAAATCCATCTTTAGTTTAATAAAGTTCGATTGCTGCTTATGCTGTATTTCAAACTCTGATAATCGGGTGTGCAGTACTGTTGTTTTTGGTAAATTCTCGTTTATTGCATTCTGTTATCCATATTTGATCTTATTTTTTAGGTAAATTCTCGTTAATTGCATTCTGTTATCCATATTTGATCTTATTATTACTGTTATTCCTTCCCCCCCCCCCCCCCATTTTTCGGGGGTTGGAGTAGTGGAGGTTAAATTGATCGGTGGATTCTTGAATTATTCTAGTGCTTCAATTAAACTGGATGCGCTTTAAGTGAACCAATGAATTTTCACGAGAACTGGATTGATTCGTTATTAGTGGTTAAATTCATGCTCTTTAAGTGAACCAACTGAATTTTCATGCGCTTTAAGTAAATCAATTAATTTTAAATTACAAGTTCATCAAAGAAATGGAAGTGTGTATATTAAAAATATAATAAGAAAATTTTCCATCTAGATTTTAAGTAGTTCTAGTTTCGTGTTTCTGTGTGGAGACCAGAATAATGGCTCACATTTGTAGATTTTCAGCAATTAAGTTGCTTGCACCATTGTATATGGGTGGTTACAAGTACTTGGAAGTATCTTCAAGTTATTGTTTTGTCATTTTGATTCATTTAAGTTTATTCATGCTGTTCTTTTCCCTGTAGGCTTGACAAAACTAAATTCTACGTTGTTGGGGCTGGGATTTTTAGTGGAGTTACAGTAGCACTTTATCCAATTTCAGTTGTGAAAACCAGGCTACAAGTTGCATCGCATGATTCCTTAGAAAAAGGCGCAATTTCTGTCATTAAAGGCCTCCTGAAAACGGATGGGATTCCCGGTTTATATAAAGGTTTTGGCACTGTCATCACAGGGGCAATACCTACTAGAATTTTATTTCTCACAGCATTAGAGACAACAAAAGTTTCTGCTTTCAAGATGGTGGAACCTTTTAAATTGTCAGAGCCTACACAGGCTGCTATAGCAAATGGGGTTGCTGGCATGTTGGCATCTCTTTGTTCACAAGCTGTATTTGTTCCAGTTGACGTGGTATGCCTCACATATTTTCATCTGGTTTATTTGTTCTTTGTACTTCTATAGACGGTTTACTGTGGAGTTTAATAATTGAAGATGAATTACTTCAAGGTTCAGTTCATCTATAATCTTGTTGAAACATTTGTTGTACCTGAAAAGGAATTAGCATACAAGTAGAGTGCAAATCAGATATCTAATATACCGTTTTAAAGCCCCTTTATTTTTATTTTTTTAATTGTTAGTGCCTAATCTAGATAACTGATTTTCTGAAAAGGTTAGTCAAAGGCAAATGGTGCAAGGATATTCAGGCCATGCAACCTATACTGGGGGCTTGGATGTTGTTCGCAAGGTTATTAAGGCTGATGGGATTCGTGGGTTATATAGAGGATTTGGTCTCTCTGTTCTCACCTATTCTCCATCTAGTGCTGTCTGGTGGGCAAGCTATGGTGCAAGTCAACGATTCATTTGGAGGTATTATCTTAATTAGTCACTTATTTCTAAAATTTAGGTAGTAATCATTTAATCTTTAATGGGTAGAATAGTCTGAGGTAGTAGCTGAATGTCTTCAATTCTACACGCTACAATTTCAGCCATTACCACTTCTTTTGCTACTTGTATGTCTATTCTCTTCATTTTCCATTGCTCTATATAAAGACACAAAATTAATTAATGATTATATATGTAGCAGTCATGATCTTTAGGAAATAGCAATTTATCTTTTGATTGGGGCCAGAACTTGTGCCCAAAAACCATGTTGATGTGGAAAAAATACATGCAATTTAGGAGCAGTGAGTGAGTCAACAATAAAAAATTTACTCTCCGAATGCTGGTGATTGCTATATATTGAGAATTAAATGTAAAGGAGCAGTTTCTGACTAATCAGTTTCCTGCAGATAGGAGTATAATTTTTCCATAAAAAAACATTCAAAAAAAAAAAAAACTGTGTAATATATTCTTAAATTAATTTATGTCTTCAGTCTCAAAATAGGCACACAGTAAGAAATTTTTTATAAAATTATGCTTCCTTGTGTTCAAACTCATGCACTACTATCCTAAGCCCTTTCGTATGAATAATGATCAGGATCATCAAGTAACATTCTCATATGAAGATCAAGCCTTCAAATATATTTCCTTTAATATCTTTACAGGTCATATATCACGTTTTCTCTGGCTCATGGGATCGCTATTGTGCATGGTCAATCTTTCAAAATTTATATTAGCGTTGCCTGATTTAATGCAGAAGAATCAAAAGACACAACTAAATATATGATTCAAGCTCATGATGAAACTTGTATTTCCATATACAGTAGTGGGTTTTCATTTTCTTTTTTGTGCTTCTGGCAGATACCTGGATGATGGCAGTGGAGTTCCGACCGAAGGGAGAATTGTTTCAGTACAAGCTGCTGGAGGGATTATTGCTGGTGCAACTGCATCATGTATCACCACTCCACTCGACACTATTAAAACCCGTTTACAGGTAACCTTTCTCTGTTACATTGATTTGGCTGTCAAGATGTGCATTTTGTGTTTTGTGGAGAAAGGCCAACTGCCAAAGTAGAGAGTTGGCACCTGAATTAACAAAGCATTTATTTATCTATATATATTTCTGTACACCAGGTAATTGGGCATGACAAAAGACCGACTGCGAGGCAAGTGGTCAAAAAACTGATTGCTGATGATGGATGGACTGGCTTTTACAGAGGACTAGGCCCAAGATTTTTCAGCATGTCAGCTTGGGGAACCTCTATGATTCTGGCTTATGAATATCTAAGTAAGCTTCATCCTCATCTTCCTTTTTCGTTGTCTTTTTTTTTTTTTTGGGTGTGTGGAAGCAAATGTTTTCTGTTAATGATTTTAGCACATTTGGGACACCTATGAATATGATGTCATAATTTTCACAGATTTGTTTCCCAAAAGGACAACACCTTCCACTGTCATTCATTAGCTCATTAGTTTCTGCTAATGTGTTGCTTTTCACACTAAAATTGCTCATTAGTGTTACCACACATACCAGAAGTTGTCATGCTAAAATGCATGTTTAATGTTTATCCAAATTGCTCGAATTGGTTGGATGCCCACTCTATAACAGAGGTTGCAGTGCATTGCCTTGGAATTAGGGGAATCATAATCCATAACTTTTACCGTACTGTGCATTAAGATGTGCTTACAATTGGTGGAGGGTTAAAGCCCTTGGTTAGTAGCTGAATATACACAAGCCCTCCATATGTTGTATGTAGCTATTCTTGACGGTGTAATCCCTTGGTTGTCTCGACATTTTATAGGGATTCGTAGATAGTATCCTAATTGGTTACCCTAGTTTTATTTTACATATATATCTTGTCAGCTGATTCTGGAGCTCCAACTAATGAACTTTCCGTTTCTGTAATGCAGAACGCGTGTGCGCAAAAGAAGATTAGGTTCTTCGACAGCGTTGGTTAGGTAGGTGACCCGTTTTTTAAGACATCTCCATAAACAGATACAAATTAGCTTGCTAGTTACTGCTGTGGAAAGTCCCTCACCTCCGCTACTTTGCCAAATAATTAGAAATATTGTTTCCACAATTCTTTCGTGTGGATACTTGATTGACATGATTCTTTTTGTTCAAATTTGAACAAATTTCATAATGTAATGTAATGTGACTTGTAACTCTTTACATTTTTGTACCCGATATTTTATCTGGGAAACTTGTACACAATATGGCAATAGTTTTTGAGTCTTGAATTTTTACTTGGTTTGCAATGAGAATAGATATTATATACATTGATTTTAAACTCACAACACTATGAATAATACGAGAATTGTTTGAAGTTCCTGACATTTTTCAAAATCGGCTTTTAAATCTTGAAGTAAATCAGTGTAAGATCTTAGAATTCAGATTCAGATTTTTAAAACTCAAAGTAAACATAGCCTAGGTGATGTTTGTTTTGAGTTTTAAGCAACTTTTAAAAACGAGTTTTTAAAATCTACAAGATATTGAAATTAGAACGGATTTTAAATTCCAAAACACGAGTACTGGTTTTTAAAACTCAAAAACATCACCTTGGCAAAAGAAAAAAGGCAAATATATAAAAGGAAGAAATCAATTCAACCTGTGTTTCATACAGAGATGAGAGTACTATTCAAAAATGAGTTTTATCCATTGATGCAGATCTATGTTTCTCATTACAACCACCACAATGATGTCCTAAAGCAAAAACAAAGCTGTCCAGAAATCTGCCTTACTCGACAACTTTCGGTACATCTTCATCACTACACTCATCCTCCTCTTTCTCGCTGCCTTCTACGTGCTCTTCAAGTGATTTCTCGCTGCCTTCTGCGTGCTCTTCAAGTGATTGTTCCGTAATTAAGTCACCAGCCTTGCTCTCATCATCATTGGTTGCAGTTTTGGCCGACTTCTCTTTGTTCATCTGTCACGTTGATATTAAGTCAGCTCTCAAATTCACAAGAAAATTATCACCAGAAATATGCAATTACTAATGAAAGAGAAAACAAGATTTAACTATTACAAGCCTCTAGTGTCTAGATTTTCATCACTTTTCAGTAGACTCTAGTATTTTTCATCTTGACAAAATGGGATACACTATTAAGCCTTTAATTACATGATTAGCAACCCATGCCCTGATAAAATCGCATAAGTATTTACCACTCTTAATTATGCACAAAATGAGGCAGAATTCATAATTGCAGAAACATACTTAGAACAGTTATTATGTTGGTAATCATCCTCACTCTCTTATTGTTCTAACAATGAACTCAAATCTCCAAGACAACAGATTTTGAAGAAAAAAGAACCATATGCATTAAAAGCGTGTAGAAGAAACTTACCGCTCTCAGCAAAGTTCTCCTTTCCCTCTCTCGAGCATTTTTTATGGCCTAAAGAAAGCAATTTGATGAGGTTGTAACTCAATAAAATATAATGATGTACAATGAAAAATAATGAAGTTCAATAAAAATATTTAAATGAAAACCTCTTCTAGAGCCTTCTGATCAGCTTCTACTTCTGTGATATCTCTGCAAGAAAAAGGCCAATGCATACACCAAACTTATAAGTTATAATTAAATTTCAGTAAGTTCAGCTATATTAATTAATCCACTTATTCTTTTCAACCATAGTCATAGTTTCCAATCAATTCCACATCAACCGTATGCACTCTAGGAATCCAAAGGAAGTTAGCCATAAAGGGGGAAAAACTTTATACCTTCCAATTATTTTGTCAACACGGCATGAACATTTCGCACATACCTTGTGCTCCTTAGCACAACCTACAAATGTTATTCTCCAAAATTAGTCAATGAACACCAAAAAAAATAAAAAATTGAAATGTACACGAAGAGAAGGGAGAAAAATGATATAAATCAAATACTAACCAGTGCAGAGCACATGATAAGCTTGTCGAACATTCCTCTTGGAACACTTCTGACTGTAATTATTTTGCAAAACTCAATAGTCGCCCTACAACTAATAATAAATAACAATAAATTAAATCACCCAAGAAAAAAGAGAAAGATTACCACTTTCCAGGTTCAGTAATTTGCTTATATTTTCCATATCTTCGTTTCCAATCAATTTGTTCTTTACAGCGACCGCAAATCCCAGTTGGTTCTGAAAGCGGCCTATTTTTTCCACCTACTTCCTAACATCATACAAGCATACACACACATAAACTTAAATAAATACAGAACATTTTGAATAGAAGTAATTGAGTGAGGTTTAGTGTGTGTGTGTTGCATAGAGAGATCAATACAGTGGGGTTGATGGTGATGCCCGCATTAGGTTTCCAGGCGACTTTGTTCTGGTGTTTCGGAGGACCTTTACGGTAGCTGCCACCACCGCTACTCATCTTCAGTTAGCACACTCGGTAACCTACACACAGAGCAATTTCGATTTATGTTTAATACTCAAGAGCTAGTTTTACTTTTATGTAATTCAATCAAAGCCAAGAACTGAAATCCACAATCAAAATAGTCACTACAAATCAATCAAACTAGTACAATTCACTACAATTTCAACCATTTGCAAGCAGGAAGTTCAACATTAAAATGCAAACTCTGAAAATAATTATCTTCAATAAACAAAAAGGATTAATTTGCACGCTGAAAAAAAAAAAAAAAAAAAATCAACCATATCTACTTCTGGTACTATAATTCGCACACTCTGAAAATATGCTGCTGCTCTGTTTTTTCCTTTTTCGAGTTCAGTATCAAATTTGGGACGCGTTCATTATACTAATTTGATAACGGGTGAAAGACGAACAAAGGTGAAAATTTACATTCTCAAAAGATATGAACATATAATTACAACATCAAATAGGCAAATTCAAGGAAAAGAACCCTCGAATTAATAAGAACACAAACGAGTATAAAATACCAAGCAGAAAGTAGATACATACACAGAATCGGCTGCTGGACGTCGACGGGGGCGGCTAATGGAGGTCGTCGGAGGCCGCGCGCGACAGAGGTGGGCCGTGAAAATGAAATGGCGCTAGGTTTAGGTTTCAGTTTTCCTTCCTTTCTATTTTTCTTAACCTAAATTATTTTAAAATTATAAATATAATACAAGTAGAGTTTTGATGGCTAATTTTGTAAAATTTTATATATAAAGTAAATAAATAAATTGATTTTTATTTTAAAAAATAAGCTCGACTCGACTCATGAACGAGTCTAACGAGCCTATCGAGTCGAGTCGAGTTATCGAGCCTAATAAGTCAAGCTCGAGTCGGCTCGTTAGTAAATTGAATATCTAACGAGCTCGGCTCATTAAGCTAAACGAGTCGAGTCTTATCGAGCCTTAACGAGTCGAGCCGAGTCTCGTTAAGACTCGGTTCGAATAACAGCACTAGACGGAGTATATAATTAAGGTAAATTCGTGTTCAAACCCGGGTCAATGCATGATCAAAATATTGCCACTACGTCGTACTCCAATACACTTTTAATCTTGTAGTGGACAATATATTGATCTTGTATCCGCGAAAATTTTTGGACGACCTGAAATCTAGATTTTTGAACCACATTTAAAAAAAAATGTCTTAATTAAATATCTGATTTGATGTGTGAAATATTTTACACAAGTGTTGTCCTAAATATAATTAGGTATATGGGGCACCACCCGTTTTCTCTGGATGCAACGGGCTGGGTCGACCTCGAAGCGGACGATTTTGTCTAGTATTGTTAATGGTAAGCGAATTGATCGGCTCTTGAATTCGACTCGTTAAGACACGAACTCAATTCGTTCATATAGATAAACAAGTCGAGTTCAAACTCATTAGATACTCGATTTACTAAAAAACCGACTCGAGCTTCACTCATTAGACTTGTCTATGAGTCGAAACAAACTCGACTCGTTTGGGCTCATATAGAAGCCCTAACTTTTCCCGTATCCATTCGCCACACAAATTCTGATTTCCCCCCATAACTACATGCTCGCTATATCTGAAGTCTAAATAAAGAAACCCTAAACAAGTCTGATTCTCTCCTCAGCGCCGCCGCCGTCGTTCACCGTCCTCCACCCGCCGCACCTCCGCGCTTAAGGCAAGACATCCATATTCCCTTTCCTTAGCTTCCATAATTTGTAAAATTGATACATATAGTGTGATATATTGTATACGTACTCAAATACATTACTGAATTGCATGTATTTCTTAATTTTCACAGATCCAATCGTTGTTGTTCCTCATTCGGTGCCTTGATTTGTTACTATGGCAACAAGTACGTACCTCTATTTTGACCAAATAATGGATGCAAATATGAAATATGTGATTGATGTTTTATTTGTTCACAGGATTACAGTATGAGAATAATTGCGACATTGGAGTTTTCTCCAAGCTAACCAATGCATATTGTCTGGTTGCTATTGGGGGTTCTGAAAATTTCTACAGGTGCCATTTTTATCCCAGCTTTATTGGTGGTCATTTATTCTAGTGTATTTTAAAAAAACTTGGGCCCCGTTTAGTAGATGTGTTGAGATATATATATACCCAGGTAAACTCAACTGATTCAGATTGAATTGTAAATAGTGTGTTTTTTGTCATTTGGATGACATACAGTTGGTTGCCTGATTGAGCATCTATATTGTGTCTGATTACTCATCTATTTTTTGGCAAATCTATGCGTCTTGATGTTTATTTTTATCTTTTGTCAGCACATTTGAAGCTGAATTGGCTGATGTAATTCCTGTGATTAAGACCTCCATTTCTGGTACTAGAATTATTGGGCGTCTCTGTGCTGGTGAGAGTTTAGTTTTAACTTTTAATTTGGTGTTGCCTTATTGAGTTCTCACACTGTATATTGACACAAAAAAAATTCTTCATCGGCAGGAAACAAAAATGGTTTGCTTTTGCCTCACAATACTACTGATCAAGGTAATCTCTCACAGCTTATACGATGTGTCGGATACATTTTTATATTTGTTTTACTCTGTATATCTCAAATTTTCGCTTACTGGATGCTTATGGGGTTACGTCTATTTTTATTCAGGGAAGTGTTCTGTATTTGCTAATGTTTGATAAAGAAACATTTTTTGAATATCCAGATTGCAATAGCTTAGACTGCTTTAAAATATTGCACGACGTTTTTATTAGCATATTTCTATAAATTGGTCGATCATGATTAGTCATCATGTTCTGCTCCTTGGTAGGATTGTGAGTACAATGCCATGTTTACAAAAAATAGGATCAATTACTGAGTTATTGAAATCCAGAGTTTCCATTACTTTTATGTGTCCAACAAGAATAATGCACAATCTGTCCATTCAAGATTATTGAGCTTGATATTATCTGAATTTCAATGTTCTTGACCGCTTCAGTCATGTGACCATTATCTTGTGGCTTGTGCATTCTTTATCTCTATGACTTGTCAGATAGGCCAGCTAAAACACTGATAAATTTGATTGTCCTTTCATTAGAGCCAAATTTTGTTCATTTTATTTCAAGACTGATTGTGTCAGTATAATTATAATCATATTTTAGGAATGCTGAATGCAAGTATTACATGCTATTTTCTAGTTTTCTAAACCTGATGTTGCATTTATATTATGCTATTCTAGAACTTCAGCACTTGAGGAACAGTCTACCAGACTCGGTTGTTGTTCAGCGTGTTGAGGAGAGATTGTCTGCTCTAGGAAACTGCATTGCGTGCAATGATCATGTTGCTCTTACACATCCTGATCTTGATAGGGTAAACATATCATATATTCATATTACTTACAGTGTCTTGTGATTGATATCTTAGTTCTGGTGAGTTTGGCTGTCTTTGTGTGTTTTTCACTTTTTTGGTTTCTAAATGATTTCAAAATCAACGTTTTTTCTTTTTGTAAACTAAATTTGATGCTCCTACTTTTTCTTATGTCTTCTTCAATACACACTTTTACTGTCAGCATCCCGTCATCTTCATCATTCACATGCTGTTCAAATTTCATTTGAGCCCTTCAATTTAAAAAATAATCTTTCTATCCCTATCAACGACTATTACATCTGTATGTTTCATCTGACTATGTAAATTCCTCCTAATTTCATTACTTGATGTATTTTAAGTAGGCTGCTAACTATGCATAAGCTTCATTGACCCAAATGTTGTGATTTTGAATTCGAAGTGCTTGTTTCTGGCTTTTGGCTCATTAATAGGTGTCGAGTTTAGTTTTTGCCAAATCGTGCTACTAAAAAATAAGGCTCCGTTTGGTTGGGTGGATTTGGACTTATGGATTTCAAATCCACAACCCAAATCCATTCTATATGTTTGTATTATGAATGGATTTCAAATACTTAGATTTGTGTCCACACACTTTTTAGTTTAAATTGTGAGAGATTTCAAATCCTCACTAAAACCATGTCATTTGAAATCCATCTATTTTCAAAACCTTTCATTTGAAATACCTCCTCAAATCAAATCCCTCCATCCAAACGCAACCTAAAAGAACTCTTTTGGTCTTCAGACAAACATGTTATACTTGTAAAGGTTTAAGTTACTGATGTCCAATATTATTTGTCAGGAAACTGAAGAAATGATTGCTGATGTTCTTGGTGTGGAGGTTTTCCGACAGACTGTTGCCGGCAACATACTTGTTGGAAGTTATTGTACTTTTTCCAACAGAGGTGGCTTGGTAAGATTTTAATTCTTGAGTAACTTTCTTGTACACCAATTGTACTATGCAACTATACACAACTAATACTTTTCCTCTCTCCTTGTGGAGCAGGTCCATCCTCATACATCGATAGAGGATCTAGACGAACTCTCGACCCTCCTTCAAGTTCCTTTGGTGGCAGGTACTGTGAATCGTGGTAGTGAAGTGGTAGCTGCTGGCTTGATCGTCAACGATTGGACAGCGTTCTGCGGGTCAGACACGACCGCGACTGAGTTGTCGGTTATCGAGAACGTTTTCAGGTTGAGAGAAGCTCAACCTCGTGCTATTGTCGATGAAATGAGGAAGTCATTGATTGACACCTATGTCTAACAAAATTATCCAAGTTATATGTATTAAGGCATGGCTTGATCTTTATTATCAACTATTAGGTAAAATACAATGCATTTTTTACCCCACTTTTTAAGTTTTTTATTTGTTTTGGCCCCCATTGGTTATAATTCTATAAACTTTTGCACCTTGGTTTTTAACTTGTGTATTTTCTTTCTTGCATTTCATTTTGGGTTAATGGCACGAAATTCCCTGTGGTTTGAAATTGACTCGTGGTTTGTAAATTGCACGAAATCCTTTTATGAGTTGTGGTTTTACCTGTTTTTTCTATTTCTCTTATCTTTTTTTTTTTTTTCTCGAATATTGAAGTTTTAAAGTTATACTATAAAGGATACTAATGTAAAATAGATAAAATTGTTAACAATTTCATGAGGTGATTTTTTTGCAAAATTAACCCTTTTCATTTTTATTAACAATTTCCACAATAAGGATAAAAAAAGACATAGTAACTCAACTTTTATAATCCACACCAAGAACTTAATTGGAGGAGTAGAGGAGGAAGATGTGAAGCAATATGGAGCTAACGCAAAAACTTACATGAGACGTGATACTGTCGCTTGTTTTCGTGATACTAAAATTTTAAAAGTATCATAAAAATATGTAAATGTATTATTTAGCGGGACGGTCGCATGAGTTGAGGTGGTTACATGGTCTTCGCTTGAAGCCGCGATTTGGCGCGTTGATGCAATTGTTGTAGATCTTTTGGTTGCAGTATGGTTTCTTTGGTGCGGCTGATCCGGGACTGATGGCTTTATTTCCGTTAAGGAGGATTCTTCGGGTTGTTTCAGATTCCATTAGGAATTCCTCGTCTTCGTCTAAGCACTCTCCGATTTTCGTGGCGTTGCAGCCACCCTCCGCCGCCCTGGCGTGGGCGGTGGAGCTAAGGACGAGAAGGAGGATGAGAATAAGAAGATGAGAAAGATTGGTGGGGATTTTGAGCTTCTTCATTATCAATTTTGAAGAAAAAGCAATGGAATGGAATCATATATTTATTGATTGAAATTGTAAAGGCCTTATCTTCTATCTCCATCTTAATTTGTCTTTACTAGGGTCAACTTGCATGTTGTTTTCTACTTTATGGATTAAGAACATGTAAACTTTAATAATGCGATTTGAATATTAATTTATGTGCAATATAAATTACAATCATTTTGGTAAAATACAAATGTATGTTTGACCCCACTTTTCTATTATTTGTTTTGGCCCCATTTCCTGGTTTTTAATTTGTGCATTTTCATTTTGCTGGTGTACATTGGGTTGTTTTTGTTGAGGGTAAACCAATATTCCAAATCGAAAAGATATTGAAGTATCGTGGGCTATAAAAGGGTGAACTAGTATTCTCATTGGTATGAGATATTGAGATCTTTTTGGGAAATTTAAAAAGTAAAGTCGTGAGTTTTTAACAAATTCAAAGCGGACAATATCATATCAAGTGGGGAATACGAAAGTGTTCGGCCCGAGAAAAAACTCCAACAAGTGATATTAGAGCCAGGGGTCATGATCTTGACGAATGTGATGTGGAGATATTCCCGGTGTCGAAAACAATAGGATGGACTAATCATTTGAAGAAATGATAGGGTAGTCCTCTTTGGACTAAACATGGTGTTGCAGTTAGAGTAGTCGTTTGAGGTGAGGTGCGTGGTCCTTTGTTTGAAGGGGGGAATTGTTGAGGGTAAAACAATGTTCCACATCGAAAAGATATTGAGGTTGCGTTTGGATGAATTCATTTCAAATACAAAGGATTTAAAAATGAATGGATTTAAGAATCCTTAAATTTCAAATGACTAGTTTTGTGGATGGATTTAAAATGATTATATTAGTTTTAAATACCATAGATTTGAAATCCATTAACTTGTTTTTTTATCCAAACATGTAGAGTGGATTTGAACTATGGATTTAAAATCCATAGATCCAAATCCATCAACCCAAACACAACCTGAAGGATCATACAATATAAAATGATCCTATTTTTATTTATTTATAAAATCTTTCTTTTTTCAAATATTGAAGTTTTAAGCCTCTGCTCAGCAGTCTCAGATTTACCTTTTTTTTTCTTTTTCTTTTCTTATAATAGACATTCATAAAATGACCTTATAAAGTATGCATATATAAAATTATTGTTCAATCCTTAAAAATATATAAAATGCCTACTGTAATTTATATGAACCGTTTGAAGAACGTATACAATCACGATTTTAGTCCAAATAGGAGATTTTTTAAATTTCAAAATACCATTTTGGGTGTCCTTTTACTTGATGATAAGAGATAAGTTAACTAAAAGGGTTAATTGTAAAAAAAAAAAAATCATGAACTTTACAGTTTTTATCAATTACAACATATTCTTTTTTTCTTTGCAATTTGATACACCACCTTTTTAAGTTTTGCAATTCAATGCATCTATTAATTTTCTGGCAACAATTAAATCAAGATGCGATTGTCAGAACTGCCGAAGTGCCACATAAATGCCACGAATGATGAATAATTTTTTTTTTTAATTTTTAAAACGTTTTTAACTAAAAAGAATACTAAAAAAAATGTTTTAAACTAAAAACAATACTAAAACAATTATTTGTAAAAATAAATAATAAACCAATTTAATTATTATCATTTCTTCCAAAACTCAAAAGAATAGGATCGCATTCTCCAAATCACAGTTCACAAAAAATAATGTGAAATTTTACATATTATTTTTATTTAAAAACATTTTTAAAATAAAAAATAAATAAATAATGTTTTATTGATCAGTCGTGACATTTACGTGAGCATTTGTGTAGAATCTTAATGCGGCTTCGGTATATACATCATTCATGTGTTTCCGAAAAATAAACACATGCATCGAATTGCAAAATTAAAAAAGGTGGTGTATTGTATCGCAAAGAAAAAAAAAAGATATGCTGTAGTAATTGATAAATACTGTAAAGATTGTGAATTTTTTTACAATTAACCCTAACTAAAATAACAAAAACACTTTTAAACAATCTTCTTAAAATATTTCAATATTACAACAAATGTCACTACTTTATTACACACACAAAAAAAAAAAAACAAGTAACTTTATTATTTATAAAGTTGAAAAGTCTTTACTAACTCGTGGCCAATTGATTTGGGTCATCAAGTAGGGGACGAAGGGAGTATAAAATTATGTAAAAGTACCATTAACCGGGACGGGCGCACTGGTTTGTGTAGGTACAAGGGCGCCTCGGTTTGCCATTGGATTTGGGATTTTCCATGATGCAATTGCCGTACCTTTTTTGGTAGCAGAATGCTTTCCTTGGTGAGCCTGATTGGGGAGTTATGGGTCGGTTTCCCCCGTTAACGAGGATCCTACGAGTTGTTTCGGATTCCATTAGAAATTCCTCGTCTTCGTTCAAACACTCTCCGATTTTCGTAGCGTTGCAGCCGCTATCTATCGCCCTGACATGGGCGGTGGTGACGAAGAGGAGGAGGAGGATGAGAATAAGAAGATAAGAAAGATTGATGGGGTTGATTTTGAGTTTCTTCATTGTTAATTTTGAAGAAAAAGTAATGGAATGGAATCATATATTTATTGAATGAAATTGAATAGGCCTTATTTTTCAATCTCCATTTTAATTTGTGTGTCCACTTTAGTTTCTAGGCCCTACGTCAACGTGCATGATGTTTTCTACTTTCTCAAGTAAAGCACATGTAAACTTTAATGCTGCGATTTGAATATTAGTTGATATATGTGCAATATTGTAAACCAATAAATTTAAAAACTTGCAAATATAAAAATAAAAGAAGGTGATAAAAATAAGGTAAACATATTTTTATTAAAAATTTGGGGTACAACTCTCGTTGATCTCTTGATTCCACTCTCTAAACATAATTTGATACCGGGGTCTCAACGACTTATTCCGGATTTAGAATTTAACCTACAATTTGGTAGTAGAGAGTTGATGGAGTCGTTTGTGACGTATTCCATCAAACTCGATTTAGGGAGTTGATGGAGTCATTTGTGACTTATTCCATCTGCTTCTGCCTAAATTCTATTTTCACTATCCTATTTATAAGAGATGAACTACTTAGAGAGCAAGAAAGACATATTCAAAAATCCTAAAAATAAGGAAAGAGATAATTCCTCAATTTTGGAGATATTATTTTATATTTTTATCTCCAAAACTAGGATTTACATAATATTAGACACGTTCAAAATTTAATAAAATTTCAGTGTCTACAAATATAAAATCACAACTTTTTCTGGGTTCGTTCTTCCTGACAACAAAAAATCTATTAATAGGTGACACGTCAGCTGTACGCCCACCTTAGATATAGTGCAATTTAACTTTATTATGTGATAAACTAATTAATTTTTTTAAATAAATATATAAAATTCCAAAATTTATAAATGAATAATTTCATTTACATTCCTTAGACCTAATTCAATTTAAGTCCTTTAAATATTTACTTTTACATTTTATGTCTTCGAGATTCAATTTATATCTTTTTTAATAATAAACATTAACATTTATTTATTTTATTTTTTAATTATAAAAAATCGGGTCATTTTGGCTCGATGGCCCGACAACCTATCCAAAGCTCGACAGGCCCATGTTGGGTCAGCATGTTCCAGTGATCCATTCCGAAAAAGGTGGTTTGACGAGCCGATACTAAATCGGCCCAAAAAGGTTGCCTGTCAGACCAATACTGGCCCGGACCAACCTGAAATAGGTGACCTGGTACTGGGTTGGTCCGACCCGGCATGTTATTGTTTTATAATTAAATATTTTTAATTATTTAAATTTAAAATGATATTTTTGTCATTTTATATTTATTAATTTAATTTATTAGTGGGGTAAAATAGTGTGCACGGAAATACAATCATATACAAATAATTATATACGTTGAATTAATGATTCAATAGTATTTGATGAGGGTGAAACCTTCCTAATCATAGAAACACCCATATTTTAGGTAAAATGCAAATGCATGTGATTATTTGTTTTGGCCCCATATTGCATATAATTCTATGAATTTTTGCACCTCCTGGTTTTTAATTTGGGTTTATTTTGGTGATGTTTACTACGAACTTTGGTGGTTTTGATTTTTTTTTTTAATTTGATAATTAGTAATATGTGTATTTTTTTTTTTTTAATAATAAATATTTTAACTTTATTTTAAATCAATATGTAAAATTGAATGAAATTGTATTATATACTCCCTCCTTTCCACTATACAATTTCTTCTTTTTTGGGTGTTTTTAGTTCATTAAAAAAAAAAAATCAATTACACATCACAATCTAAACAACCTCCAATAAGTTTATTACATTGAGCCTCATATCCATCCCTCATTTTACCTATTTTTTGTGATAATTAGTATACATTACAACTAGGTTTTCTACCCCATTTTTTTTTTTTAATCTTAGGTATAAAAAAATGAAAATTAGGTACAAAGATTAAGGATAAAAAAGACATAGTAACATTTATAATCCACACCAACAGGAACTTAATTGGAGGAGTAGAGAGAAAGATGATGTGAAGCATATACCGAGCTAGCACAAAAATTTATATGAGACATGATACTTTCGTCTGTTTTTGTGATACTAAAATTTCAAAAGTATCATAAAAACATGTAAATGTATTATTTACCGGGACGAGCGCAGGAGTTGGTGTAGTCACATTTCCTTTGATTGTATTGAGTGTTTGGTTCGTTGATGCAATTGTTGAAGATCTTTTGATTGCAGAACGGTTTGTTGTTTGTGTTTGATCCGGGAGTGATGAGTTTTCCTTTGTAAGCGAGGATCCTTCTACTTGCTTCAGATTCCATCAGGAATTCCTCGTTTTCGTCCAAACACTCTCCGATTTTCGTGGCGTTGCAGTCGCCCTTCACCGCCCTAACGTGGGCGGTGACACTGAGGAAGGGGAGGAGGACGAGAATAAGGAGATAAGAAAGATGCTTCTTCATTATTGATTTAGAAGAAGAAGTAATGGAATGGAATCAATCATATATATTGATTGAAATTGAATAGTCCTTTCTTTAATCTTTATTTTAACTTGCATGTTGTTTTTCTACTTTATGGATTAAAGAACATGTAAACTTTAATAATGCGATTTGAATATTAATTTATGTGCAATATAAAATTACAATATTTAGGTAAAATACAAATATATGTTTGACCCACTTTTCTATTACTATTTGTTTTGGCCCCATTGCCTATAATTCTATGAACCTTTGCACCTCCTGGTTTTTAATTTGTGCATCTTTCATTTTGGTGTTTACTTTTAACTTGGGTAGTTTTGAAAATCAATTTGTCTTTTTTAATTTTTGGATATGTGATGATTTAACTTAATGTTAAATTAATATGTAAGATTGAATAAGTTTATATTATAAACTCATAACGTTTATCTTTCTTCTGGGTGTTATATGGACGGATACAATTAGGTTCTTTATCCTCCTAGTATTATATTTCTTGTTCAATTCTAATTTGATGCATGGAATTGTCTTTAAAATGTCTCGATAATTAAAATAGTACTCCCTCCGTCACACAATAACTTTCAGACTTTTTTTTCGGGACGTTCCACAATAACTTTCACACCCTTAAAATGGAAAATCCTTTATAAACTTCACCCTCACAATAACCTCAATTTTACACAAATGTCATTACTTTATTTCCACACATACACAAAAGTCAACTCATTTCTTTACTTTATACATAAATTTTACAAAATTACCCCTCAAAACTTCACTCATGAATCATGATTACACTTTCTTAATTTTTGTGTCCATCACATTTCTAAACTTAATTACTTATGTACCCCTAAATTTTGAATTTGTCACTGTATATAAATAAATAAAAAGTAAAACTATATTTATTTACAATTCCATGCATCGAATTAGAATTGCACAAGACATATAATACTACAAGACAATTAACGTATTTTTTTTTAAAGTTAGAGAAAAGTTTTGTATAAACTTAAACATAGATGGTTGCCCCCTCGGCACATGTTTGCGCAGATCTTTTACAATGTAGTGCAGTACATTAATGCATCTAAAAGCAAAAAGAATAAGAAAAAAAAAAATATATATATATATATAATACTGTATTATTTAAGCCTTAAAAAGAAGACGGGGCTATTATTTTTTATTATAATTACATAAAATCAAGATTAGGAAATTAGGTACATAGATTAAGGATAAAAAAGACATAGTAACTTTTATAATCCACACCAACAAGAACTTAATTGGAGGAGTAGAGGAGGAAGATTTGAAGCATATACGGAGCTAGCACAAAAACTTACATGAGACGTGATACTCTCGTCTGTTTTCGTGATTCTAAAATTTCAAAAGTATTATTTAGGGGGAGGCCGGGTAGAACGTTTGCAAGTGTTGTAGTTACAATCCCTTATCTTGGAGTTGGAGTTGGAGTTGGGATTTGGATAGATGCAACTTCCGTAGGCATTTCTTTTGCAGAATGGTACCTTCGGATTTAATGGTTCGGGCTTGAAGGCATTTTTAGTGTTAATGAGGATTCTTCTGGTTGTTTCAGATTCCATTAGGAATTCTACGTCTTCCTCCAAGCACTCTCCGATTTTCGTGGCGTTGCAGCCACCCTCCGTCGCTTTAACATGATCAACGACGCTGAGGATGAGGACGAGAATGAGAATAAGAAGAAAAGTGGGGTTGATTTTGAGCTTCTTCATTATTAGTTTTGAATAAAAAGTAATGGAATGGAATCATATATTTATTGAATGAAATTGAATAGGCCTTATCTTCAATCTCCATTTTAATTTGTGTCCACTTTAGTTTCTAGGCCCTACGTCAACGTGCATGTTGTTTTCTACTTTCCAAACACATGTAAACTTCAATGGTGTGAACCCACATACATGTGAATATTAATTATTGTGTCCATAATAACTTCTCGTTAATATAAAATGTGTTTATTTATTTTTTTACACATATTTTAAAAAATGTTCTTTCGTTCAGTTTTATAATTCTCATTTAAGTTGAACACGAATTTTAAGAAAAATTGATTGTTTATCTAAAAAGTGAAAGATATGGGTGGAAATAAGTAATATTTCCTTTTTAAAAAATGAAAAATTATAAAATTGAACATACAAAAAAAGAAAAATAGAAATTGGATAGAGAGAATGCTATTATTTATTTATAATTAAATAGGTAAAGGAAAGAATAAAATACATTAAAAAAATGTTAGCATTGATTTTTCCTATAAAATTTATTTTTAAAACCATGATGATATTAGTTTTTTTTTTTTTTTTTTTTGAGGTTTAATTAATTGCTCTTTTGGTCCCCCAAAAAATGTCAAATCAATTTACACACAGTGCTTAATAATTAATGTGTGGGCTCTTTTTTTCGTCTTGTGTCTCCATATTTTTCCACTTTTAACGAACATCATCAACTTGCACGTCCTTTCCTTACTTTATTTCTTTTCCTTCCACCGACGAAATTGGGAGACTCCTCAAATTTGGATGAAACAATTTTATAACCACTCATAAAGTTTAATAAACTTGAGTGACAAATTTAATAATTAAGTAGTAGTTGAAGGTTAATATAAATTTAAAATAAAGTGATTTTTAAAAAAAAAGGATAGTGCATTCTTTTGGTGGTGGACAGAGAAAGTACATAAAATAAATTTTATTGTAGACTCCCTTCATTTTGATTTTAAATTAAGAAACGTTTAAAGGGGTAAGAGATTTATTTTTTCAAATAAAGAAATGTTCAATTAAAAATGTATAAATATTTTAGATAATGGGACGAAAAATTATACATTTTATGACTCGTGAACTTATGTTAAAGTGAAGATTCGTCTAATTATGAAACTATCACACAAGTCAATTAAAATATATTTAATTAGTCGTTATTTTGTAACGAAGAATAAAAATGTTTATTACTAAACGTTACGAGTGTCAAAATTATATAAATAATGAGTGGTCTGCCTTGGTAGTATAGTTGCACAATGTCAAAGGTTTATTGGATGATGCTCCCTACATTTTTTCGTTTGTCGGGTGAATCGTAAAGCTAATAGAATAGCACATTGTCGTCTCACTAGAGCGCTAGGTCATTCCATAGTCTTTCACAGTGAGGCCGTTCACAAATTAGCACAAATAAATACCCATCTCTTCCTAAGTGATAAACGTCATGTTCAAATTATCTCGTCTCACAGTGAGACAGTCACAAGAGTGATTAAATGGAATAAAATGATTGTCAATTTAAAATAAAGATTGTGCTCAAGTAACATAGATATGGAATGAAAGATGATACAATTCATGTCAAAACTGTAGCAGGCCTAAAAAACACAAAGATCCCAGTACTCTTAACACAATTTTACCTTACAGCAGATGAAAGATTATCGAGGACGAAGAAGTACACTCTCAACGAATTGTCAAGCCCTGTAATGCCTGGGCGCCATCGTCAGTTATCTTGTTCGCTTGAATGGTGCTTATTATGTTAGCAATGTTTCCCTGCAACGTCAATTACACCATAAATTAAGCAGTTGTGGAATGTAGTATTTCTTTTATTTAAAAGTGATGGTTGAAATTCTTTACCCTCCAAGTTGCAAGCTTTGATCGAACAGATTGCCAATCGTGAGGACCAAAAACACGCTTCGAGCAGCGGCTGCACCAAAAAATAAAGTCAACAATCACAGATGATTTACCATACATGTTTTAACCCGTAAATTTTTAAATTGGTCTCATATATATTGAGTGTAGGCGATTTTTGCCCCATACAAATCACTTTTCTCAATTAATTTACAATACATGTTTAACCCTTAAATTGTAAATTGGTCTCATATATATTGAGTGTAGGCGATTTTAGCCCCCATACAAATCACTTTTCTCAATTAAGTCATCATGATTTTAGTCCTATATTGACAATTTATGGGTTAAGATGATAATTAATTTGCATTTTTTTATTGAGAACATTACTCCATATTGGATCTCATTGTGCCGTGTAAGCGATGTTAGTCGAGTTGCTACATGGAATTTAGGCAGCTCCAATAAGCGGCAAGTGCAAAAACCTTGTAAGCATGTCAATATAGGACTACTGCATCATTTCAAAAGTTATGGGGCTTGATTGAGAAAATTGATTCGTAACTAAAATCGCCAACACACAAAAAATACAGAACAAATTTTGCAATTTACTCCTCGTTGAACTATATATCAGACTGAAACAGAACATACCTCACGAGGACGACTTGGTTGATTTGATCAATTCTGCAGTCTATTAGCTTAGCTGTAATGGCCTTAACAACCCATGGCTCGACTTCGTTCTCTTCAATCTAATAAAAACGTAGAAGTTTTGAGGAAATAATAGATGCAAAGACGAAAGGCTGCTTATGAACAGACATGACAAATTAACTTTACCTGGAGTGTGTCCTTAATTAAGAAGAAAGGGATTTGACCAGATTCATTCGAGCCAAGATCTACTAGGGATATCAACCTCATCTTAGTAACACAATCTTCATGCACAAGACCTGTATCACCCCATATGAGAACAACATTCAACCATTTTAAATACGATCATATTAAATAATTTATTTATATGTGGCTCAAAAGTCATACCATAGCTACTCAATGAACTAGAATTTGATGAATGGAATTCCAGATATGCATCGAGCTTCTGAGTCAAAAAGATCTGTAGAAGTTGATAAACTGGAGCATGCTTAGCATCTTTCTCCAGTTGGGCTATGGCAGGCATATCGAGTAAGTCGCCCTGGTGCAGAAAGGTATGAAAAATTCAGTTTATGATGACATTTTTTGAGATGATTCCCAAATAATAATAATAATAAAATAAAATAAAAGCAATCCCAACCAAAAGGGATATTGTTTGTTTAAATTATGCAACTTCACACAATATTGTACCCCCGATTTTAATCTACGTAACAACTTAGGCAAAGCTTACACCTTTACAGGAATTAATTCTTACAAAATATTGGATTAATTGAAATTATGCCAATAAAACTTCTACATGGCCTAGAGTTTGAAAATATCAAGTCATCGGTCAAATAATGACAGCCCTGATGCAAATGATTCGGTCAATTCATCTTGCCGGCTTAAGAACTACCACTTTTGCAATATTACTTCCTTACGAAAAGAGAATGTATAAACTAATTGGAAAAGAATGGTCGAACAGTGAAGTGAAACTTTTCCTTCCGGCAACTGAAATTAGTTCAAAGCATTACCTCAAACATGTTGGGGGCCTTGACAAATTCAATAACAGCTCGAACAGCTTCCTCCTTAGCTTCAGCCAACACCAATGCATCCTCGCCGGAAAAGGTCTCCAGATACTTAACAAGATAGTCAAAAGACTCTTTTGCTGAGCTGAAAGTCAAGATTACGACAGAAAGTGTTAACCCAACTAATTGGTTGCCTTTCGTCCCATCACATAAACAAAAGAAAAGACAAACACAGTACTCACCCCTTGGTATCCTTCAGAATATTAGCAACTGCAAGAAAGAGGTCTCTCTTATCCTTGACCCCGAGATTCCACTCCCTCAAAAGCTCGTCCATCTTTTTAAAAGATGGCACGACATGTTCTGTGACCTTCCCACTAACTGCCAAGTTGAGGGCCTTCATGTACACGAAAAACTGGCTATATGGGTTCTCCAACAGGTTGTAAAGGTTGAACAAGCTAAAGAAAAAAAAACGAGAAACATTAGGATTTATAAACTCAAGTGGCATCAAAGAGGCAGTAATACCCTTTGGAGTTGTCTTACATCTTTAAACGCAGAGCAGGCTTATCGCTGGGCTGTTGAGCAACCTTTGAGGCTATAAGTTCTGCAATCTCATGCACTTGATCAAGGCTCTCAGGCTTCTTAACAAGGTTGCAAATAACAGTGTAAACACATTCAACATCTGGGCGAAAACCAAAATAACAATAGAAATTAGAAACTAACCTAGCCAACATAAAAATCAAACATTATAAACCAAAAACTAAGATTAAACATTACTCCCTCCCACTCTGAAAAGCTTGCATAGTCACCCTCACAATATACACATTTTTACACTTCATGTCATTACTTTTGGAACCCACCCTACACTCAATCCAACTACTTTATATATAAAAAAATTACAGAATTATCACCAAAACTCTAATTATTACACGACAGTATTATTCAAATATAATTATACCTTTCTCTGGTGCCTTAGAGAAAATGATATCAGCAGAAGTAAGCATCAAAGAAGCCAAATCAACCCATCTATTTTGTATAATCCGTTCTTGCGCCTGCAAGCACAAGCTATTGACCTGTTCTTCTGCTACCTATCCGTATAAAAAAATCAATTCACATCAGAATTTATCACAACGCGGGATAGGATATTCACTACAAAGATTGAATCTCCGGCGACAAAATTTAATAACTTAAAAAAACGGTTTCAGCGTTATTCCATATACAAATTTACAATTACATGAACATAACCATTACCTCGGGACCCATGTCGGCCCATGATAACTCGGAGGTGAATCGAACGACGAAAAGCGCGGGATCTTCATCAGAAGTAGGCACCACAGTCGTCATTCTGGAAATTTTTTCGGATTGTGATACAGCGAAAAACCCTAGTTTAGGAGAATAGGGAATTTGGGACAAAAAGCGCTAATGTTATGTACCGAAAAAACGTGATTTAAAAAGCCTTTATACCTTCTTTATTTGTTTAGTTTGGGCTTGGGCCTGTTTCAAAAGCCCTTTTGTTTCTTGAATATAACTTTGTAATTTGGTTAGGCGTGGATTATATACCCCTCCATAAATGTTAAAACACACCCTCTCTCCATTTTTATTAATTAAGATAACACTTAGAGTTGTCAAAACGGGCCGACTGGTCGGGGTGGGCCAAAACCGACCAGCCTTTCGACGGGCCAACCTGAATTTTTTTAAATAAAATTATTTATTAAATTCTTGATTAAGTTATCATTTTAAAAATAAATTGGTCAAATGGTATATGACACCTTTAATCGAACAAGTGTTTAAATATACATGAACTAGTAACTTAACACTTATGTATGCGTACATAAACCATCAGACGAACACCTATGTACGCATATATGAACTATCACCCGGACATTGTTCATGCCACAATAAATCCACATATCACAACACAAACACTGAAACACATATGAATTTTTTTATTTTTTATTTTGTTGATCTGTAAAAAGAGATTATATTAAAACTGGGTACAAGAGATACCCAAAAAGATCAGTGTACAGGATATAACATATGAAAATAGTACTGACTCTTTCACTTCACAATTTTCAATTCATGCACTTGATTGGATCTATCACCCATGACCTGAAGGATGAATTGTTCCGAGTGTGGTATTTAATCGTGAACCAGCTCCACATTCTTGCTCTCAACTCTTCCTTGACTTTTGTGATCGAGAAGGTTTCATTTTTTAAGAGTACCGCATTTCTCCATTTCCATATCAGTCATACCACACATACCCATATACATGTAGCAATCTTCTTTCCATTTTTACACTTTAGCATGCCCCCAAAGCCTAGAAAGTTATCCAAGATATTAGCCGGGAATGCTGACGAGATCTTGAGCCAGGACAAACATTCCATCCATACTTGTCACTTGGTATGCTTGAGGGCATTATAGAAAGATGTGTTTCTCGGTTTCTTCACCATCGCCACAGAGTACACACCTTAAATCATCATTCTGATTGAGTATGTTTCTTCTTCTAAGGTTTGCTCGTGTCGGCAACCTTTTCCATAAGAGCCTCCATGCATGGGCCTTGACCTTTGAGGGTGCAAAATTCTTCCATATGGTCTTGAAACCTTGGGTTAGCTTGACTTCCGGTTGAGTGTCTTGAACCATGTTATTACATGATCTAAATTTTATTACTACAATATTAAAAGTGAAAAATATTTTGGACACTTTTTTTTTTGAGCAAAATTACTAAAATAATTCTGACTTGTTCGACTATTACATGACTAAAACAATGTTACTAAAAGACTAAAATTTTATCACTACAAGGTTAAAAGTGTATTACTACATGTCCAAAAATATTTTTGGGTAAATTTGTCAGAATGTTTTGACATATAGTATTAAATTTTTGGTCTTGTAATGTTCATTTTTTTACCTATCAATATTTTGGTCATGTAGTAAACCACTTGTTTGCGATCGCGAATTTTCTGGATAACCCGAATTCGAGCTTATAATCCGCAAATTTTTTACAATTATCTTAATTTGACTTTTGAACTAAATGAGTTTAAATTATGACTTGTTCTAATTAGGATGGAATACATATATAAAATATTTCACATAATACTAACTTTTGTCAAAGGGCTCTCACTATGTGGGTAAGTGTATTTCTCAATCTACATGTATTTTTTTTTCTTTCTAAAAGATACAATATTTTGTGCAATAAATTCAACATAAAATCAAGAGATTACCAAAACTGAAAATACTATACTATATAATTCTTACAATTATCTTTTAGAATATTCTGAAAAAAATCAATTTATCTTTAGATTAGAAAATACACTTTTATATATATATATATATATATATATATATTGTATCAGGTCCATGAGAATTAATTCACTACAATTTGTTTTAGTATGAATAGAGTAAAATTAATTTTTTTTAACTGACTAATAGAATATATAAGAAATAATTATATATAAAATATTACATTAAATATATAATTGAGAAAGGGCCTCCCAAATTATATAGAAAAAAATGGAATGAATTTAATAATATAAATTAAATTTTAAATTTTATTGTAGATTTTTTGAAATAAAATAAAATAAAATTGATTTAGGATGTAATCCAGTATTTAACAATTTATCTGGTTATCCTCCCCTCGATTTCGATTGCTGCTGGAATGCTGGTTTTGAGTGCATGGGAATGTAATATAATAATAGTAATAGTTATTGATCATATACAGTATATCATTACTTTGCCCGAACAACAAGAGCCTAAAACAAAAAGAAAGACGAGTCTGAGGGCCCTAAAATAATAATTATGTTATAGATATTATTATTTTTTAATTTGGAAATAAAGTTTAGTCAGTGAATGCCTTTAATTTTGATTATGCAGTTTTTTATTTATTTAATTTATTAGTCTATGGAATAAGATTTAATTAAAAATATCTATAAATATTTTAAGTAATCACATCTTTAAAATTTTAGAATAGATTCAAATCCCTAATTTTTTTCACAAGAAAAACTATTTTATCTAGGATTAAAGTTATTTCCATGGCATCGATTGCATTCATTACAAGTTATTTCTATTGCATCCACGACATAAAATCGAAGTGGAGATTTCTATTCAATACATTTGTCCTTTTTAAATGTAGGGCTGAGTAGAAACCGAAAAAAACAAAAAAACCAACCGAAATATGAATTCGGTTCGGTTTTTCGGTTTTAGTTCGTTATCATATTTCTTAGAATTCGGTTTTTTATTTCGGTTCGATTTTATTACTGAAATTTTCAATTAACCAAAAATCGAACCGAACTTTGTGTCATATAATTAAGGGATTATAGTTTTTTTAGTCCTTTAAATTGGACTAATTTTGAATTTAGTCATGATGGAATACACATTTTGATTTTGGTCCCATAAGTTGGCCGAAATTTTGAATTCAGTCCAATTACTACCATTGTAGGTAAATAAACCGGTCAAATTCTTAGCTCGTGTGCAATTCAAATCAACTGTGAATTTACTCATGTGCAGAAAAATGCAAAAATCAATGGATTTGATCGATTTATTTACCTCAAATTGTAGTAATTGGACTGAATTCAAAATTTCGACCAACTTATGGGACTAAAATCAAAATGTGTATTTCATCTGGACCAAATTCAAAATTAGTCCAACTTAAAGGACTAAAAAAAACTTTAATCCCTATAATTAAATACCCTACCTAACTCTAATGAACTTCCTTCCTATTCTGCCGCACACACCCGCTCACTCCACCCCACCATTCTCATCCCGTTGTCCGTCCAGTCAAGCAACGGAAGCCGCGGCCACGCTACTGCTGGTCCGCCTTGACTATTATTAATAAGAAGGATAAATTTTTAAAAAATGCAATAAATTTACATTGAAAAATTATAATGGTCATCCATTTTGTAAACGAATTGAAATATATTTATTTTTAGGAGGGAGTATAGAATATATATATATATATTGTGGTGACTATGGAGTATTAATATTGTTTGAATTTTGAATTGTTGAGTTCTATTGTTAATTATTCTTTTATTACTATTGCACATTGTTTTAATTTGGGCACATACTACGTGTAAGAAAGATTGGTAAAGTTTAATTAAATATTTTTATGTACAAAATAATGAAACTAGTGAACTGTATGTTACTATGTATGTATTGATTAAGAAGTAATTGCACTTTGTATAAAATTATAAATGTTTATTGAGAATTTTTCATTTTTTTTGGTGTATAAGTAGGTGATGCGGCCTAAAAATGTCACCTAATAAGGAGTCGACACGTGTATAAATGACAAGATCGAGAGAGAAGGATTGGATTATCTAGTACTCCCTGAATAAGGAATCCTCTCTAGAGATCCCTCTGGAGGGAGCTCCGTCTGGAGAGAAGCATCAGAAAGAAGCAGTCTTAAGATGAAGTCATAGGCCGTAAATGTAGAGGACTTCCGTCATTTCCGGTCCAAGCTGGGTAAAAGAAAGACTTTATCCTCCTTTATCTTAGGGGATAAAGTCCACTATGAGCACAGATTGCCGAATCTTCAGAGAGTGGAGAAAAGGGAAGACTTCTTCCACTCAGCAGGGCTGAGTCTCAGAGGCAGCTCCGAGATAAGGGGAGGTTCTAACTTCTCTCCACGAAAGAAGCTCTATAAATAGGTAAATCGAATGAGATTTCCAGGTTAGACTTTTTACTCTTACAAGACTGAATATATTTCCTATTATTATACATTGCGAGATCCTTTGAAAGCTTGATTTGATAAATCAAGGACTTTGAAGTCCTTATGATATACGAAGATTCTTATACTGACTTGAGCGTCGGAGCGTCCGCACCGGAGCCCCCACCGGTGTGTCTTTTGCAGGTTCCTGGAGGATCATTCCAGCGGAAGCAGTGTACCCAAATCAGGTCTAAGCACTCGGGAATTTGGATATCTGATCCCGAGGATATATAATCCGACCGTGCAATTTTTGGCACATCAACTGGCGCCGTCTGTGGGAACGATTTAAAAGATTTTCTCACGAATTTCTATCTGTTCGAGTGATGGAATTGGAGATGGACCATTGCTTGGTAAATTCTACGGGCAGTCCTTTGCCTAGATTTGACACAGGTTCTTCCTTGAGTTTTCTTATATATGCTGCAAATAATTTTACATGTTGGAATATAATTGCTTAATGATGCAAAGAAGCCAGATGCAATAAATGATTAATATGGACCATTGAGTGAGATTTGAGAGTAGAATTCTCAATTGTGGTATCTGATGTCATTATTAATGTCTTGACTGAGAAAGAATTGAAGGTTATATTAATGTCTTGATTTAAATGTCCATAATCAATATAGTTCTGCTAGTAGTTTGAACTTGTTCGTTTGCGAAAATTCCTTTATTGTGGAAAATGTTCATTTCTGGAATTGAAAAATAAAACAAGAAATCAAACAAGGTAGAAAGCTATTAGCATCTTGCTAAGCCCCGACTGGAGATTAATGATGATTGTGTTTATTATGATGGGAGTAAGGTAAATTTGAATTTTCTTAGGATGATATTATTAAACATATCCTAATATATGTTAAAATGAGAGATGAATGCTACAGTGATGCCTGAAATAAATTCATTGTGTTATTTTAATGAAGTGGTTTTACTGTTAATACGATTTATGATGCTCTTGAAATTTCCTCTCACTCTAATTTCTCTAACATCCAAACATTGGATTTCCGCTAGTGATGAGATTTAAACTGGAATAACAATTATGAGAATAAAAATGATTGGTATTGATAACTCTTGTCCTTGGCTCAAAGTCTAAGGGGATATGACATTATGTATAGACTGTGCTGATCAGGTTGATTTTGCTCTAAATAATATTTGATTGATAAAACTTCACTCTAGTGATGTATTATTATCATGGAATTATGAGTATAAGGATTGTCGAACATATATGTGGAGTGTGCAATTGTCTGCTCCGAGACTCCAGGAAGAGACTCGAGACACCCCTATCTCTATAGGGGGTGATATCGTTGGCACGTCTGGAGCCCTCGGGAGTGGACCTGGCAAGGAGATACCTCCAGGCACTGCAGAGGGTGACAACATTCGTGCCCCTCCACGAGCAGCAGAGTATTCAGGGCCCCGAGGTCCAGGATCCCAGGATCAGATCTGGAGGTACGAGGCAAAGTATTCAGGACCCCGAGGTCCAGAATCAAAACTTGGAGGTATGAGGAAGAGTATTTAGGGCCTCGAGGTCCAAAATCTAAACGTGGGAGTACGAGGCCAAGATATGATAAGTGCACCGGTGCTACAAGTTAGTACAGGTGTTTGATAGAGCCTAAAGTATTAGATCTTTTATATTAATTTGATATTGCTATGAGCATATTTTAATGATATTGACATATATGACACGAACTTATTTTTTCCATTAAATTAAGCATGATTCTCATAAACTTACATGATTGATACTCTAGAAACAATCTTAGAATTAAGAATTACTTGAAATCGTAGAAGCATGGGTAAGCAATTCACATGTTGAGTCTTGTGATTACTTTATGTGGTAGAATTAATGATTAGACGCTGATGATGATTATGATTTTGCACACGATTGACATGTTTCCATATTTTATATATAATTATGATTTTGCACACGATCAGACGTTGATGATGATTAGACGTTGATGATGATTAATGATTAGACGCGGATGATGATTATGATTTTGCACACGATTAACATGTTTCCATATTTTAGATATAATTTCATATTACAGACCGAGCCTACCCAAGTTCTGGAGGACCTCTAGGTAGGTTCAGAAGATTTCAGATTATAGATTAAGTCTACCCAAGTTCTGGAGGATCTTTGGGTAGGTTCAGAAGATTTCAGATTACAGATTAAGTCTATCCAAGCTCTGGAGGATCTCTGGATAGGTTCAGAAGATTTCAGATTATAGATTAAGTCTACCCAAGTTCTGGAGGACCTCTGGGTAGGTTCAGAAGATTTCAGATTATAGATTAAGTCTACCTAAGTTCTGGAGGACCTCTGGGTAGGTTCAGAAGATTTCAGATTACAGATTAAGTCTATCCAAGCTCGGGAGGATCTCTGGATAGGTTCAGAAGATTTCAGATTATAGATTAAGTCTACCCAAGTTCTGGAGGACCTCTGGGTAGGTTCAGAAGATTTCAGATTACAGATTAAACCTATCCAAGCTCTGGAGGATCTCTGGATAGGTTCAGAAGATTTCAGATTATAGGTTGATTCTATCCAAGTCCTGGAGAGGGTACAGGTTTCAGGTTTGAGATCAAAAGAGACTTGATTTGCATTCTTTAATTATTTCATATTTAAATTATATAATTGAGGCTTATGACGAAATTTAGATCTAATAATGTTGCTGGTATGAGTCAGTTTACCTGGTCTTTGACGAATAATGAGCTCATGAGGAGGGGCTGGAGAACCTAGAAGTACTAGAGGAGCTCTAGAGAGCAAGATTACCGAAGAAAGAGCGAAGCCAAACAACGTTGAGAGGTTGGAGATTCAAGAAAAGACCATGTGAAATGAAGATATACGAGAGATATGTGCAACTCCGAAGATGAATATTGGGGTAAGACGTTGAGACGAAGATGGATGCTACCTGACTGGCTATGAAGCCAACTTCACCATGCGAAGCACTGGAGATCAGATTTCTACGTTCCAAAAACTGGAGGGGACAGAGTTCGAGACTGAGATTTGGATGGTGGCTGCCCAGAAGCTGAGTTATGGGGTTTGAGACCCAGACTTCGAGAAGATGAGAGTGATGACAGACCTTTTTACAAGATCCTACGCTTGAAGTGGCTGAGTAACGCTATAGAATTAAGGAAGAGATGAAACGAGTATCTAGGACCCCGAGGTCCAAGATCCAGATAAGGAGAGATGAGGCGAGTATCCAGGACCCCGAGGTCCGGGACCTAGAGGTGATGATGTGACTGATGTGAGCCAGATGAGTCCAGGATAATTAAGAATGTGGAGGAGCTCGACGGAGCATGATCCAAATAATTATGGAAGAAAGATGAGTATTCGGGATTGAGAACTGAACACGAGAAGAACTACAAAGAGGATCTTATGCAAATGATCCAGATTCAAGTGGGATGAATAATATCAGAAAACATTTGAGGAGTTGAAGCTCCACCGAGCCCAGCTGCTGAAGCTGACCAAACCCTCCCTAGGGTGCTGAAATTTGATATTCAAAAGTTGAGAAGAGCTGAATAAAGGACCAGCCCCTGCAGCTTCTGGAGAAGCTCGAGCTTTGCGGTTAAGATACCACATCTTGGGTGACCAATTATACAAGCGATCGTTGACCCATCCCTATCTAAGATGTCTCCCGAAGGAGATTACGTGATAAAAGAAACTCATGAAGGATGAGCAGGTAGTCACGAGGGCTACAAGGCTACTGTAAAGAAGGATATACCCAAGAGTCGACCTATTAGGTGAGTAAGATCATCTAGGGTGTTGAGATGCGACATTCGGAGACGAGCATGATGACGGACCTTGCAAATGCCTTACACTTCGATGCTTAAAGGGGGTGATGAAGGGTCTAAGCCTACTACCTCCGAGATGCTGATATGGAGCCACGTAAGTGAAAAGTGTATATTTTACTTTTTTACTTTAGATTTTACTTTGTGATATGATATGAGTTACCTAGGCGTAGTTGTTTAGAGCATAAAACCTCGAAGCGTATCAGCATTTGCTAAGGCTTCAGAAATGATTGATTTGAGAAATGCTAAGGTGATTACTTAGGAGAATTTCGTGATTGAATCGAGAGAATGATTGAGAATTTAGGCATGGTTAAGAACGTGTTTCTCACCCTACTCTAAATCCAAACGGATTACTTGAACTTGAAAGGTCTTGATATGATCAACACCTTGAATTGAGAGTGAGAAACACTCAGAGGCCTAGAGGCCGAGGAGCTCCAGAGAGCCCTCACCATGTTTGAGACCCAAGAGGGTTAATCAATGAAATGAGAAGATTTTATGAATTAAAATCTTTTGAGAATAAGAGTGAGAAACACTCGGAAGCCTAGAGGCCGAGGTGCTCCAGAGAGCCCTCACCTTACTTGAGACCCAAGAGGGTTAATCAATGAAATGAGAAGATTTTATGAATTAAAATCTTTTAAGAATAAAAGTGAGAAACACTCAGAGGCCTAGAGGCCGAGGTGCTCCAGAGAGCCCTCATCTTACTCGAGATCCAAGTGGGTTACTGAAATGAGAAGATTTTATGAATTAAAATCTTTTAAGAATAAGAGTGAGAAACACTCAGAGGCCTAGAGGCCGAGGTGCTCCAGAGAGCCCTCATCTTACTCGAGACCCAAGTGGGTTACTGAAATGAGAAGATTTTATGAATTAAAATCTTTTAAGAATAAGAGTGAGAAACACTCAGACGCCTAGAGGCCGAGGTGCTCCAGAGAGCCCTCATCTTACTCGAGACCCAAGTGGGTTACTGAAGTGAGAAGATTTTATGAATTAAAATCTTTTAAGAATAAGAGTGAGAAACACCCAGAGGCCGAGGTGCTCCAGAGAGCCCTCATCTTACTCGAGACCCAAGTGGGTTACTGAAATGAGAAGATTTTATGAATTAAAATCTTTTAAGAATAAGAGTGAGAAACACTCAGAGACCTAGAGGCCGAGGTGCTCCAGAGAGCCCTCATCTTACTCGAGACCCAAGTGGGTTACTGAAATGAGAAGATTTTATGAATTAAAATCTTTTAAGAATAAGAGTGAGAAACACTCAGAGGCTTAGAGGCCGAGGTGCTCCAGAGAGCCCTCATCTTACTCGAGACCCAAGTGGGTTACTGAAGTGAGAAGATTTTATGAATTAAAATCTTTTAAGAATAAGAGTGAGAAACACTCAGAGGCCTAGAGGCCGAGGTGCTCCAGAGAGCCCTCATCTTACTCGAGATCCAAGTGGGTTACTGAAATGAGAAGATTTTATGAATTAAAATCTTTTAAGAATAAGAGTGAAAGACACTCAAAGGCCTAGAGGCGGAGGTGCTCCAGAGAGCCCTCATCCTACTCGAGACCCAAGTGGGTTAATGAAATGAGAAGATTTTATGAATTAAAATCTTTTAAGAATTAGAATGAGAGACACTCAGAGGCCTAGAGGCCGAGGTGCTCCAGAGAGCCCTCATCTTACTCGAGACCCAAGTGGGTTACTGAAATGTGAAGATTTTATGAATTAAAATCTTTTAAGAATAAGAGTGAGAGACACTCAGAGGCCTAGAGGCCGAGGAGCTACAGAGAGCCCTCACCATACTTGAGACCCAAAAGGGTAATTCAATGAAAAGAAAGATTTTATAAATAAAAATCTTTTAAGAATGAGAGTGAGAGACACTCAGAGGCCTAGAGGCCGAGGAGCTACAGAGAGCCCCTCACCATACTTAAGACCCAAAAGGGTTACTCAATGAAAAGAAATATTTTATGAATCAAAATCTTTTAAACGAAAGTGCGAGACACTTGGAGGCCCAGAGGCCAAAGAGAGGTGGGGAGCATCAAGCCAAAGTCATTTCCGAGACCCTGTTTAAAAAACGAAAGAAAGGATAAATATAAGTCTGGAAGTCAAGGAAAACCTCTTCGAGCCACCTGAAACTAGAGGTGATCCCTTGAAAGGGTGAGAGGTTCCCTGAATTTCTTGAGAAAATTCTTTGAAGGTTAGGTAACCAAGAGACGATAATGGTGCAACCTACAAGACCAATAAGGGGGTTAGGATCGAGACTTCTCCTCGAGAAACTAGCAAGAGAGAGAAAATTGCGACTGTGTGGGACCCAAGCGCAGAAATTGAAACGTCTTAAGAACTGGGGGCGGGAAAAATTTCCGGAGGAGAGCATTTTTTAAATTCCTCTCCAAAGCAAGAATAATACACGTCTCTCCAGAAACACCTCTGTGCTAGACTCACTTGAATTTTCTACTCTCACAAAAGATATACTCCTTTTACGAGAGTAGGGGGGAGTAGATGATGCGGCCTAAAAATGTCACCTAATAAGGAGTCGACACGTGTATAAATGACAAGATCGAGAGAGAAGGATTGGATTATCTAGTACTCCCTGAATAAGGAATCCCCTCTAGAGATCCCTCTGGAGGGAGCTCCGTCTGGAGAGAAGCATCAGAAAGAAGCAGTCTTAAGATGAAGTCATAGGCCGTAAATGTAGAGGACTTCCGTCATTTCCGGTCCAAGCTGGGTAAAAGAAAGACTTTATCCTCCTTTATCTTAGGGGATAAAGTCCACTATGAGCACAGATTGCCGAATCTTCAGAGAGTGGAGAAAAGGGAAGACTTCTTCCACTCAGCAGGGCTGAGTCTCAGAGGCAGCTCCGAGATAAGGGGAGGTTCTAACTTCTCTCCACGAAAGAAGCTCTATAAATAGGTAAATCGAAGGAGATTTCCAGGTTAGACTTTTTACTCTTACAAGACTGAATATATTTCCTATTATTATACATTGCGAGATCCTTTGAAAGCTTGATTTGATAAATCAAGGACTTTGAAGTCCTTATGATATACGAAGATTCTTATACTGACTTGAGCGTCGGAGCGTCCGCACCGGAGCCCCCTCCGGTGTGTCTTTTGCAGGTTCCTGGAGGATCATTCCAGCGGAAGCAGTGTACCCAAATCAGGTCTAAGCACTCGGGAATTTGGATATCTGATCCCGAGGATATATAATCCGACCGTGCAATTTTTGGCACATCAGTAGGAAAATTATTACGATATTTTGTTGGAGGGGTAAGATGGATCTCTAATTATTAGTTTTAATGTGTGTTCGATCCCATTTGACCAGTTTATGATGTAATGTGTAATACCCGTAAAATTTATAATATAAATTTATGTGTATAAATTAATATTTACTTAATTTATTTTTTGTTATAATATAATTGCTAGTTGCCTAGTTTATTAAGATAAATATTGAATACCATTTAAATCTAGACTTTTTGAGATTTTAAAGATTTCTCATCTCAAAGTCCAAATTTCAAGTCCAATTTCAATATATAAATACATATATACTCCGTATAAGATTTCTAGCCCTGATAGAATTTACTCACAAACTTTTCAATTAAATCCAAGATTTCCATGTTTACTATTATTTTATTTATTTACTGGCAGTAAGTGAAATAATTATATATATTAATGCATAATTAGTATATACACATAACCATGCGTGGGCTAATTTGGATATGAATAATTTATGCTATAAAATTTAGTTTAATTAGTTAGATTAGTTTTGATGAATTGGAATAGTTTATTTAATTAACTTTATTGAGGTTGGTACTGTGAGCTTTGCGACTTTTGTTTTGGGACTTTATAATGTTCTAATGATAAGAATTGATAACTTGAGAAGATTTAAATTTTTATATTCATATTAGGTGACCATAATTGTGAGGAGCAAGCTATAGGACTGACCTTTATAAATGAAAAGTTGAAAAATACATGTCATCTGACCTTTTATAAACGAGAAATTGAGACAAACATGTTATTTGATCTTTATAAACGAGAAGTTGAGAAGTAGGTCATCTGACCTTTAGAAACGAGAAGTTGAGAAATACAAGTCATCTGACATTTATAAACGAGAAGTTGAGACAAACAGGTCATTTGACTTTTATAAACGAGAAGTTGAGAAGTGCAGTAGGTCTTCTGAGTCCTGACCTTTATAAACGAGAAGTTGAGAAGTGCCAATACATTAAATACATATTTACGTTTGTGATAATTTAATTGCTTATTGTATTTAGTTTGACAAATATGTCCCCACTGAATTGTGGTTTGCTCACCCCTTATTTAACATTTTCAAATTTCAAATTTAAGGAGCTGATAGCTGAGTTCTTTAGATGTTAAACACGAATTTTCAGATTGTAGACAACCAAATTGTCTTTGCTTCTATTTTGTTGGTTTGTGTTGGTGATAATTTTGTCACCGAATGGATTTAGTAATTTGATTCCACCTGCAATTTAAATGTTTTTTGCTTCAGGATTACATTGGAAAGAGAGATTAGATTATGATGGTTGTACATTCATACGCTCACCAAGTGTTTGATAAATTATTGCTTGAAATCATCTTAATTTAAATTGCGAAATTGTTACTTTCAGTTCTACTTGTTTTAAATATACTACGTTTTATTAGGGTTGGCAACGGGGAGGGTATGGCTTGTCCCAGGATCCGCCCCGCCAATTTTTTTTGGACCCTTGGACCCGTTACCCGCCCCGACTCAAAAACCGCCCCGCCCCGCAATCACTTTTTTTTTCATAAATCTGTTATTTAAATTTATTATCTTGATTAATATTGTAACCAAGTTTTAAAAATATCACATTTATATTAATAGTAGAGCATTCATGGAGTTGAGAGTGAAATAGTAATTTTATTTAATGGGGGCGACAGTACTCCAATCTAATTTAGTTAGATCATCTAACTAATTTAATCTAATTTAATTTGAAAACTAATTGACAACACTTAGAAATAATGTAACTTTTTATTTAATGTCCTTACAATTTTTTTTATTTCTGATAGGTACTCCTGGTGCCTTTTATCTTGACCTTGTAATTCATTTATTGGTTTTTTTTCATCATCAATAAATTATTTGCTTGACAAAAAAAAAAAAAATTAATGCGATTCAATCTCTAATATTTAAATTTAGAAAACATTTTTAATATATATATATATTAATATAAGGGTCGGGTATATACAATCCCAGGACCCGTCCCATACCCGGCGGGTATTCGTTGACCGGGTATTTACCCGCCCCGTAACCCGTTTGACCGGGTATTTACCCGTCCCGTGCGGGCCGGTTTCATGCGGGTCCGGATTATTACCCGCCCCATTGCCAACTCTACGTTTTATTGCTTTTACTTGTTTTCTTTATTTGGTTTAGGTTTAGGTTTAACCAGTAGATACTTCATTCATCTCTAAATAGTCTCCCCCATCATATATGCAACATACCTCTGCTTTTCAACTGAATTGAGTTGATATTAGTAGAGTCCTAATCCATGCTCTATTTTTATTATATTGCAGCTTTCACTCATTGCATAAGTTAGCAATAGATTTTCCTTGCTAAAAAAAAATTACATCTGAATTAACTTCATATGTCTATAAAATTATGTCATTATATTAAAGAAGTACATAAACCTTTATAAATTAATAACTTTGGGACCATGACATTTTATTAATTTATCGATAAATTAATATTTTATTAATTAAAATAGAGATTCTTTAAATTAAGCAATTTTAGTGCATATATGTTAAAAATAAACGAGTTCATATATGTTTCGTTGATTATATTCATGTATCAACCAATTTTTTTGTAACTAATTAAATATATTCATGTATAATATCAATTCATTGTATATACAATTAACTACTCCCTCCGTTCGCTTATAAACTTCCTGTTACTTTTTGGCACAGAGATTAAGAAAAGTGATTAAATAATAGATATAGTACAAGTGATGTGATTGGAATAAGGAGAGAGATAGAGAGAAAAAGCAAGATATAAAGTGAAGTGTAAGAAAAAATATTTACCAAAAAAGGTATGAGAAGCTTATGGGCGGACGAATCAAAATGGTAAAATGGAAAACTTATAGGCGGACGGAGGGAGTATTATATTCATGGACGCATGTATCAACTATCAATTCATTGGAATTACTTAAATATACATGTTTACATTAACTTGTTGCACTTAAATAACTATTATAGCCAATTAAATATATTTATGCATGATGAATGAAACATATATAAATCTCAATATGTAAATAAAATGATTCATAACACCCAATCATATCTTCTCATCTAAAAGGCATTGCAACAATGCGTAAAACATTATGTAAGTACAAGAGAGACAATTTCACATGCACTAAAAAAGATTTATAAGAGTTGATTGATGAAGAAGATTTATAAGAGAGACCCTAACATTTTATTTATAATTGTAATATTTATGAATTATTAATTCAGTGTTTTAATGGGACCTAATATTTACAAAGAGATTTTAAAAAAAATATATTATATTATTATCTTATCGAATTTGATGATTTTTTACAAATGCCCAAATCGGAATAGAGGTTTTACTGTATTGTATAGAAATTAAAAAATTTAATCACAAATTTAGACAATAGTGTGAGACGATTTAAGGATAATTGATTCTACCATTAAGGAGAAATAAATACTAACATAAGTCAAATGAGGTATTATTACTGCTGAGTACCAGCAGTAAACAAAAAAAAATGCAAGTTACGACTTCGACAGCAGCCTTATACTTATGCTTCTCCTTTTAAATTATCGTCATTGCAACCTCTGTTTGTTTAACTTCTCTTAGATTACTCGCCTCAGCTGATCTCCAATGAACAATGTATTTTACCTAAAAAGCACCATAAAAGTCAATTCATACCTTGGACTACTTCATCAAGATATTTATGAATGTAATCATAATAGTTTAATAACATTGTGCCTTTGTTTACCTTTTCTTTAGCAATCACAGATTCATAGCAAGCTGCATTGTACTTTTAGCCATCAGAGTACTTGTGTAAATTTTGCTGAAAGTTATAATTTTCAATTTCAGTATATAATAACGAAAATAATGCTTATTAATTTTATAGAAAATTCAATAAGTTCTTTATCGAAGTTAGATAATTAAATGTTATTCATAATTACACCTCTCTTGTGAACATGTTATTGTGGCTCAAAGTATAAGGACAAGGTTGTGATAGTAGAAGAAGTAACATTAAAATTGTATTTGATGCACTCACTAGAGCTTTAAACATTTAGTAAGGTATATTTAAGTGATATTTTATGGGCTAATTTATCATGGCATGATATTTGTAACTTTTATGTCACTGCAGTTCCAGCAGACTATAATCAATTTAGTGTAATGCTTTAAAGGGGCAATTGCCGGGCCTGTAGAGATTGGGTGATATCATCGGAGAAATTGCATATGTGGTCAAAGAAATGGAGTGCTCACTTGCTTGTAGCTTGCTAGAAATGCATCTTTTATTCTACATTTTTTATATGCCTACTTTTTGTTACACTGTATAAAAAAAATAAAAAAACTACAGCAGTGGATTGAAAACTACTTTTTTTTACTGAGCAAGAATGATAATTGCTTTTTGAATGTAGAATTTCAATCTCATAACACCTCAAGAATTGAGGTGCACCCATAACTAGTATAAGAAAAACACAAAATTTGCATACATGCAACATTGACCCTCTAAATTTAGGTCAAAATTGTGGGTAACCTTAAATAAAATACTTTTATTAGCTCCTAAATATTATCTTATTATATGACTAAAATTATGTTACTACAAAATTAAAATTTTGTCACTACAAAAAGCTAAAAGTATATTACTATAAGTTCAAAAATATTTTGAACACTTGTTTTTTTAGACGAATTTACTAGAATATTTTTGAACTAAAAAATATTATACTACTACATGACTAAAATTATGTTACTACAAGACCAAAATTTTATCAGTACAAGGTCAAAAGTGTATTACTACATGTCAAAAAATATTCTGGACACTTGGTTATTTGTATGAATTTGTCAGAATATTTTTAGATATAATTGTAAACTTTTGATCTTGTAGTGGTAATACTTTGATCTTGCAGTAACAATATTTTGGTCATGTAATAAACCATCTATTTGCTACCCACAAATTCTCTGGGCAAACTGGATCCGGGCTTATGATCCGCAATTTTTTTTAAAGTTTATTAACGGAACTGATTGAGACCCGCAAGATTTAGTTTATAATTCTGACTTTTAGATTAAATGGACTTGTGGTTTTAACTTTCCCTAATTGGATTGAAATGCAATATTGCACAAAATATAGTCTCACAAAAATAATTTTCTTCTTTAAGTAATTTTTTTTAGTATTAATATGTAAAAAATTATAATAGTCGTCCACAAAAAGAAGAAAATTGTAATATTAATATTAATATTATTAATACACTTATATATTGTTCACAATTGATGTACCACAAATCTTAAATCTTTATTAGGTACAAGTATAGATGTCTATCGGGCTGGCCCTAGCCCTATAGGGCCAGCCCTACAGGGCTACGGGCTAAACGGGTTAGGGCCTTAACCGGTTCATATTTAACGGGCCTACAATTGTTGGGACCTAATCCTAGCGGGCCACGGGCTAAACGGGCCACTAACGGGCTACAATAATTTTTTTTCTTTTAAAATTAAAGGTCTCAATTGGCACGTCCAACAAGCAAATAAAATAGAAAAATACATAATTAGTTAATGATCAGTAAATGAGAAAAAAAAAGTATAATTTAAACACAATTCTAGAACTCACCAAAAATTTGTTCTTAGGTTATTTATTAAAAAAAAAAAAAAGTAACAACTCGGGCTAGCGGACTGGCCCTGTAGCCCTGCGGGCTGGCCCGGTTTAGCCCACGGGCTAACCGGTCCGGGTCAAAAAAGCCCGATTTAAACGGGCCTATAATTCATGAACCCCAACCCTGTATTTTTCAGGGTTAAACGGGTCAGCCCGGTTAGCCCGACCCGGATAAACATCTCTAGGTACAAGAATCAATTTAAATTTTAAATTTTATTGGGTGTGTTTAACATTTTTAGGGGTGTTTAGTTGGGGCTAACTATTCAAAACAAAAAAAAACCCAGTAATCATACTATATATAAAAGCAGGCGATTAGGGTTTTGTGCATCCGCCTCACATTTCCAGAAATCATCCCTTTTCGCGCAGCAGCAGGAGGAACGCCCGAACCATGGTCTCTCTCCCTCTTTCCCCTTTCGATTATTACTGTTTGATTTAATTTTTGAATGCTTATATGGAATCGTTGTGTGAATCGTTTTGAATTTACAGCCGTCCCACAAGACCTTCATGATTAAGAAGAAGCTCGCGAAGAAGCAGAGGCAGAACAGGCCTATCCCGTACTGGATCCGGATGCGCACTGACAATACCATCAGATACAACGCCAAGCGCCGCCACTGGCGCCGCACCAAGCTCGGATTCTAAGCCGTTCGTGTGTGTGTCGTTTTGGAGTTTATTTTACGTTTATGTTAGATTCGGTGTTATTGGATTATGCTTAATTTTGTAACTCCTTATACTTATGTTTGAACTGGTGGTTCATCAGCAAAATTTTCGAGCGTATTTTGTTAAATTGTTGGAGTTATTATTATTTTAATATTATGAATTTAGGCTTTGTCTTCCTCTAACTGCTCAAATGTATTGTTGCTCTGGTTATTCAAGTTTGAATTGCATATTGGTGTGTTCTTCCTTGACTAGCAAACTCATTAACTGGTTTTGAAAAAAGGGTGTTTGAATTCAAGCAAATCCTTTTTTTGTGTGTTTAGATTGATTTAGTCTTTCGTTCGCTGGATTTTAGAACACTACACTTGTATTTTAGAGCACTACAAGGTAAAATTGTCTTAATTTATTTAGTGTTAAGGATTGCTTGGGCAAAGTTTGTTTGCATTATTGCATATCTATTTGGAACAGCTTTTTGTGTTATGAAACGATGCAATATTTGGCGTTGACACGATTTCTGCATTACATTTAGTTTGTTTGAATTGCTGATTGAGTCTTGAATCTTTTTAACAATTGATGTATGTTCTTACTGGACTAGCAAACTCGTTAGAAACAGATCATTTGTTGAAACTTACTTAGAAGAAAAAGGGTGTTTGAATTACACCAATCCTTTTTTGAGTGTTTCAATTGTTCTAGGCTTTCACTTACTTGATCTTAAAAGTGTTTTAATTTGTTGAGGATTGCTTTGGCAAAGTTTGTTTGCATTATTGCATATTGTTTGGAACAGCTTATTGTGTTATGAAACAATGCAATATTACATTTAGTTTGTTTGAATTGCTGATTGAGTCTTGAATCTTTGTAACAATTGATGTATGTTCTTACTTGACTAGCAAACTCTTTAGAAACAGATCATTGTTGAAAATTACTTAGAAGAAAAAGGGTGTTTGAATTACACCAATCCATTTTTGAGTGTTTCAATTGTTCTAGGCTTTCACTTGCTTGATCTTAAAAGTGTTTTAATTTGTTGAGGATTGCTTGGGCAAAGTTTGTTTGCATTATTGCATATTATTTGGAACAGCTTATTGTGTTATGAAACGATGCAATATTAGGCTTTGACCCCCTGGGTTTCTGCATTACAGTAAGTTTGTTTGAATTGCCGATTGAGTGTTGAAACTTTGTAACAGTTGATGTGTGTTCTTCCTTGACTAGCAAACTCATTAGGAAACAGATCATTTGTTGTAACTGCTTTAGACGAAAAAGGATGTTTGAATTCACACAAATCCTTTTTTGAGTGTTTCAATTGATCTAGGCTTTCACTTACTGGATCTTAATATTGTTTTAATTTGTTGAGGATTGCTTGGGCAAAGTTTGTTTGCATTATTGTGTATTCTTTGGAGCAGCTTCTTGTATTCTGAAATGATGCAATATTTGGCTTTGACACCCCGGGTTTCTGCATTACAGTAAGTTTGTTCGAATTGCTGATTCAGTGTTGTATCTTTGTAACAATTGGAATGTGTACTTCCTTGACTAGCAAACTCATTAGAAACAGATCATTTGTTACAACTGCTATAGAAAGGGTGTTTGAATGCACACCAATCCTTTTTTGGGTGTTTCAATTGATCTAGGCTTTCACTCACTGCATTTTAGAATGTTACACTAGGTGCTTTTTTTGAAAGGGGAAAGTGTCTTAATTTGTTGAGGATTGCTTGGGCAAAGTTTGTTTGCATTGTTGTGTGTTCTTTTGGACAGCTTTTTGTTGTTATGAAATGATGCAATATTTGGCTTTGAGGATTGTTTGAATTGCTGATTGAAAGATTGAGTGATTAATCTTTGTAACAATTGAAGTATGTACTTGCTTGACTAGCAAACTCATGAGAAACAGATCTTTTGTTGCAACTGCTTTAGAAGAAAAAGGGTGTTTGAATTCACTCAAATCCTTTTTCGAGTGTTTCAATTGATCTAGGCTTTCACTTACTGGATCTTTAAAGTGTATGTTTGTATTGTAATTCTGGAAGCAGTTTGTATGTTTTGTAAACACTTAAAATGAAACCCCGTCTTGTGTATCGTCTTGGTGCCTATTTTGCGTAGAACAGGTTTGTTTGTTTACTGATTCATGATATAGTTTGTTGATTTCTGGTTTAGTTTTGTTAATAAAATTTTGGAGTGTTAATTGTGAACTTTTAGGAAACTCTTCTATGAGACAACCCTCTATTTAAATTCAGGGTTAATTGCACCGAATTCCCTCCGTCCCCTCGTACTCTTGCGGTTTTTTTATAACAAATGTTGAATTCCCTTGTACTCCTGCGATTTACTACTCGAAACCTTTATTTCTCGTTTTTATAAACCAGATATTGAAATCTCCTCGTACTGCTGTGGTTTATTACCGGTTTTACTACTCAAAACATTTATTTCTTGTTTTATTTAAAACCAAATATTGAAATCTCCTCATACTCCTTCATTTTATTACTCGTTTTACTACCAAAAACCTTTATTTCTCGGTTGTTTTATACCAAATATTGAAATTCCCTCGTACTCCTACGGTTTATTACCGGTTTTACTACCCAAAATCTTCATTTCTCAGTTTTTTTATACCAAATATTGATATTTGAAGATCTGCTATGAAGGATATAACGTGAAATAGAGAAATTTTGCATAAAGCATCAAACAGATGCAATTTTCAATCATTGTGGTGCTAGAAATTCATATAGATATATTTGTTAGCCATATTTGCAGGCTATACAATAATAAGGCATAGTTTAAGTTTGACAATCACACAATAAAAAACGATATAAATAGTAACTTAAAACAGGCAGTAAATAGGCCATATATAGTAGTCCCATCATTTCTTGCCATCGCCAAAGAGGTAATCGAGCGAGGATCCGCCCCCGGGCGCAGCGTGCACTTTCGTCGATGGTCGATCCTGTTTCAACGTTTCGAAACAACGTTATTATTAGAGAATATAATAAGATAATATATTATAGTATAGGTAGTATTAGAGAATATAATAGGATAATAGTTATAACTCGTAAAAAAACACATTTGTTTTATCGTTGCAACGTACCGTGATAAAGTTGCCACAATTCTGGCCATCCGTTCGGTAGTAGTTGTTTGTGGTTTGGCCAGCGGTAGGAGGAGTTTGGTTGGTTTTTGTGGAAGGTTCGCTCGTTGGAGCCTCGTTTTTCGTTGGAGGCTCCTTGGTTGGTGGAGGCTGAGGGGCGGAAGACGCCTCTCCGCCTCCAAAAAGGTAGCCCAACGAACTTTGGCCTCCGCCTGCGCTTACACCACGACGACCCATTCCCTCTGCTTCGTAACCTAGAACGTAGGGATTCGATCGAATATCATCATCAATTATAACAACAAAATATAGATCATCAAGCCTCTCAAAAAAAATTATAGATCATCAATTCAATTAATCATCCAAATCATAAGATTAACAACAGAAAAAAAAAATTACTTACGGATTAACACACGAAAAAGAGAGAGATTAGAGGAAAATGGCAGTTAGAGATGTGAAGAATAATGTATTTTCTTTGGTTTTTATTATGGAGGGGTGTCTAATATTTGAAATTTGAAAATGAATTAACGGACAGAAAGAAGATTTTTTAAAACTATTTTTGGCAATTTTTAATTTTTTTTATTGTTTTGAACTCTTGTTAATTATAGCGTGCATATATTTATTTAAGGAATTAAAGTTGCAAATTATAGTAAGTTATATTATCTAAAATACACGCCAAAATATATATTGATGACTTTATTAATGTGATTAATAAGGGATGTAACGTGATTTTGCTTTAAATACTTGGGGTAGAAAGTTTTAGATTTTTTTTTTCACAAAAAAAGGTTTCCGAATTCAAATTTAACTATTTTTGCACGTTTTAATCGACTTGAACAAGAGAAGAGAAATATAAAAAGAGAAAAAGTTGTATATTGTTAGTTCTTACTATCACTCATATGCGATGTTACAGATAAGTGACTAAGGTTCGAAGACATAAACTTTCAAAATGACTTTCGATGGGAGAATCTGTTGGAAATTATGGGGTTTGACAAAAACATTTTGATGGACTAAACATTAATTTTCGGAAAGTTAAACGTGATAGAGTCGTTATATTCGCGGAGTAGATGAACGTCATAATGTGATATATTTAAAGTCTCAAAATTGAATTTCGATGAATGGAAAGTTAATTTACAAATATTGAACAAAACACCACTTTTGTGGAGTTAATGATGAGTTTTGGTGGGAAGGTGAAAATTTTCACATTTGTCCCATATAGAAAGTTTACAAGGAATTTGAAATCATTTTAAGCATTAAAATGTTCATGGTTGTCAAGTATGATAAATGGGTACACACACTCATGCATCGCACGTGCGCGTCGCCGCTTGCTCGGCTCGGATTATGGTTTATAATTGGTCTTTGAAGCCCATCTACCTTTTTGTAGAGACAAAAAAACTCCATAATCCCATTTTACAATTGGACCAACCCAAGTAAGCCCATTCGGATATGGGCTAAAAGAATCCAGAAGGTTCTAAAATTCGAATATGGGTAGAAGCCCATTTTGCAATTGGACCAACCCTATTAAGCCTATTCAGACATGCATAATGTGATTTGGTAATTGGTCTTTGGGGCTCAACTACATTTTTGTGGAGACAAAAAAAACTCTACAAGTCCATTTTACTATTTGACCAACCCAGTTAAGCCTATTCAGATATGTAGATTGTGATTTGACAATTGATCTTTGAGACTCATCTACCTTTCTGTGGAGACCAAAAAACTCTACAAGTCCATTTTACAATTAGATCAACCCAATTGAGCCCATTCGGATATGGGCCAAAAGAATCCAAAACGTTTTAGAATTCAGATGTAGGCATAAGTCCATTTTACAATTGGATCAACCTAATTATGCCCATTCGAATATGGGCCAAAAGAATTCAGAACGTTCTAGAATTCGAATATTGACACAAATCCATTTTATAATTGGACCAAAAGAATTCAGAACGTTCTAGAATTCGAATATGGACACAAATCCATTTTATAATTGGACCAACCCAATTAAATCCATTCAAATATGGGCCAAAACGTTCTAGAATTCAAATATGGGCACAAGCCCATTCAGATATGGGACAAAAAGAATCCGGAAGTTGTAGAATTCCCAATTGAGGAAAAGGAAAAAAATCTAAACAACCTTGCATTACAAAAAATTAAAAAGCGTCCTCTTCAAAAAATAAAAAAGTTAAAAGCGTGTCTCTCCAATCGCAACACAACCCTAAAATCGCACTATTACATTCATTTTAATTTTCCTTCCCCAAACTTTCCCAATCATATATTTTTTTGATTCTGCAGTTTAACAGTTGGTTCTTCAGTTCCAACTCAACTCCCCCCCAAATGCACGAAGGCTCAATTCATCACAAAAATTAGGTTACGCGCCGCCGCCCTCCGCCGCCGCTGCTCCTCCAGCTTTCTGAAGTCTTGTTTGTAAGGTACATCCCCGCCTGTGTGTTTGTGATGGTGTATTAGTGCGTGTTTATTCGTTAATCTATACATACAGCTATGCTTGTAATGGCTCCGCCTTGACTGGACTGCTCGCAAATTTCAATTTGTGTATCTCGGTGGTCGTGGATATGTCATGTTAGTATTGCATAGCGGTTGCTTTTATCAAATTTGGAAATATATAGGTGTATTGTTGGATAATAAAGATATTCTACATACAGCGGAAGAATTAATAGTAATTGTAAGTGCAGATGATAATAAACTCTTTTCTGTATTTATAGTGATTGAGAAAAGTGAAATGTGAGAACCAACCAACCGATGAAAACTACATAACTGATTTCCTATATCAGTTTCAAACTTTCATGGGTGAATATATTATATAAATAATATATAAAATATTACTAATATAATATTAATTTACATGTATGGATTCTGAAAATTTCGGGAATATAGTCGTTTGCTTATTAGTTTTTGTTTTTAGGTTTTTTAGGAATAGTTTTGGTATGAATTTGTATTTTTTGTCTTCTTTTGTCATGCATGGGAACATTGTTGAATATGAGCTTTGCTTCATGAAAGCAAGAGCCAGGGCAGTTGTTTTTTCCCCATTGTATTTTGTTTAGTACTTATGGCAAACATTATTGGGTGATAATATTTCGAATTGGGATACTGAATGTGCCTCATTAATGTAGATGACTTTTTTTTACCCGATTTGTTGATATTTGGTTTTAAGGTAGCCGGAAAATCTTCTTAACCTTCTTTTATTCCTTTTTCTCATCCTATATAGGTTTACGGTTCAGGTGTCTGCATCAGTTGTTAATAATCATCTTATTGATGCGATTTTAGTGCAAGATAGCTAGTGCTTAAGAAATCAGAGATCAGATGAATGACAATTTGGGAGCTTCAAACAAGATCATTCAAGATGATGTTCGAAACATGGACCAGTCTGAGATGGACACTGGCCCAACAGAAAATTCTGCTGAAGTGCATATGACTAGACAAAGAAAAAAGAAACGAAACAGCAAGGCCAAGATTAATGTTGAAGTCCAAAGGGAAGTGGATACCGGATCAACTGAAAACCTTGCTGAAGGAAATGTGACCATCGAGAAGCCAAGGATTAGAGAAAATGTCCAAAGCATTGGCCTGACTAAAATGGGTATAGGGTCAACAGAAGTTCATGCTGATGGTAATGTGATCATCAAGAATCCAAAAGTTCGAAACGATATTCAACACATGGACCAGACTGAGACGGACACTGGCCCAACAGAAATTTCTGCTGAAGTACATGTGAGTAGAAAACGAAAAAAGAAACGAAAGCGCGAACCAAAGATTAACGTTGAAGTCCAAAGGGAAATGGATACCGGATCAACTGAAAATCTTGCTGAAGGAAATGTGACCATCGAGAAGCCAAATATTAGAGAAAATGTCCAAAGCATTGGCCTGACTAAAATGGGTATAGGGTCAACAGAAGTTCATGCTAATGGTAATGTGATCATCAAGAATCCGATAGTTCGAAACGATATTCAACACGTGGACCAGACTGAGACGGACACTGGCCCAACAGAAATTTCTGCTGAAGTACACGTGAGTAGAAAACAAAAAAAGAAACGAAAGCGCGAACCAAAGATTAACGTTGAAGTCCAAAGGGAAGTGGATACCGGATCTGTAGAAAATCTTGCTGAAGGAAATGTGACTATAGAGAAGCCAAAGAATAGAGAGGATGTCCAAAGCATTGGCCAAACTAATATGGCTATAAGGTTAACAGAAGAACTTGCTGAAGAAAATGTTATGATCATCAAGAATCCAAAAATTCAAGATGATGTTCAACGCATGGACCAGTCTGAGATAGGAACTGGCCCAACAGAAAATTCTTCTGAAGTACGTGTGACTAGAAAAGGAAAAAAGAAACGAAAGAGCAAGGCAAAGATTAATGTTGAAATCCAAAGGGAATTGAATACTAGATCAACAGTAACTCTTGCTCAAGGAAATGTGGTCAACGAGAATCTTGCTGATGGATGTGTGACTATCGAGAATCCAAAAATTCAAGATGAAGCTCAAAGCATGGGCCAGACTAAAATGGAGACTGGGCCAGCAAAAAACTCTGCTCAAGGAAAGAAGAGGAAAAGAAAAGAGAGACAAAAAAGGAATAAACAAATTAAAGATGAAGTCCAAAGTGTTGTTGATACCAGACCAACAGTGGCCATGGATTTTTCATCACATAATGTGAAGGATGCAAAGGACATATCTCCATCACCTAATACTCCAATTAGGAGAAAACTTCTTGTCCTTGATGTCAATGGTCTTCTTGCGGATATAATATACAAAGCGGCAAATGTCCGTACCCCGGATACCAAAATATTGGGACGCGCAGGTGAGATTTAGATTGCTCAATCTGTTTATGCAACTTATGATATTTTTGCATCAATAGTTATCATGAAAAAAATAGTGGATTGGAACTGACTGCTTTCACTTTCTTGATGCAGTTTACAAGCGACCCTTCTGTGATGATTTTCTGAAGTTCTGCTTTCAAAACTTTGACGTGGGCATATGGTCATCAAGATCCAAGTACTCTTTAAACTGTGCTTTTTGCCTTTATGATATTGCTGTTTGCTTCTTTTAAGTTTCTATTTTGTTTTCCCTTCTATTTCCACAAGGTAGCACTCCTTTTTCTTCTACAAGTTTTATGTGTTGCATCCAGGATTAGTGTTGCTAACCTTGGCATATGCATTTGGTTTTAATTAGGCAAATTATCGAACCAATTGTGAAGTTTTTACTGGGAGATCAAAAGAACAAGTTACTATTTTGTTGGGTAAGCTTTCTTAAATAGCTTTCTTATAGCAGTGGTTAAATAAATCCACTCCCTGTCATCTTTTGTGAAGCATATATGATGAATATTCATATTCTGAATTCATTTACTGGTGCTTTTTTTTTGGGCTAACTGCACACACCTTAGCGGCTAAGTGACCTAGAAAATTTTAGTAATTTGTAGGCATATACCCCCACCCCCAAATGTCGCTTGCTGGGTTATCAACCGTTGGTAGTTGACTTCTCAATATGGTTGAATTATAATAAATTCTGCAAGCTATAACTAATTAATTATGGATGTTATATCTTGTTAGTTGAATTGTTTAAATGTTGTTTGTTTGAAGGTATCAACTCATACATGGGGCGAATAGATCCTACTCCAGCAGTCAAAGTTGTCCATGTTTACAACTCTGAGTGATGTAGGAGTTGGCTATTTTAGTCTCAAAATGCAGATGCATCATTTTGCTATCTATTAACTTTCATTATGATGCAGGATATGGATCGTGCTACAAAAACAAAGTTTAATACTCTTGAAAACAAACATAAGCCCTTGGTCTGCAAGGAGCTAAGCAAAATTTGGGAAAATGATGATTGTAATTTGCCTTGGAAGAAGGAAGACTATGATGAATCAAACACGTTATTACTGGACGATTCTCCTTACAAGGCCTTGCTCAATCCTGTAAGCTTTTATTCCTACTAAGGTTTCCATAAGACTCTATATTTATTGACCTCCTAAGTCCTAACATCTACTAATAGCAAGTTCTTTGTTGGCCTTGATTTAGTTGCACACAGCAATATTTCCTAATTCGTATCAGCAGGATAATGAAAAGGATGATTCTTTAGGTGAGAGTCTTTTTTATGTGATTTTTTTTTTTTGTTTTTGTTGTTAGTTTTCCATTATATTCATTTCCCTTTTTTGTTTTTGTTTTTATTTACATGTAAAACATCAGTAAATGCTTTGAGCATTTGGTCATTCATTTTCTTATTTGCGTGTGTGTGTGATTATTCAGGATGAGCATTCATGTTATGACTTGTATTTCTGTTTTGCTAGTCCCTCCAAAAATAAGCCATTCCCAAAAAAAATATATCCTGATTTTCTTCTTGGATGGGCCACACACACATACACACACATATACTCCCTCCGTCCCACCATAAGCTTCCACTTTGCTTTTTGCTTGGACGTGTTTGAAGGTTTTGTACAGCCATTAAATTCTTTGTATTCCATTTTTTCGCCTAATAAAATTGCATATGATATCCACCTATAAATTTTCCTTATTGCTTAATACAATGCTCTCTGCGTTGGAAGTAACAGCAGATTTGAGGTCAAAGTAAAATGTGATTAATCGTTACTCTTTTTTCATTTCTATGTTGTTTTATCACATTAAATGATCGATTGCTGAAATATCCATCGCCGAGTCAAATAAACAGGCATAAACATGCTGGTATTTCCAATCTATGCCTTCGGGTTTTTTTCTTTTCATCTTTGTATTACATTTCTGATTTCTGTCAATGGTTTGATGTTTTCTATTGTCTAATGAGACCATGCAAAAAGTTCGTCTTGCCTTGGTTGATGATGAATTGGTGAGGCTTTTTACGAGCAAGTGAAGCAACGCTAACTAACTGTATTGCAGGTCCTGGGGGTGATCTTAGAGTTTATTTGGAAGGGTTGGTAACAGCTGAAAACGTGCAGAAATACGTTGAGCAACACCCATTTGGTCAAAGGCCTATAACTGAAGAACATCGTTCTTGGAAATTCTACAGTAAGGTACTTGGCCAGTTCTCCAATGCAGTGAAACGTACAACTTCGACTCCCAACCCGGTGGAAGGTAAATCTTCGACACCCATCCCGGTTGAAGGTAAATCTTCGACACCCATCCCGGTGGAAGGTAAATCTTCAACACCCATCCCGGTGGAAGGTAAATCTTTGACACCCAGCCCAGTAAAGGGTAGAGATGTTAAACGGGTTAAGGCCCAACAGTCTCGCCCAATTAAACGGAAAAGAGAAAAGGCTAAGGCTACTTTTCGCTGGCCCGTTTAAATTTGGGTCTTTGGTGAGGACTGTTTAGCCATTCGAAACGCTTTAGTCAGCTCGTTTAACATCCCTACTGATAGGTAAACACCAGCGCCCAACCATTGAAAGATATATAAACTCAGCAGTTACGATTAGTCTTCCTATATTTTGAGAGTATACTTGATATTTGTTAGTTTGGGACGTTGATTATTTGCAGCAAAAACAAAAAAGAACACTTGGCTTTTTACTATTTTCTTCTGTTATTGTTTTTTGGCCTTCAAGATTATTTGTTGTAGCAAAAAAAGAACACTTGGATAATTCCAACCAATCACCATTTGCCGGCTGTTTAACATCCCTACTGATAGGTAACCGTAACCGGCGGTTTGTCGGTTTTTGGACGCAAAACTGAAACCGCCGGTTTTTAACCGTAACCGGTAGTTTTGTCCAGCCAATGCACTTGTTTTGCTACAATATTCAAGAAAAAGAAATTATTTTTTGTCAGTTTCAATGAAAGCTATTCATTCCATTTTTTTAATTATATTCTTCTCTCTCAATCACGTCATCTCTAATACATCTACTTATTCTATTACATTTTTTAACCTCCGTGTCAAAAGCTCTCGAGTAGCTTTTATTAGGATATAGGAAGTATATGAGATGAATTATGTTTTGAATTGAGGTCCAAACTTTAATGTGGAATTTAGAGTCTTGTCATATGACTGAATTATGTGTGGAATTTCGTCTTGTCATATATGATGTGGTATATTAGAGTGGAATTTACACGAGACTGTGTAAGCATATGACTCCCTCTGAAATCATTTTTTTCCATATATGTAATACCAAGCACGTGGGGGTGGGGATCATGTGCAATAATGGTGGAGTAAAGGGGGTAGGCTTTTTTGGAACATACATAGTATTTTGCAAACAACCTTCATGTGAAACTCCTTCTATTTTATGATTAGTATTTTAATTTTATTATATTTCATTTTATACTCTATATGTAATTGAGTTTATATGTAGCGTGAATAAAAGTGAACTTTATTTTTCAAAACAATACTGTATCATTTAACATATAAGGTATCAATGGCAATGAGAGGAGTTCAAACTCGGACCTGCATTGAACCCGTTTCGCATGGACGCTATACATATGTTTCTATTTATATAAATTTATATGCATATTAATGTATATATGTTTTTAAAAATATTTTATATGTAATTTTTTTAGTATAAAATGAATATGAAATGCTATATTAAATAATTATATACTCCCTCCGTCCCCAAATTAGATAGACTTGTTATATTTTTCACAAAGATTAAAAAAATTTACTGGAAAGACACATTCAAGTAATTTTTTTAATATAATTCTATTTAATGAATGTTATAACATTTAATGTAATTAGTGTATAGGGTTATATTAGTAAATGAATTAGAAAATATTACTCCACATTATATGGAAACAGACCTATTTAAATGAGACATTCATAAAAGAAAAATAAGCCTATTTAATTGGGACGAAAAAAGTATTTAATTTAAATTATGTAACATCAAAATAAAAATATTGTATACATTAAAATTAATTTAAAAATTATATGGAACGAAACGGGTAAAATATGGGGATCTTCAAGTGTGAGAGATTTGAGTATGAGAATTTTCTGACGGGACGAATCCTGTCATCTTGGACAGAACATACTTGTTTCTAACCAGCCCTGTTGCCATCTACTATCATGTTTTTACATACCAAACTCACATAAAATTTATGTGAATCAGATTCATAAAAGTTTTTATCAATTTTATATGTATTAATATAATAAAAAAAATAGAAAAAGAAAAAAAAGAATGTATCCACTTACAACAAGCGATCATCAAGAAGAAAACAGAAATCGTTCCAAGAATTGTACTATATAGTATCAATTTTCTGTGAATTGTACTCAAACGTACTGCTGTACAATCTATACACTTTCTCGTGTAAAGCCCATCCCATGTTATTAGATTTTAAAAAAAATCATGAAATTGAGTTCTCATTCCTTCCATAATATTTTTCATAGAGAAAAAATAATGATATTCGTGTAAAACTGAGAATATTATAAGGATGGAGATTATAAAAAATTTTCAATTTTAAGGGGATGTTTACTTTTGGTTTTAAAAATCAGGTTTTGGATTTCAAGATCCAAAAATCCAAAATCTGTTTTACTTCGGATTTAAATCCATTCAAAACCACTCATATCAAACATATTGATTTGACATAAAGTTATATCTATATAATATTACTTCAATCATTATATTCTTTCTTAACAATAATATAATAGTACTATAATAATATAATAATACAATAATATAATACATTTAATCATTACACAATCAACTAATCATTATAATTTCACCAAATAATAATATAATAATACAAACTCATTCAATCTTACAACTTGATTTGACATAAAGTTAAATCCTCCATTATTTCAAAATCCAAAAGAAACACTCATATTACTATTCATCATATTACTATTCATCGGGATTTCAAAAACCAGAATTTCAAAAATTCGATTTTTAAAACCACTCAAAGCCCAAAGTAAACACCCCCTAAGGGTATGAAAATTATTGTGGAACGTCCTAAAAAAGAAAGTGAAAAAATTATTGTGGGACGTACTAAAAGTGTAAAATTTATTGTGGAACGGAGAGATTATTATTTGTATATTGTTAACTATCAAGTATAAACCTATCCCTTCGGAGACATTCGATAAAATACAAAAACAGGGCCCCTGCGCAAGTACCACACCATAAATCATGGTCCTATCAAGTATAAACCATTATTCAACTTATTTGATCCTTTTACAACTGTAACAAGTAAAAGTAAAAATAAAAATACCAGTTTGACAAAGTTAAGGAACTAATTTTAAAATAAAATAAAATTATGGAACATAAAAAACATATATGGTCACATCAATAATTAATTCCACTTACTTTTGTCTATTAAACACTTTAAATATTGTGGTGTTTACAAAACAAATCTTTTTTTTTTTTTTATAAATTTACAAAAAACACACTTATTACATTTGAATAAATATTGTGTAAAGATGAAATATTATTTAAATTGTGAGGGTAAAATTGTAAAATTAATTATTATAATGATGAGAAGAAGCACATAGAAGCTATTAGAAGTAGGTGAAGGGATGCTTCACCAAAATCACTTTTAACCAATTAACTTAATCACTTAGTTGTGTTTGAAAACACTCCAAAAGTGATTCTATTTGAAAAAAAAAAAGTACTTTTAAGCACCTTATTTGAAAACACCCACTTAATTAAATAACCCATAAATAAAAACATATTTTCTTGATCTTTCCCTCTCTTTGTGTGTGTGTGTGTGTGTGTGAGAGAGAGAGAGAGAGAGAGTGAGAGAGAGATTATTTGCATATATCACCTTTTTAAGTATCTGTATGTCTGTTGTATTGTGCACATTCTTCTTACACAACCTGAGAAATATGAAAACATAGAGAGAACTAATTCTCTTAGGTTTCTTGAATAAGTTACTGAAATACTACCAGAATTCATCTTTCCTGTTTATTCAGCAGAAATGCCTCTGAAAATGGATGAAAATCGAGATACACGGAAGCCGATACGGTGCATGAACGCAGTATTCGGGATCTTCACCTGCAGCCACAAGAGCCTACTGCTTGTAGCAGGTATGTTCTCTTTTTTCAACAATGAACTAACCACAATTCTGATAATTCTGATAAGATTGACAAGCACATCAATAACAAAATATCGTCTACAATAAGAGTCTTATGAAACTAGTTTCACCATACAACTGATTTGAGTTATGTGTGAATTATAAAACAGTATTATCTATTTCATTCAAAAGTATCAGTTTTTATACTATAGTCGTGAACCAGTTGCATGGTAGAACTGTTTTACATAAGACCAACACTAAATTTTTTGCAACATTTTCGTTACAAGGTGCCCAGCAGCAAATGGAGCCCCAAAATGCAACAAAAGCAGTGGTAAGATTACGAGCATGTTCACTTCGTTTTTCTTGATAAAAGGAAAGAAAACAGTTTTGTTCATCAGAAATTGCAAAAATAGGTAATTAGTTACTTACATTTGCAGGAAAAAGACCTGGAGAAAAGACAAGCATCCTCAGAATCATCCCAAGCCTCGCCTTCGTCTTCATCCCTGGAAAACCGATTTCAGACGAAAGAACAGAGGCATCCATCAAGAAAGAGTCAACAATCCCCTGATATTCGAGATGTAGTGAAGAACTCGATTTACAGAGAGGCTCGACGAGTGAGGATAAAGCACATCGACTCTCCCAGACCTTGCCAGCTGTCAAAATTCAGAAAGCCAAAAGCAACAGTTTATGAAGGTTCAAAGAGCTAAAAGGATGAGCGGTTGGCACTTGCTCGTTTCTCTTATGATGGAAGAGAATCACAAGAAGTGTATAAGAAGTTCAAAGAACTCCCAAGATTCTCATTAGACAGTAAAGCAAGTTCGATCAAGTATTTAGCCCTCGAGTCAAAATCGAGCCATGAATCTGGAAATCACAGTCGATCAAACAGCATTGTTGCGAAGCTAATGGGTATGGATGCTTTCCCAGAATCTATTACCACAGATGAGAGTTCGATTACAACGATAAAATCACGTGAAAGCCCGAGCCCACGAGTTTCTCCTTCCCCATCATCACGATCACATAATACCGATTCTATCAGAAAAACGAGCATGTGTTCGAGGCTTCCAATAGAACCAGCTCCCTGGAAGCAACAAAGTTATAATCAAGGGCCTTCCAAAATGGCTACACGGAGTAATAAAGCTTCAAAGCATAAAAGCCCACATACATCTTCTTCAGTTTACGGTGAAATCGAGAAGAGAATAGCTGAGCTAGAATTCAAAAGATCTGGTAAGGATCTCAGAGCTCTAAAACAGATACTTGAAGCAATGCAGAAAACAAGAGAGAGTCTGCAGAACCAACGAGGAGAAGTGCAAGAAAGCAGCAGTTTGGAGGACATTCAAACATTCAGAATCAAAACGATGCATCTGCAGAATATCCAAACTCATCACAGGGATGATCAAGCACACAAAGAAAAAGCAAAATATTGTACACTAAGGAACAAGAACATGAAAGAAGCCAATCAGAATCTTCCCTCTATCGGTGAGAAGATTACTGGGAGAAACTTACTGAAGACTGAAGGAGAATCCCACCTTAAAAGATCAGCATTCGAATCAAGCAGGGTCAAAAAGAAATCAAGCAAGAAAGTAAGGGAAGAGTGTCCTCAGAATAGAAAGCACAGAATGAAGTCAACAGGCATGCAGTTAAATGATGGCCAATTGAGCAGCCTTAGCAGTGAGACAAGGTACTCAGGTTGCCTCCGTCATACAGCTTCTACAAAGTCAGAAAACATCAATATCACGAGCTCAAATTCCAGAAAACAATAGGCAAGTAGAAATTAAATGATACTATTCCCAGTTCTTTATTAACTGTTTTATGTCACTAACTGACATTTCTAACTTCTACCACCAGGATTATGTGAAAACATCAAAAGCAGAATTTATGACTGAACAACCAAGTCCAGTTTCAGTTCTTGAAACATCATTCTACAGTGAAGGTTCACCATCCCCAGTAAAGAAGATATCATCAGCTTTTCGAGGTATTGGTCTGCTACCCTGAGTACACTAGTCTTGAACAATAAATCTAATGCTTTAAAATGTGTTATAATATAGCATTATTTTATAGATCTAACGTATTAATGGCCAGAAAAAAAAAATCATTGTTTATCTCATGTAGAGATAACAGAATCAACAAGCTATGAGCTGTACAATTACATCATGCATATATTAACATTCTGAAGAATTCATCTGACTGATCAAATATTCTTTGTTTTTTCCTGAAGAAGTGGAACGGCATCTTGAGAATCTGAACCATTTAACAGACTACAGAAAATTTGTTTCTGATTATAAGTTCAATCAGAAGTCAGACAACCTGCACTTATTTCATCAGCCTACATTGTTGAAAACCGAAGATAATGGAGCTGCTGCAGATCACAACAAACCTGATTATCAGAGCATCAATCCAGTATACAGATACATTACCAAGATTCTACTAGCATCACCACTCCTCAACGATACACGCATCATCCAAACAGCTGATCAGCTCCTTGAAGATAAAGGTGACTCAATGGAGGAAGCAGTAGGAGAATTAATTGAAAAGAATGATCAGATGAAGTTGAGTAAAAAAATCCAAAGAAAAATTGTTTCAGCTCTGGTAAATGAAATACTGGCCCACAAAATGATTTCAGGAGGCTTATTTACTATGGGAAGGAAAAGGATATCCTTGCAGGAGCTCACTAAAGAAGTCTATTTGGAGATGAAACATCTATGCAGAATGCCAAACTGCAATCCCGATGATGAGGACGATGGATCGATCAGACTCTTAACCACAGATATGAAGTACCAATCAGATGAATGGACTGATTACTGTAGTGAGGTTCCAGCCTTGGTGTTGGACATTGAAAGGATGATCTTTAAAGACCTGATAAATGAGATCACATGTGAAGTAGTGTGTAACCTTGATAGGCCAAAGAGGCATTGCAGGCAACTCTTTACCAAGAACATAGGTAGGTTGAAAGACTTCTTGGTAAAGAGTTGCCTGCAATGCCTCTTTGGCCTATCAAGGTTACACACTACTTCACATGTGATCTCATTTATCAGGTCTTTAAAGATCATCCTTTCAATGTCCAACACCAAGGCTGGAACCTCACTACAGTAATCAGTCCATTCATCTGATTGGTACTTCATATCTGTGGTTAAGAGTCTGATCGATCCATCGTCCTCATCATCGGGATTGCAGTTTGGCATTCTGCATAGATGTTTCTTTGGCCTATCAAGGTTACACACTACTTTAAATTAGATGTACCATATTGTAGAGAGTATCCAATTAACTCTGGAAAATATCTGCTGATTCCTTAAGTGCTTTAGTCTATAACCAAGTATTAATGTAACTAAATTGTTTTGCTCCCATTCAAATTGCACGAGTTATCTGTAGTATTAGTGGTATGGAAGGGTTAAAATCCATTTTGGTCCCAAAACTTTTGCCTTGTTGAGAATATTTGATGGATAATGGATTTCGCGTGTGAGTCGTCCCACATCGAAAGAAGTGAGATTAGCATATAAACCTAGTAGGCTACTCCTCCTATTACCAATTGGTTTTAGGATGGAACCTCACTAGGGGCGTGGCTAGTCTCCTTCACTTATTAGGTGTGTTTCAATGCGTGGGACCGCACCATGGCGCTCCGCGATTTCTTATATGCCTTTTCCGCAAAAGGTCCAAGTTTGGTCCCAAAGTCATCGGAATTTGAAGTACAATGTTGTTTTGAGACACGTTTTTGGGACCTTTTATGGAAAAGGCAAAATCTATGGGACTAATTTCATACCTCATGTGCCAAAAACATGCCCCAAAACAACACCGTACTTCATATTCCGGCGACTTTGGGACCAAAATCGGACCAATTAAGGAGTTATGAGATTAAATTGAAATTCAAACGTTATAGGATCTAAATGGATTTTAAATCTGGTACAGCAACTTGAGCATTTATAAATGCAAAATTTTCAGTAGTATTATATATTGCATGAACTGTGGGTAACATTCTAGTAACATAATCATAAATAATCACTAATCAGTACCTAGGGCAGATTCTGCACCAGATAAAGAGAGTTCGGCAGCACAACATGCACTCCTGAGACTGAAATTTGAAATGTGCAATACACAAATAAGAAGCCTTTACCAACTCCAACATTCTCAACCTCAACTACTGAACAAGAATGTTATTGTCTTATCCATTTTTAGTCAGTCACTATGAATACATTATTTATTAGTAGCAAAGTCATTCTAAGTAACACAGTTTACCTCAGGACTCTTAATTCTACAAGCAAATGTCATAATCTGCAAGGAGCCCTTTTCTTTTCAGCCACCAAGCACTGATTTTTTTTTATAATTGAGCTAATTTTCATCATAAAGATCTGAAATCTATGTACTAGTTTAATGACCTGTCCAAGGCAATCAGAACAGCTTGCTCTGCCATCGTAGCGCTTTCAAAAACATCCAGATTAACCACAATGATAAGAATGTACATAATAGAAAGAACAACATACATATACACAACTGCATACAAGCCGATAGCAGAAGGAGTATACACTGACAAAACTAATAAGTGAGACTAAGAAGCAGCATTTTCAGAGAACTTGTTAGAAACAACATTACTACATCAAATATAAATCTATCGTGAAATATAAACACAGGAAGCCCAGAAGTCAACTTACTGCATTCCAGAAAGAATAAGAAGAAGCATCTTTAGAGAACTACAATCCTATAATAATAACCATTAGAAGATACAACCAGATGTTGGCTACCTGAAAGAAGCAATATCATATACAGTAATATACATTTGTCCAGAAGTAACAGAGAAAGTATTAACTTGCAACTTACTGCACTCCAGGCCGATCAACCGTATCATGAACCATCTATATTACACATGTAAGAAGAGTGCCACGAAATACGGCAATTTACACTGCTGATAAAACTATTGGTAAATAAAATAAGCAATTAAGAAATTTGTCAAGATTAAGCATGCTTGAGTACTTTATATATATATATATATATATATATATATATATATATATATATATATATATATATATATATATATATATATATATAGTGAATTAAAGGAAATTCATAACCATGATCCACAAAGATTTCAAGAAATGAGCTAAATGAAAACATGATTCTTAGGTAGACAGCATGACAAAGAAATCAAATAGGAAACATTACATTATTAGACTCTGTGTTAAATTATATATGGAGTAATAGAATCTGCTTCAACATGCTTACACTAAATCAGTAAGACTTCAAATTTACTCCTTTTTAACATAATAATCTGGTTTAGATTTGCATAGGTTTAGCATTGCATGCAATCAATGCTTGATTTAGTACATATACAAGAGATAATCAGATAAACTGTGAGATACTACTACAAGCTAGATATAGTAGACAGAAATACACAGTCAACATACTTGCCTTACGTTTTAATGTAAAGAATAAACACAAAACTCATAACTAATGCCTTTAATTTCAGTTATGAGAAAAAAATATCAATGACAAAGGTTCATAGAAGTAACTGACAGAATCCTCAATGGTGAAAGTGGGAAGAGCACTGCCTGTTTAGAAGTCTGAAATGCTTGTACAAAGAAAATCTAGCTCCTCGACTATGTCTACCCTGAAACAGCATCGGATGCTAGCTCCAGAAAAAATTATACAGTCTCTAATCAAACATGCCTAATTTACAAGTCAGATGCTTCCGTTAGGAATTCTGTATCTTCCCAATTAATCTTCTCAGCCCTCCTTTTCTTCGCCTCTTCTCCATGATGATCATCGTCAAATCGAAGAACTTTCTCAATCCC